>JAQPZY010001327.1:600000-1077500 GCA_029931535.1 Margaritifera margaritifera | reverse complement strand
GTATATCTTAATCTACTGGTCGAATCATAAAGAACTTAGTACCGGTGAGTCATTTTAACTTGGTACCGATAAGTCATTTTAACTTGGTACCAGTAAGTCATTGTAACTTCTTTAACTCTTCAAGCTCTCTGTAATTAAAAGAGCTGCCATCATTTAGCATATGGCGGCAAGGAATTTTAATTCACCTTCCACATCAAAATCTAAGTGGATCATACCATTGTCCGATGGTTTTCGTGCAATTGGCTTGCGTTTCTTGTATGGTAACAACACGCACTGCAAAACAAAATGTCCTCAGTCTGTCTTATGGATATTATAAAATACAGTTTCTACTAATTGTTTCTTATGTCTCTGGATCGATTTTTGCTGGACCGTTTCTTATACAATAAATATAGCATTATGAAATTATTTACTTGTTGAAGTTGTAATCAGTGCTATCCATGAAAACTACATTGGTAGAGGTCTCGTTTTGGATCAATTTTAATTAATCCCAAATGAGTAAATATACATTAGTTCACCTCAGTCATTAAAATACACTGAATACAAAATGGACCAAATCATCATGTAATGTTGACTTCATACTAGCAACACGTTTTCTAATGCGCATAAAATATTGTTAGTACTGTACGGTAACTAAGACACATTATACCCTGGAGATGAGGAGAGTGTATATATTACAGTTGCGATATTTTCTTTCTTTTCTCGTTCCGTCTTTTTAAATACAAAAAATGACAAAAGAGCTGGAAAAAAGGGCTTGCTACCTTAGGACAGAACAAGCAAACAAAACATACGTGGATTGAAAGCTAGGTCACAAGTATCTGCACTTCATTACGCCATTGACAATACTCATATTTTCTCTCATTTTCCAAAAATTGATAGGACGCATGGTATCAAGTTATAAATCATGTTTCGAGTGTATGTATGATTTTGTTAGCCTAATGTTATTGGTAGGTCTTTAAATGTATATGGTCGCTCTGCGACAAACTGCTATTCTGTATTTTGACAATAGTTCTCTAATGTATCTGAAGATTTGCTTCAATGTAAGTTATTGCTACAATGTTATACCAGACTTTGCTTGACACATTGTTTGTAAGTTATTGCTACAATGTTATACCAGACTTTGCTTGACACATTGCTTGTAAGTTATTGCTACAATGTTATACCAGACTTTGCTTGACACATTGTTTGTAAGTTATTGCTACAATGTTATACTAGACTTTGCTTGACACATTGTTAGAATATACATTTCTCAATCAAGAGTATGTCACGCTAGGCGGCTGGATCGACTGATTTTGGGAGAAGCTGGTACTCTGCGATGAGCAAATATTTAAATAACCCGTACCGTCAAGGAGTTTCGATGCCTTTGTATTTGGAGAAGAACTCCAGGACATAATGGTTTTTATCTTTTGTTTCACACGTAATACACAGACTAAGAACCTTTGGATGCAATTTCTTTAAACTGCAGTCAGCGGCTTTAGTTTGTTTTAAACCCCATTTAACGACCTTAAAGTTTCTTTGCTGTGTAAATGCTAACAAATTACAACGTTTAGGCTTATTGTATTCAATATTCTTTGATTAATGATCAATAATAGAGAAAATTATATACAAATTAGATAAATTAGTATCAGCACTTGATAAAATCCAGATCGCATTGGCTCTAAAAATAATTCGCACACGTTTTACTAATAAAACACTCTGTGACTTTTTCTGAAGAGTTTCATAAACAGTTATGATTATACAGGAACGAAAGTAAAAGAATATCTAAAGAAGTACATTTAATGTGAAGGAATCTATGATAAGCAACACACGAATATTTTTAAAAAAGGACACATTTTGGTTAAAGTGAACGCAACATGGACAAGAGGAAAATAATGGGACATATGGAAGGAAATCGAAGAATTTCATATTTATTTTTATAAACAAAATTAAGATTGGAAAAAAAAGAACAACAAACAAATGTCTAGCGTATATATTGGTGTTGTCATAAATTCTGCGAAATTTTCAACTTTGCGAACGAAGACTAACGTATGTTAAAAACGCATTTCATAAAACACACGAGATATACGAAAACCTGCTTGAACACACGTATTGTGTCAGCAACTTGCAATCTTCATTGACTCGTAACTTCAAGGTACCTTTATTTTGAATCCAAAATAGTGTAATGTTGAAATCACTATTACCAACCTGAAATATATAGACATATCAATATTGGAAACCAAAATCTTTTTTAATTAGGAAGTTTAAAAAGAATACAACACTGAGTGTCATGTAGACTAGTCTTGATACGATGGTTTATAAATCAATACCTAGGGCAAAAGCTTGGATGGTTTGCTTTCTTAGAACTCAGATTTACTACTGTGATTTAAATGGACATTTATTCTAGCTAAAGTTGAATTGTTTTAATTGCAGATTAAAGAAAGTTTGATCGAATCTGAATCTGAAAGTAGCAGTCTTATCTTTAAAGTCTTTGTTGTTGTTGTTATAATTACAAATAGGTCTTGATGATTTATATTTGTACGAAATGTGACTTCATTAACAGTGAAACGTTACCTGGGTACCAGTTTTTTAATATAGACCGTAACATTTTGAATAATATTTATACTACATATATAAATATATATTGTCATATATTACCTCAGAAGTGTTATGCATGATGTTCACATACATAACATACTTAACATTTGTTTATGATTGTAAGTTGTATGGTTATTTTAAAATACATACTTAACTTTTTGGGGGGATGGTTGGGGGCGGTAATTGTATAATTTGATGCTATAAAGCATTGGAATTCATTCGGAATATTATATTATTTTTGACTTGTGATTACGACATTTAGGACATTTAGGTTCATTTGAAATTGAACTCACAAATTGTAAGTGTCTTTTGAACTTTCACTTTAATTGTCTGGAAATAAATTGCTTGTTAATTTTACTTGATTTTATTGGTTTCACTTTCTTTCTGTGACATATTTTTTAGACCTAGAGTTGTAACCATAGATACTTAGCGTTTCGGAAACGTGAAAGGCTAAGACTATAATCAAGATCGAAAAGAGGAAAAAAAAAAAAAAAGAGGAACTCCAGATTCACGTCTGTGCGAATTGACGTTACTCTAACGTGCATGCCAGGTACAAATTATTTCTATGAACTTTAAACATCCATCTTTATTAAGGACAAACATGAAATCCCGTTAATCATGTTGCTGAGAGATTAAACCAGGCTGCGTACGATTATTAAAATGGAGGTATTCCGGCAACACTACTTCTGTTAGCGAACGTCACATTTGGCGTGCTCAAATGGCTTCTCGTGATTGAAGTTTAGCTTTTCGTGAAATTAACGTATGATATAATTTTTTCCCTTGAACAATGCAATCCTTTACCCCAATAATTAATATGAACTGAAATAAATTGGTGATCACCAATTTGGCCTTATTTTGGTTTGGGGGGGGGGGGAGCTCATTTTGCGATACGCGAAATCGCTGAATCAAGCGTTTAGCCAGGTGAGGCTTCAATGTTTTCTTAGTCAAAACATGAAGATATCTAGAACTTACGACTACATGAATCATTAAACAACTCTTCAGTATTCAATTGTATGGTAGTGTATCACCCTATTATCTCGATATGTACTTTCTAGATTAACTAAAATGTAATATATGGCAGTGCAACGTATAGGTCAATCAAAAACATAAAAAACCAATGTTGTTGCTGATGATCAGTTGGGGGTGGGAGTATGATTATCTGATCATCTGGGGGTGGGGTATGATTATCTTGCGGGTAGCATCTCTTGAGACATAAGGAACGGCCAACCCCTCGCCGGCCCGGGTCTCCAGAGCGCCTGCCTATAATAAAACATTATTAATTAGAGAATTGTATGCCATAGTGCTACTGATGAAATTACGCATTCAGCAGAAGCGCGTGTATTACGTGACGAGTATGAAGCTCTCACAAATGTTTGCCCCACGATGTGGAGTGACTCTGCAAAAGCTCTGAGAGCAACTCGAGCTGAATAGGTACGAAAGCTGAATAGGTACGAAAGCTGAATAGGTACGAAAGCTGAATAGGTACGAAAGCTGAATAGGTACGAAAGCGTAGTACGGCAAGAGACGAACCGCCTAGCGGTCATTTATATTAGACCCACAATCCACCATTGCACCAAAGAATCACAGGTCACGCAGACAGAATTGGCTTATGAGGAAAAGAAGGGAACTCAGGCGGACTATTTACCTGGAGGAAATGAAGTCAAGCCGGCTGGAGAGTAAGCTCAACGATGTCTTTTTTCTTACACTAGCCAAATGCCGTAGAGACTAAGGTCTAGCCAAAGACAAAACCAATACTCTTAGGGAACTGAAAGAGGCCGAAAAGAGATTTCTGGGCCTAAGGCACATGTGGAAGACTTGGAAGTTAAAGTTAAGATCTCACAGTGTGGTAGTAGCCAAATGGAAAGCCGCAGAAGCCCTCGCAAAAGTGAGCATGCTGGAGGCCGGCAACCCTGAGACCTGCCATGAGTTTCACCGCTGTGAAAACCTGATTCGTGATAAAGAGTTTGCCAGTCTTGAACATAAGTTAGCACTGAACAGACAGTTCATATTTATATTTTACTATAATTCTGACGGATAATATATCCCTAATTATGAAGCAGCACAACAAGTGCCAGTGTTTTTTTATTAGCGCCGATAAAATATGTAGCATGAGCTGTATTGACTCCATAGGCAAAAACAAAGGCAAGGTCATAGCTATTCCTTGTCGCCAATGCGTGGTAGGGACGCTGTCACAAACCAATCTGTGTGGGGCTTGCAGGGCTTATAGAGTGGCCCAAAAGCTTGCCCACACGGAAAAGCATGCACGAAAAATAGTTATCTTTTCGCGGATGTAATTCATTTCTGGAGCAGTGGAAGTCTGCCGAGAAACTCTTCATTTCCCGAACAGCGGTGCGTGATATTGTCTAGCAACTTTTCACAAACACTTTCCAGTCACACCGGTACCACTTACATAATATCCACAGGACAGCCGGCGCCAAAATACCCCTGTTAATGTTCTAGGGACAAACAAGCATCGGGAGCTTGTGCTAAATATACAATCAAAGTAGCTGTCAAGCTATTCTTTCTGTAAAGAGCACAAACTAGCCTTTGGTTTTCAATTACTGTGTACAACTCCCAGGGGCTTGCCGTCAAAACCCGCTCAAAGTATGGATTATCGACGATTACCTCCAATGGTCCAACCTTGCGTGTTTGGCTGTCTCCCGCGGGGAGTACCTTTTTCAACTCGTCGATAAAAATCATTTCGTATTTTTGTTGCTCGGGCGAGAGCGTGTAAAAGTCAGAAAGCTTTGGCTCATTGCTAATATCTGGGACGTCGTCTGTTTTTCCGCCGGTTACAAGGTAATATCATAAGGAGCCTTTTCGGCATGTTGCACGGAGCGCAGCCGCTCACTAAGGCAATCGTATCATACCAATAGAGGCTATTATGTAGACTTAATTTCGATGAATGACAGAGCGCTTAACTTTAAATGAAATATGAATAACATAGGTTAAGACCACAAGTGAAAAAGCATGGCTAATAATGTACAAAATATGAAGCCAACGCATCGCACATGCAGAACGCGAGCTACAAAGCTGGCAAGATAAGGTCGGGCCTGTTTGTAGGAGCAGCTTGCTTAAACGTTTCTGCTTGAGACATTGTTTGACCTCTGCGCTTTTCTCGTCTTCCGCGATATAGTTTTCTCATCTAGTGTATCCTTTAATTAGTCATTGCCCTTACAGTAAAATAGTGCCACCCATGACGTCTGCTGGCGGAAATCGCGGGCTACGGCATTGTTTTGGTGTTATGACCCACACACTGATGCCGTAGTATCGACTAAAGAAAGTGAGGGTCCTTTCCTTATGCCGGGCGCCAGAACGAAAGGCGCAATCGCCGAGTAGAAAAAGCGTGGTGGTTCTCTTGAACTTTTCAGCAAGTGTGTGGTGTGTGTAATTCAGATCACGGTTCCTTGTGTTGAAAAATAATACTCCCATGCCTTTTGCCGCAGGCCTGTGGCATGTCATATGCCTTGTTTAGGAGTATCATGGGCAGATGATAACTATAAATCAAAGTGGACCTTAAATGCTGATTGGAGAAGCTCGAAGGCAAACACTTTTTTGTTTGCCACTGCCGGAGTGGCCGGCCATAATGGCGCAGTTTGCCTGTAAGTTATGAAAGATCGCGTTGCACTCGCCACCTTTTCGTCGCTCCTGTGGCTAGTAGATGGCTGACACAAATTGCCCATTTTGTATGTTGAGCATATATGTACGCGTTTAACATGCCTGTCGGTTAGACCGTGTTTTCGATCTGTAGCGTTACACCTTCGCTTGCGTTTTCGATACCTCTTTCCATGGAGCGTGTGGTCTTCCGTTGAGCTCATGTCTAGGACGAGGATAAACTGGTTTTGGTAGAAGGCCCAAACTTCAAGAAACGACGCCTTAGTTTCCTTGAGATATTCCCTCGCCATTAATGTTTGGGCCTCTTCACGCTTCTGGTAGATAAGCTGCCCCTGGTACAGATCTGGTTTGGAGCACCCTCAATCGTCACCAACATCTTGTTAATAAAGGGCATGTAGAAATGTTCCTTATCACAAGCTAACTCAGTCTACGACATCCTCGATGAGCAAAAGTATTGCCTTTATGTATTTTGCCGGCGTATCCAGGTTGATGTTCCACACGGAGTCGCTCCTGTTCAGCACCATTTTGGGATGGCACAATGCTCGATGGTAAAAGATAGTCACTTTCCCCGTGTATTGCTGCCGCATCATGCGTGCGAGTTCCGAGTGAGTTACAATGCTGAACTCCAGAGACACCCCAATATTATAGCTCTCCTCGTTATTAATGCTCTGGAGTACCCTGCTATAATCAGGGAATATCAGCTGAAAGGATAGATGGTCTAAAAGCCAGACTGGTAGTATGGCATGTGATCGTTTAGCAGCTCAAAGTCTGACGTGACAAAGAAGCGGTTCTCAAATGAGGCGGCGATAGATAAATCTGGCTGGGTAGCACCGATGAGATTGCCAGCGCCAACACGTATGGCAGCATTGTTGGCGTTCTGTATACCCCGATAGGCTGCGATAGTCCGCTCTATGTCCGTCAACCAGAGATCCTTGTAGACACCCAAAAAATCGGCATCATCAATTCAGGCCACTTAGTTTCTCTCAAGTTTTACGCTGATCTTTTTGACGATGGCGTGGCCAAGGGTTACACGAATGTACGGTTGGCGTCCATCGGCGTTACTAAGTCACCGCTCAAAGCAATTGTAAATAATAGCCTAGCAATGCAGGGCACAATAACATCGTTCCTGCCCAGGTTGGAAATCTAACAGTAAGCAAATAGATTTGGTCTATGATGCTTGGGTTTTTCGTCACAACGACGGTGCTCAAATGCCCTTTACCCCAAGCGCGCGGCGAAGAGTGCGAAATGGGTCGAATTTGTTTCCGTATTGAGATACGTTGTGCTTGCACAAATTATAATAATGTTTAGTGCTATTGGAGTTCACGTTCCTTTAATATGCTACCTTGCTCAAGATAGTTGTGACTAGTAAAAAGTTTTTAAAACATGACTAAAGGAGGCAATGAAATGGAAGATTTTGGTAAAGGACACACTGATCTACCAGATAAAACAGTAGAGACTACATGTATCGATCCTCCCACCGAATATTATAAAACAATTAATGAAATGGAGGACCATCTGAACGACTTTCTGAGAGACGATCTAATAGGAGTGAATAAGGAAATTCGCAAAAAGAAAGGTTGACGTCTTCATTAAGGCCAATGGCATAAATGAAATGCCTGCCCATGCCGAGTTGACTGCAGAAAATAGTATATTTAAGCTCTAGAGGATTGATTTCCCTCTAAAATATGAGAGGGTGAGAGTTGTTAGTCCGTACAAACAATCATACACTAGAACGTAGTCATAGTAGAGGTATATATGCAAAACTAGGTATAGATAGGCCACCAGAGAGGATAAGCAAAAACGTGGCGCTTCAAAGGACTCGTGGCAAGCTTGTAAATAACCTCTCGAAGCTTACAGAGCTCTATAACCACATAGATGAAGAAGAAAAAAAGATGAGACGTAACGTTGCGCTAGAAGATAGAAAATCGTATTCGACTATTAAAGGAGGAACGTGAACAGAGGCTAGAGGCTACTCAATTTCGAGAATTACGAGACCATCAACAAAATTCTCCACGAGGATACAACCATGTGGCTGCGAACACTCTTCCGTGAACCGGGTATCAGTATAGCCTCGATTCTCATGGCGCGGGTGTTAATCATAAGTACAATTGTGCTCGCAATCACAAGCGGCATAGACGTACCTACGATACCTCCCGTCTCGGCACATAAACCTGACCCCAGCAGTGCAAAAGAATGGGCAAAAAAGCAGCTGGAGCAGCTGGCCGGAATACTGAAAACTCTCGCTGGAAAGGCTTTTCCGGCGCTGTCCGGTATCATTGATAGTGCTGTGTCATTCGTCCTAAAAACGCCGGCAACGTCATTGGCTGGCTGGCCGGAAATCTGGTAGTAGTTGTCTAAATACGTGAACAAGCAGGACATCTAGCACATAAAGCATATGGCAGCAACCTCCATCACAATACCTCCAACAAATAGTGCTGTTTTGTTAGTTTCGTGGTCTTCGGTTTCTTTGCTAGTCGTGACTACTGGCGCTGGTTGCGCTTGTGCGAACATTGCCACAAGTGGTCAAATGCCAGCACGTGTCTGGTTATGGAAATGATCTTTTGTGGGCTGGGAAATAGGAATACAACGTTCCAAGTCTATCGTAGGGGATTGGCGTTTGGCGCCAGTTCGTGTTTGTGTCCACGTTAAACTCTTTGAAAAAGAGATAGTAAGCATGTTTATAGCCTGAAACTAGATATTAAATATGGAGACTGATATGGAATCCATTGCAAGCAAATGGTCCTCAAAGCTGACATCACAGCCTGTTCTTGCACGCCAGAAGACAAAGTTCACCTGATTTTGCCCAAACCGCATGGGGCTGCTATACCACTTGTCCTTTATATCCGCTGACCTAGTATCAAGAAGTGCACACCTATCAGTAATGTCTATTTGGTTGGAATAAAGCTTTCGCCCTTACAAACGGTTTTGAGTTGATTAACAGATCGCGTGTTTGCGCTGTCTCCTTATCAGTGAAGTTAAATACACAACCGACGCCATATTTCGCGTTACTATGACAGTAAAACGACTGTGGTGGTACTATTTTCTGATAATGCATGTCGTATTGACTAATCCTCTAGTAAGACTGGTGGCTCTAGAACAGATGATACACACTTGTCCTTATGCCCGTGTAGGGCTCCAAGATATTTCGCTTATACCAGGATGGTTCAACGGATCGGAGGCGCTTGGCAACAATAAATATGTGGTGAGCCCGATCACAACTAGCCCGGCGGTAGGCGTGACCATTCCTGATGGTATTTACAACGTAGATACGCTCGTAAAAGTAACACAGGCTGCCATTCCTAGAATGAATGTGGACTACAAGGCGGAGACCGGGCGATTCAGCATCGTGTTCACTGATCCTAGCTATCAGGTCTATCTCGACATGCTCGCTTTCATATTTCGATTCGAATTACCAGGGTTTGACGAAGCTGGCACACACACGGCATCCAATGCAACGGAATTTATCAACGGGGCTCAGCTTTATGTCCACCTCGATCAAACAAACACAAATGGGAGTATTCTTAACGGTTAAAACAGTACCATGCTAAAAGTCATTCCTGGGGTGGTACGGAGAGACGCGTACTGTCTCATATGAAAACCAACTTTGGCGCAGACTACGTGATGTCAGCACCCAGAAACGCTCAATACGAAGTTTAGATGAAAACAATCGCCATTAATATGCTGGCGTGCACTATTACACTTGGGATTCAAAATCAGCACTAGTGCCTGTGGGAACCACTAACGACAAACACACTATGAGTCTACGTGGTCCTGGTTTCTTTACAAGCCGCTCTACAAGCGTCTTCGGGCCATCGCCCTGGTTTAATGTTGCCCTGGATGCTTAAACTCTCGGCTACGAGGCAGGCAGTGGTGCTGCCTAAAAGGTCTTACAAGCTGGTGAAACAGTGAGCAACAACTTAATAAGAAACGTGCAAGATCCCACCGATCCGCAGGATGCTGCTTCTAAGCAAATTGTCACTAACCTGGTACCAGACCCACCAGACAATTCCGTGACTGTGCAGTACGTACTATCATCCTCATTCTTTGGGAAACAAGGGGTGCGTATCATCTCAACTTGGATACGTGGGTTTCCAATAACCGACAACCCTTTGTGTTAGAGGGTAACCACTGGTATGTCCGCCAGTATGGTGCTATTAAAAATGTACCATATATCAAGCCAGCTCAAAAGGGACGAAATAGCTAACACAGTTGCGACATGGTGTTGGCAAGAACTCACATCTGTAACATTTTTGTCGGGTTACTCAAATTCCTCAATCATTTGTCTTAGCGACGACAACGCAACAGTTGTTTTTAACAAAGACGCACTATACCGCTATACAGTAATTGGCAACGGCCGAATCGTCGAGCAACTTTCGGCTGAATATAAACCAGTATGAAATATATAGATTTGTATATGGCTCAATTAACAGTACAATATAAAAATCTAGTAAGTATTATTTTCGTCTAAAACTAATATTACTGCCTAGGCGAGTAAACATTCTTATCATTCACATATGAATAAACATCATATGATATAATAGTCATTCTGATCATGTATACACCTGATGCAATAACCGAAAACATTTTGATAACGTGTCCTTGTAGTCAGGAACATTCTGTGTGTGTAAATAGTAGTATATGGTCTTTCAACTTCCGTGGCAAGTTTTGTTTGCATTTTTCCGTGACGTGGGACTCAAACGATAGAAAACGTGACTAAAAAGAGCGAAAGGCTGATTCCTACGAGGTAAGCCTCCCCAGACCCCGCCCCCGCCTCTTCCCGCACAGATCTATCCTTCCATTTATTAACCAGACACACGTAGTTTTTCGCAACAAACATTTTCACCACTGCTACTAAAGCGGATTTTTTAAATGTAGTCGTTCCTCAGTTTCACTTCATTTTGAAGCGAGCGAGTGGCAGGACTGCATTGTCAAACTCCCAGTTGGATTCATAGAAAGGGCAATATTGACACCCCCTCCCAAAATAAAAAAAAACAACAACAGTGGAGAGCCTCAAGAAACCTGGACTGGCGAGAGGTATGGGCCGTCTCTTACCCGGGTAGGCGAGTGGGGTGGGCCGCCTCTTATGTCTCTAGAGAGGCTTCCCAAAAGATAAGCATATTCTTTAAACATACATAGCTTTTGTGTTGCTAGTGGTTGGGGGGGGGGGGGGAGAGACGTGACATTTTAAAAAGTATAGTTGTATTCGCTTTGGAGGTCTGAGAGGGTGGTGGTTGGCGCGGAGTTGGGGTGAAGCCGTCCATATGTGGTCTAACGCCCCCCCCCCCCACCCCCCGCTGCCGGATCCAATTTACCTTCATGTTGTGAAACACTATCTATACTCTCTAGGAAACAGGGTTATACAATAATATACAAGGTTTTATGTTCGAGCTAAAACATTGTACAATTGACGTTTATATAGTTTACCGATAAGTGGTTGTAACGTTTAAAGCTCTCTAAAGAGTTTAATTTTATTCAACTATCGGAGTATTTCTCTCAAGCTTGAATTTAAAATCTGAGCGTAATCATTTGGAATAAAGCTTTTATTAAGTTGATGTTCAGGGGAAACGATTTTATAATGCATCAACATTAATAAGGAAATTAACGTTTTGTGAAGTTGGGATTGTTTCCAAGTCGTTATGTAACAATGTGTTCATCGACTTAAGCGTGGGAATGTATTAAATCAAATCAGGAGAACTACGAAAGAACTGTGCTATTTTTTGTATTGCAGCTAAAATTAGGGAGATTGCATAAAGACCATACTGCTCAGCTAAAATTAAGGGATTGCATAAAGACCATACTGCTCAGCTAAAATTAGGGAGATTGCATAAAGACCATACTGCTCAGAATGAAATAAAGATTTATATCTAAATCCTAAACGCTGTCAATGTCATTACCATCTTCTGTTTAGTACCACATTCGTGTTAGGATTTGTTTTACAAATATGTCAAAATAAGTAAAAATGATGCATAAGTGTTGCCAAGTTATGATGAGCATGTGCAGCATCTCTGCATTTTCGTCATTGTAATCGGCAATTTAACTCTGTGGCCTGTCACGTGTACACTACGTCTTGACAATCACGGGTCTCTGAAGACATCCAAAGAGCTATGAAGTTCTTGCTGAAGAGTCTTTACTTAAATAGAAAATTATATAGTAAATGGCAATACATTTATTTATTTTTTATTTTTGTTTCCTTTCTTATGTCGGTCTGTTTCTGTTAACAATAAGAGATCTTAATATACAGAACTAATGGTGCAATTAAAATCAGTGCATATTTGCAAAATTTCCTTTGAGTTTGTGGTCAAGTACTTTTACTACTTTGTGACCAGCGTAAGTCCTTGTGCTATTCTTAGTTATAAACTAATTATTTCCGCAATCGATATTCGGTTCTTGTAGATGAATAACCACTGCGTAGGAAAAAATGTCTGCCGAAATCTGGCTAACGAGAACAGCGGGAGAAGCAAAACAATCAATTCAACCGGATGAGCTGAAGGACTTTGCATCAGCTTTTTAACATCAAGTGATTCAATGAGATATTTGAGTGGACAGGCCTGGAAGCTGTGAAAAACACAACAAGAATGGCATAATGAAGCATTTGACAAACGCATTATTGATCAAGCTGACCAGTTATATTGTGTATCGAAAGTATGCAATATATCCTTGAAATAAGTACGGCATATGATACCATATCACCAATAAATATAAGAACTAAAACGAGAAGGAAATCGAATTCATGGTCTTTAGACGATGACTGTGTATATATTTTCGCCATATTTATACATCTTTAAGTGTTTATACGTTCGTCTCTCTTCTGTGATCATGGAACATTGCGGTTAAACTCTTAAAAATTGCCTTGAATTATTATACAGCACATTTGAATTATTATACAGCACATTTGAATTATTATACAGCACATTTGAATTATTATACAGCACATTTGAATTATTTTATAGCACATTTGTATTATTGTACAGCACATCTGAATTATTATGCAGCACATTTAAATTATTTTATAGCACCTATGTAGTATGATAGAGCAACAGAGAATTATTATAAAGCACCTATGTAGTATGACAGAGCAACACAGAATTATTATAAAGCACCTATGTAGTATGACAGAGCAACACAGATTTATTATAAAGATACTTTGTAGTATGACAGAGCAACACAGAATTATTATAAAACACCTATGTAGTATGATAGAGCAATACAAATTTATTATAAAGCACCTATGTAGTAGGATAGAGCAACACAGAATTATTATAAAGCACCTATGTAGTATGACAGAGCAACACAGAATTATTATAAAGCACCTATGTAGTATGACAGAGCAACACAGATTATTGTAAAGAAACTTTTAATTATATTATAGAGCACCTCTGAATTATTATAGAGTAACTCTATACTTTTGTGAAAATCACTTTTGGCATGATATTTTGAAATGTTTTCGGCTAAAGTCGTTTAACAATCAGTATAAAATAAACTTCTCAGTGCAAAAGAAACAGTCACAAGGAAGCTCAGCTCTATAATACGATGTACTGTCCATCTACACAATGTTCACAAAGAAGCTCAGCTCTATAATACGATGTACTGTCCATCTACACAATGTTCACAAAGAAGCCCAACCCTATAATATTGTATATTATCCATGTAAACAGTGCTTACAAAGACGCCCAAATCTACAGTTTAATAATTTAATAATAATAATAATAATAATAATAATAATAACGTATAAACAAGTTATGTTATTCAAAAGTCACTTACACACACTCGGATATACTCGCACAAGCATTCACGCAAATTTAAAATGGATTTATTTTATATAAATACAGTGTTCAACAGGTACATACATGAACATATACTATGTATAGGTATACATATTTCAGCATGTTGGGAGTGATACAGACATGCGTAGAGTAAAATACACACAGATTATCTTTGGATAAAATGATAAGATTATGCAATGTGTGGTTTTAGTACATCATTTCAACTAGTGAAGAAAGATCTTCTTTTGTGAGGTTTTAAATGAAGCAAGGGAATTTGAATTTCGTATCGACAGGGGTAGGGAATTCTCAAAAGTAGGTGCTGATACAGTAAAAGAGCTCAACCTCGGAATCTAGTGTTCGTTATTAAGTTCATTGTAACAGGATTAAGCCGGGTTGGGATTGGAGTTAGCGACGACACTGAAAGCAATTTCGTGAATGAGATGTTTATTTATAATGTAATTGAAAGATGAATGAATCTGACACCATACTCGTGGAACTTCTTTACAAACATGATTGATAGATGAATGTATAGAATTTATACACAAATATGGACAATGTATGATCTATCACCAAGGGTATCAAAGCATATGATACATACACAAATATGAATAATGTATGCTTTTTTACCAAGGGTGATCAAAGTATAGAATTTTGTAGAAAAATATGAATCTTGTATGTTTTATCATCAAGGGTGATTAAAGTATTGAATTTGTACAAACATATGAATAATGTATGTTTCATCCACAAGTATAATGCATGCATTATTGATTTTCACTCAGCGATATTGAATTATTGATCTCACTCATATAGTGATATTGAATAATATTGATTCAAGAATGGAACATGTGAATCTCGTGGCGTCCAGTTGACGCTCACGATGTATTTCTGGTTCCACTTCTCTCGTTTAATGGTAAAGGAGCCACCATGCATGGTCCACCCCTCCCAGTCTTCCGAAGGATCCCTCAAGAGCCTCATTATTCCATACAGAACCGCTGGTCCCTAAACGTTAGTCCCTCACTTCGAGCAAACTAAAACCGTCCTCCGAGCCAACATTATCATCGATCCCAGCATACGTGTTGCACAAACCCCACAGAGTTCTACGACTCCCTGTCACAAAAACAGCTAAAAATATAATGACAGAGCCGTGTAGTACATGAGACACGGTTAAGTACGAATATAATAATATACATTATGCCTGCGCGCCGATGAATTGGCTTCATTACACATTAAATCATTTCATCAGAACAACTGTACGAGATTATTACTATAATAACCACGTTCGTACATGAATCCGACAAGAATGATATTAAGAACTCGAACATTATTCAATATTGAATGCATGCAACATATAATTGAATTCAATTTGTCTGCTTAGTTATAAAAATGGCTAACTTGAAACAGACTATACTCTCTCTGATGGCATGGCGTTATGTGACATATGTTTGACTCCCTGTAAAATTTAGAATAAATTCTGAAAGATCCAATATATAAAACAATTCTGTCACATATAACGGATAGCAAGAAAGAATGCATTTTTATATTTCACATGCCTCAACAGCTGAAGATTGCTGCCGTAAAGTGGACAGCTTCCTGACAAAACTCGTGATATTGTGATAAGACAACGAGAATTTACTCTATAAGTACCCTGGGTGTAGTGAAAATCCATATACAGAGAACTTGAGGTAATCGGATTTCTCACTGCAGGCACTTGCTCAGTATTTATATTTCTACGCGGCAACGAAACCCGAGTACATTTTCGCTCATATATATAATGCACTGACATTAAGTTAAGTCCATTCCATGACATTCAGTTGTTGATGATCTTGGTTCAGCTACGTTTGAGATATAATCTGAAGGCAGACTGTTTAGAGACTTTTATGTCGTGATTTCTTTAAATAAAGAATACGTGGGATCTTTAAAAAGTTCTGAATATTAGTGCGCTGTACAACAAAGCGTTTTATTAGTGAACAGTAAGTCAGTGCATCCCCTCAAAGTACTCCATATGCACCTCTACAATTATTAAATGCCATTTTGTATTCACGTTTGGGCTTTTTTGTTCATGCACTGAAAAACTGCACTACCAATCGCATGGCGGCTTTCAAATCGTCTGCCCTCAGCGCAACTTTGATAACGGGGTTCAGCCAAAAATCGCTTGGAGCTAAATCAGGAAGTGTGTCACGACGGCTGATTTATGCACTGGTGCGTTGTCATGGATTAGATGGATACCTTGGGTACCGGTGGATGCTTACAAATATCCAGCGACTCTAACAGAGTCAGGCACAGGTACCTGGATGACCGGGCCTTGTGCATTGAAAAATAATGCGTATAAAGCCCTCTTCACAGTCCGACTAATTCGAGCGATTTGTGGTCTCTGCTCCTCTTTTCCGATTCAAACTCTATTACTTTCTCTTGAATAGGGTTCTAAAAAGTAAATGCATGTTTCATCACCTGTAACAATCTCATTCACACGTATCTGGTCACTCTTTTCATGCTTGGCAAGTAGCAGTTTG
Organism: Margaritifera margaritifera; assembly: GCA_029931535.1. NCBI lineage: Eukaryota > Metazoa > Mollusca > Bivalvia > Unionida > Margaritiferidae > Margaritifera > Margaritifera margaritifera. Next base: position 1,061,041 of record JAQPZY010001327.1, on the reverse strand, counting down.
GCGATTTCAACCAAAGTCTGTTTTTGATCAGCTGTAAACAAATGCATGACCCATCTTGCACAAACCTTTTTGAGCTTAAAATGATCGCACACTTTATTATAAACAGCGGACGAATTAATGCCTGTGGTAACATAAATATATTCCACTGTGTATCAAGCATTTTCATCAATTGCCCCCTTCACAGCAGTGACTTCCCGCTCACCAATTGCAGACAACCGTCGTCCAGAACGTGGATCATCTTCCATTGATTCAACACGATCTTTAAAACGATGAAACAACTTCAAAATTGTACCATATGACAGAAACTTGCTTCTGCAAACTTTATCTAAGTCGGTCTTGATATCAGTCAGCGAGTACCCTAAGAGCTCTCATATTTTTCAATGTGCTGTTTGCACAGTAGTAGAATTGTTCTCCTTCTCGAACATTTTTAGGTCACTGCCATTTACCTATTCTGCGTCACACGCACATATCTGCAGATGTCTGGCGTGCTGCACGTGCAGCTGCAGGACATATTAAAGATTTTTTTTGTTGTCTGTCGATCAGCATTATATTTATTGACAGGTTCGAAGAAGACAAAAAGATATAACAAAATATCCAGAACTTTTAAAATACTCCTCGTATTGTTTTGTATTGGTAGCCATTGCAGACGTGAAAGCAAAACATTCGAGGTAGTCGATATTGGTAGCCATTGCAGATGTGAAAGCAAAACATTCGAGGTAGTCGAAATAGGAAGCTTCAGAATTATTCAAACGGCCTTTTTATGGAGTTTATCAATTCTGGATAAATTATAATTTGACGTGTTTCTACATATAGTACATTCGTAGTCAATCAGTGGTAGTATATATCCAGAAAAATAAATGTAAATATCAGGAAGTTTTTATTTTTTAACACAAGGCAAGTTGAATCGATTTTAAGTGAGAAGTAGATTCATGTCAGTGGATATGCGCTGTCCGATTGTCATACATTATGCTTTGTTTACACCATACTGATACATTGTTGAGGTCGATTTGAAGTTAGTTATCAATGGAGTTGAGAGATTTACCGGTGTAGAATCGTCAGCGATGTGATCAGTGTTAGAGTGAACTGGATACAAAGCTAAGTCACTGATAAACAGTAGAAAGAGAAGAGGCCCTAATATAGATTCTGAAAGATCACCACTAAGAATACGACACGAATCATAAGAATATTCATCCCTACACACAATCTATAATCTGATAGTGCAATATGATGTCAACCAAGAAACTGAGTTTGAAAAGAAAGAAAGAAAAAAAAAGAAAGAGAAAACGTATAGACTGATAATTGTTTTAATGAGCATGGAATAGTCAACCAAATCGAATGGTTTTTTTTTTAAATCACTTAGATTGCGCCAGCAGTCACTGGACTGTCGATGTCGTTAGTAGACACTGGTCTATAAGTTTCATCAAGGCAATTTGACATGAATGTTTTTGTTGTAAAACTTATTGTAATTTATGCAGCAGTTGGTACTTGTTAAGATATTCAAAAAGATGCTTGCTGACATGTTTTTCAATTATTTTTGAAGTACAGATAGAACAGATATGGGTCGAAGGTTTGATGGGTCATTCTTTACATACTATCCATCTACTCATATGGGTTGATGGTCAGATGGGTCATTATTTACATAATATCCATCTACTCATATGGGTTGATGGTCAGATGGGTCATTATTTACATACTATCCATCTACTCATATGGGTTGATGGTCAGATGGGTCATTATTTACATACTATCCATCTATTCTTATGAGTTGATGGTCAGATGGGTCATTATTTACATACTATCCATCTACTCATTTGGGTTGATGGTCAGATGGGTCATTCTTTACATACTATCCATCTACTCTTATGGCTTGATGGTCAGATGGGTCATTATTTACATACTATCCATCTACTCATATGGGTTGATGGTCAGATGGGTCATTATTTACATACTATCCATCTATTCTTATGAGTTGATGGTCAGATGGGTCATTATTTACATACTATCCATCTACTCATTTGGGTTGATGGTCAGATGGGTCATTCTTTACATACTATCCATCTACTCTTATGGCTTGATGGTCAGATGGGTCATTATTTACATACTATCCATCTACTCTTATGGCTTGATGGTCAGATGGGTCATTATTTACATACTATCCATCTACTCTTATGGGTTGATGGTCAGATGGGTCATTATTTACATACTATCCATCTACTCTTATGGGTTGATGGTCAGATGGGTCATTCTTTACATACTATCCATCTACTCATATGGGTTGATGGTCAGATGGGTCATTCTTTACATACTATCCATCTACTCATTTGGGTTGATGATCCGATGGGTCATTCTTTACGTACCATCCATGTACTCATATGAGTTGATGGTCAGATGGGTCATTCTTTACATACTATCCATCTACTCACCGCTCATGAATACTATCAACTCTTCTAAACAATATTTCTACGAAATATACATATCAAAAGCTCTCGATCATAGGAGAGGCTTATACGTATCCTAATCACATATAATCATCTTTCACATCAAAGAGTGCGATGAATGGAGCACACTTTACACTCTACAAATATAAGCATAGGCACACTTTACACTCTACCAACATAAGCATAGGCACACTTTACACTCTACAAACATAAGCATAGGCACACTTTACACTCTACAAACATAAGCATAAGCACACTTTACACTCTACAAATATAAGCATAGGCACACTTTACACTCTAAACATAAGCATACGCACACTTTACACTCTACCAACATAAGCATAAGCACACTTTACACTCTACAAATATAAGCATAAGCACACTTTACACTCTACAAACATAAGCATAGGCACACTTTACACTCTACCAACATAAGCATAAGCACACTTTACACTCTACAAATATAAGCATAGGCACACTTTACACTCTACAAACATAAGCATAGGCACACTTTACACTCTATCAACATAAGCATAGGCACACTTTACACTCTAAACATAAGCATAGGCACACTTTACACTCTAAACATAAGCATAGGCACACTTTACACTCTAAACATAAGCATAGGCACACTTTACACTCACCAACATAAGCATAGGCACACTTTACACTCACCAACATAAGCATAGGCACACTTTACACTCTAAACATAAGCATAGGCACACTTTACACTCTAAACATAAGCATAGGCACACTTTACACTCTACAAACATAAGGATAGGCACACTTTACATTCTACAAACATAAGCATACGCACACTTTACACTCTACCAACATAAGCATAAGCACACTTTACACTCTACCAACATAAGCATAAGCACACTTTACACTCTACCAACATAAGCATAAGCACACTTTACACTCTAAACATAAGCATAGGCACACTTTACACTCTACAAACATAAGCATAGGCACACTTTACACTCTACAAACATAAGCATACGCACACTTTACACTCTACCAACATAAGCATAAGCACACTTTACACTCACCAACATAAGCATAAGCACACTTTACACTCTACAAACATAAGCATAGGCACACTTTACACTCTACAAACATAAGGATACGCACACTTTACACTCTAAACATAAGCATAGGCACACTTTACACTCACCAACATAAGCATAGGCACACTTTACACTCTAAACATAAGCATAGGCACACTTTACACTCTAAACATAAGCATAGGCACACTTTACACTCTACAAACATAAGCATAGGCACACTTTACACTCACCAACATAAGCATAGGCACACTTTACACTCACCAACATAAGCATAGGCACACTTTACACTCTAAACATAAGCATAGGCACACTTTACACTCTAAACATAAGCATAGGCACACTTTACACTCTACAAACATAAGCATAGGCACACTTTACACTCTACAAACATAAGCATACGCACACTTTACACTCTACCAACATAAGCATAAGCACACTTTACACTCACCAACATAAGCATAAGCACACTTTACACTCTACCAACATAAGCATAAGCACACTTTACACTCTAAACATAAGCATAGGCACACTTTACACTCTACAAACATAAGCATAGGCACACTTTACACTCTACAAACATAAGCATACGCACACTTTACACTCTACCAACATAAGCATAAGCACACTTTACACTCACCAACATAAGCATAAGCACACTTTACACTCTACCAACATAAGCATAAGCACACTTTACACTCTAAACATAAGCATAGGCACACTTTACACTCTACAAACATAAGCATAGGCACACTTTACACTCTACAAACATAAGCATAAGCACACTTTACACTCTATAAACATAAGCATAAGCACACTTTACACTCTACAAACATAAGCATAAGCACACTTTACACTCTACAAACATAAGCATAGGCACATTTTACACTCTACAAACATAAGCATAAGCACACTTTACACTCTACAAACATACGCATAAGCACACTTTACACTCTACAAACATAAGCATAGACACACTTTACACTCTACAAACATAAGCATAGGCACACTTTACACGCTACCAACATAAGCATACGCACACTTTACACTCTACCAACATAAGCATAAGCACACTTTACACTCTACAAACATACGCATAGGCACACTTTACACTCTACCAACATAAGCATACGCACACTTTACACTCTACAAACATTAGCATAAGCACACTTTACACTCTACAAACATAAGCATAGGCACACTTTACACTGTAAAAACATACGCATAGGCACACTTTACACTCTACCAACATAAGCATACGCACACTTTACACTCTACAAACATTAGCATAAGCACACTTTACACTCTACAAACATAAGCATAGGCACACTTTACATTCTACAAACATAAGCATAGGCACACTTTACACTCTACCAACATAAGCATATTTATTTTATTCTTAGTGCGATTGAACTTACATGCTGTAGATTATTATTTGACACTAAATTTAAAGTATCCAGTATCAATCAATATTATTATCTATTTAGGCAATTTATGTTATTCAGGACCATGCAATGAAAGAAATCCGATATTGCAGAGTTCAATTTATCATTCAAATATGGCAACATTATTGCTTCCACCTGGATGCTAAATTAGCAAAATGAAATCAAGGTACTCTTTTTAGACTCTGATTTTATATGATTCTGTGGTTTGATTACAATCTGTTTCTCGTTTATTTCTCATTTATTGTCATTACGAAATTGAATTCAAAATTAAATTTTCATCGATTAGATTTTATGATCGAGGACGCGTTAATTAAAGACAACTTTGACATTAATTCTAAAAGGAGTAAGGTGAACATGATAAGAAACACATCGATTTTCAGGCAATGACAAGGAGGATATCATCGCAATTTGAAAATGTCATAGCCAACGTTTAGCTCGAGACGCCTGTCAAAACACTACGAAACCTTATCTTGGTTGATTTACTTCCATTAACCAGGTTCCTTTAAAAATGCTCTATCGGAAGGTATCTCGATAAACGTACCTCCTTAAATATAAAAACAATTCCTCCCACAAGAAAATTATAACCTTTTTTTGAACAGGTCATCAATTTTACTAAGGATACTATACTGAGGAACAGATTCTGAAGAAGGAATGTAGTGTCAAATTTTGAAAATCAAAATAGAATCATCTTATCTTGCAATATAATTTTCATTTTATATATTTTTTTTATATATTATTATTTATGTTAATTATTATAGCTGGTGTGTTAGACAGCTTTCTTTCTTTTTCTTTAAGTGCCGTAATGCCGGTATGATTTTAATGAGATCGCATCGATCTGATCTGCGTATTCCGTGACTGATATCAGTGGCTAATCTGTTGTATTATATATTTCATAATGAGATATTGAAATATATCAGTGGGAGAAAAATGATATCGATACAGTGGCGATATCACTTTTTGAACTACTTTCTTTTCCCATTTAAAAAATATATCTGCCCATAAGTATGCTATTCAAATCTGTATTTCCATATTTAAGCCTACTTCATTTTCGTCTTGTTCTTTTTATCTCTCACTCTCACCCTCTCTCCATCACGAAGAACAGATCTTAAAATGTGTAAAGACTGTACTCTCTAGTATACATTTATTTAATCAATAAGGAGGTGCAATACAAGAAATGCCTAAAAATGAACTCCAAAGAACAAAAAGTAGGCTTCAGTATCAACTTTTTTTAAATTAGTTTTCCACATGAATCTTGCAAATTATTAGTGACTGAACTTATATTAACTGTTACTATAAGGTATTCTGTCACCCATACAATGTGGCTTTACATTCTACGACGAACGGACACATTTTGTTAGGAAAAACTCTTCTTTAAATATAGTAATAAAATTGTTTAAGTAAAGAGTCTAACTCTTAACATAATCATAATCATTTTTGAAAACGATGGAGAAATTTGGCATTGATGAGTGTTGATTGCAAACCGAAAGTAAGTGATAATCGAAATTTGGGTGCAGCGTCTGTTGCCGAACTCGACTGTGCGGTTGCCAAGGCCAAACACTTACGTTTGAATTCAGAAATGAATAAAATAAAGAACCCAAATCCATCCAAGTAAACTCACAATCATTAAAATCTGTTGTTTAAAGACGTTACGCTCTGAAATATATGGGATGTGACCGCTCAGAGATATTTCTACAGTACCCCTACGCCAACAATGCTTACTGTATTAATCCGCGCACAAAATGTGTTAACAAAAATACAAATCACTTCATTTTCGTTTGAAAAGAGTAATTAATTTGACAAAATAAACAATTTGAAGCATTATTTGTACAAGAACAATTTTTAAAGGTTGATGTCCTACAATTATTGTAAGTTTCGGAACTTCTTTTTATCGAAGTATTAATGCAGCCGTTACTCGCATTGGCACAGAATGGAGAGAAGATTCATGCAAATCGACGGTTTTTGCCTTAAAAATATATAATGAAAAGAAAATTTACGTTTTTTTGAGTAGATATAAGGAAATGTTTTACTCGTGATATGGGAAACATTTTGTATTGTCGCTCGTGGCTTCGCCGTCCGTGGCAATACAATGATTCCCACTTCACTCGTGAAATATGTCCTTATATCTAATCCAAAACCGTAGATATCCTCTATATCTCTTGAAACTTTTCCTGTTGTTTTCATTCAACATAGTCAAATTTACGTTCGCCAACAACCTATACCCATTTGGAGGAAACAGGAAAAGAAATTAACATGAACCCATTTGGGTTATTAATGCAATAAAGGTACATGCATACGGAATATAATCATTATTTAGTTTCGAAAGATTGCTCTTGTTGTAAACCGCACATACCTTGTCTGTGAGATATATTCCAACACCCATTAGCAGGTTCCACCATGTGTCTGGTGTAATCTGACATGTGTTCTCTCTGTAAATAGGTTGGCAACAATCTCTCGGCTATATTCCAGACTTCTCATGCGTCTCAAATACATCTTACACATCAAACCGTATATTAATAACTTTTGGCAAATAAAATTAGACAAAATAATTTTCCAGGATGAATTACGCCCTCCTTTCGTCTACCTTGTGGAATACCGGCTTTAACAATTTTCTCCAGAAATCAGCTAGAAAAGTATAACAGCTGAGCAAATTACTATCATTTTCTATTGCACGGCAGAACAGAAGAAAAGGACGAAACGACCTGAAAAAACAACAACATCCATGTACTTATAGATAAGACATCTGTAATGATAATAATTGCAATTAATTCTATTATAGTCACACAAATATTTGCTCTTCTAGCACCGATGACATTATTCCCGGTCATTGTTACCTGAATTCGATTGGCAATGACATCACGTGACTCAGTACCTCATAATATTGACAACTATCATTAGATATAAGAGGTCTGTAGAGTTGAAGTCCCTTTATCTACACGTGTCATAGGATACGAAAGTGTTTGTATCTACACGTGTCATATGATACGAAAGTGTTTGTATCTACACGTGTCATAGGATACGAAAGTGTTTGTATCTACACGTGTCATAGGATACGAAAGTGTTTGTATCTACACGTGTCATCGGATACGAAAGTGTTTGTACAAACGATAGTTAGAATGACCAAATTTGGTTTGTATTCCTAACCTGCACGTTTGGTGGGACATATATGTAGTTCTGATATACATATCATCCATATGAAACAGGTTCCTTGTAATAGTAATAATGATAAGGCATTACTCTTGTGCCGATATATCTAATGGAATGACTTCTGGCCACTTGTCATCAACCACTTGCAGCTGTCTATCCAAAAAGTGTTGTCCAATTAGATTTTCTGTCGCAGCGTTCGGTATAATTCTAACACTAAGTCTTACTGCACGCCATACTTAGAGATATCGCAGCGTTCAAATGGGCAGAGTTAACCAATACCGACAAGCTTTGTGGCTTTCCTTGTCAGGCAACAGACAATTTCTAGCTTAATTGAATAGTATAATTTTCCTTTTCCAAAGTCTTGCTCATTTGAGAAAAAGATTTCACGGATCACATTTCTGTATAACAGTTTGAGGTCTAGCAATCGTTTTTATTATAATTAAATTCATAACATTTATTATGAAACATGGGAAGATAAATTAGCTGGCAATCTAATAAATCAAAAGGGGGTTCTCTTATGGAACAGTTTCTGAATAGCATCTTATATTCCCTGCTCTTAATCATCCTTGCTACATCTTTCATGGTCGTGAAGAAAATCGATTTCAATCAAGTTGTAACATTCTGAAAGTTTCCTGGTAGAAGCTCTAATCCCCCCGCCCCTTAAATTCATATTTTTGAATTTGTTTTACATTTAAAACCATTGTTGAATTATTTTACATTTAAAACGACATTGGCACCTATAAGAAAGTAGGAAATCACTCACCCTAATTTCAAAACGATTCGATTTAACTTTCAGGTTGAATATGATTGGTGCTAGGAAGCATACTTCGTTGTGCAACAAACTATACTCTCACTCAAAAATATCCTTATGTTTTATTGTATTACACACACACACACACACACACACACACACACACACACACACACACACACATATATATATATATATATATATATATATATATATATATATATATATATATATATATATATATTTGGACCTAAATTACAAGATATGTTTGCTTAAAGTCGATGGTGAGGGTAAAATACATATAAAAGTACATTTGTACGAGTTATTGTACCGACATGACATAATAAAGGTATTTCATAATTCAACAGATAGGTACATAGATAGTAATTCAACAGATAGGTACATAGATAGTACACAGATAGGTACATATATAGGTACAAAGATAGGTACACAGATAGGTACATAGATAGTACACAGATAGGTATATAGATAGATACACAGATAGGTACACAGATATGTACATAGATAGTACACAGAAAGGTACATAAATAGGTACATAGATAGTTCACAGATAGGTACACAGATATGTACACAGATAGGTACATAGATAGTACACAGATAGGTACATAGATAGTACATATTTACAGTGCAACAATGCACATATAAACCTTATAATGCCAACGGTAACAGCAGATTAAAAGACGATGCAAGATTTATGTTTACGGCTCAGATCACAATATAAAAAGGGCTTCAAAGGGTGACCACTGAGAGAGAGAGAGAGAGAGAGAGAGAGAGAGAGAGAGAGAGAGAGAGAGAGAGAGAGAGCAAACAGTGGTCTAAGTGAAAATCCACCCAAGACAGAAATAAAACCACACAGTTACTTTTGTGATTGTTTTGACTTGTACAAATTATCAGGCATAGCATTTATGTACATGACGAATTGAGAATATCGGCAGGCTCCAGAGCAAACATGACTAATTTCACAGTGTGTCCATTGTTAAGCAAAGCAACTGAATTGATAAAGGTCATATTTATTCGATAGTGTTTACATCCCATTCTATTGTGTCAAAGATGATTGCGTGCGGTTTCTTTATTTCGAGTAGTACGTTTCGACTTCAAATTAAAAAATTACAGAAAGAAAATATTGCAGAAACACGTGTAAACTGTAAAAAAGAAAAATACTCGAATTTCCATTAAAAAAACACAAAAAACAACTCTTTTCATAATTCCAACTGTCACTCACCACTATGTCAAACCTTCTTAGAACACCTCAACTTAAATACGTCCTATACTGAAATTGTTAACCTTGCATACATTTCTCATGAAGACAGATTTACATTGAATTTTTATTATTCATCTTACTATGACCAGCCTCATATGTAACATTAGTTTATTGGTTTTGTGGGTTTAACGCCATTTTTCAGCACATGATAGGCTATACATGGCGGCAAGTATATTTGGTGGAGGAAGAACCCTGGAAAACCCCTGGATGAACGGCCGACCCACGGGAAGCTACTGGCAAGCTTTCTCACATACGTTGGCCGAGCCGAGACTCAAACACACGCGGACAGAGGTGAGATGTCTGTGATCGGTAAAGTCGAGCGCCTTAGACCACTCGGCCACCCGGAGAGCACGTAACATAAATTTAAGGAAACATGTAGATTTTCCTTTCCCAACATGGACGTCTGACATTTGAGCCGCGCACGTACTCGAAGTTGGGATCCTTCGTGAAACTCAGAGGAGGAGGAGGGAGCTGGGGGTGGGTGTTGAACAAATAAAACAAATTAAGAACGATTTTGCCTCTGGACAGATAGTGAAACCTTCATTGATATAAACCTTGATATATTTTAAAATCATGCTATTAAATATATGTAAGTTGATAAACATCGACTTGGGATCCACTATTATTGTGAATGATCGATCGTAGCCTATTTTCAGACCAGTTTTGAGTGTCATCCATAGCCTTAAAGGTATTGATTACGTGCCTGTCATCCATAGCCGTAAAGGTATTGATTACGTGCGTGTCATCCATAGCCGTAGAGGTATTGATTACTTGTAATAAAATTACTATTGCTTTGAATACCGACATTTCCTCAATTAAATGCTCCCATTTTTAGCGAGGAAAATTAATAATAGTCCTCACTTGCGCAAACAAAGGACAATTGCCCGTTTATTCTATATAAATGTGTGAAAGACAGCAACGCTCTGAAAACCTCCTTACACTGATTGATGTTTAAACTAAGCAGTGCTTTCATTGTGTAACCATAACTGAGAACCCAAATTTCTGTCGAATAAACCTGACGTGTGCAAAAAGTGACTAGCTGTTAATTAGTTCTCACCTATCAAAGACCTGACTACTGCTTTAATAGAAAGAAGATTTCCAAGCTTTCAATAGAATAAAACTATTCTAGTGCATATATTTTCTAGTTTTGTTATTCTGTTATTTCAGTATATCCTTTCTGAATTACATTGACTTTATTTCTCTGAAATATTGACCTAAAATATTAAGAATCTAGCTTGAAAACGACCATAATAAGTCTTTTGCTCTGTCATATATCTAACGTGCTATCGCACCTTATGCTAATGGTCGAACTTTTGATTACGATAGATTTCTGATAGATATAACTCGATTTCTGTTCATTCTAGTTAAGGCGCCTGTTAGCAAAGCTTATAAACTTTAGTCTTTCAAAATGTAAAATAAAGTTATTGTGTATACTTGATACTTGTAAAGAATAAGGTTAAGTTATAATGACGGGTTTTGTAGCTTGACTTGTCAATTAGACACCAGTCTATGCACAATCCCATTTTACCAGTTTATCCATAAATTAAACTACTGAACTTGTGAATGAATGTAATCACAGAAATCGTCTGTATAGTGTTACAGACTCATTACTCCCATAAAAAGTATGTGAACAATTTGAGAACTGTGACGAAGACCTAACATAGATATAGGTTATTAAAGGCACACTAGTTAAATAAACCTTTCCATCTGTACTTGTCACTCTAAGGTATAACGGGATCACTTTCATACAGTTAACGAGATTGAACTCTACTTTTTGATATTTGGAAGCGCAAACACTTATATCTTATCTGGAACGTCTACACATATAACATAACAGGGATTTATTAATTATTGTAAAAATTTCCTTAAGTCTGATTAAGGGGAAAAACAACCTCTACATAAATACCTTAAGGTGAAATTTATATGGCTTGACATGGTAACACAACATTTTGTTGGAAGAAGAAGACAACATTAGAACAAAAGAAACTAAGATTAGACTAGTAAAGGCACAGATAGTTTCATATTACGGTATGTTCTCCCGGAAAACCAATTTGACACGCTTTGTTACTCCTTTAGTAATATTCATCATCACTTCTCATTCCAGATTTGCTAAATGTCTGTGGATTTGTTTACAATGCCATAAGAGTCGTTGTATAGAGTCATTCTGATTCTTTCCTATAGGATGACTAGGATGACTGTTATATATAAAGTCTCTACCAAATCAAATATATGGTCACCTCAGACTTAAGCAAGGGATATGGATAGACGTCTGAAACTCAGTGTCTTGGGTCTAAGAACCGTCACATTACAAGCTCTGTCATAACAGTTGAAATCAGTGAAATTCTATGAACTATCTATTAAAGCCAAATGGTGCAAATACAAAATAGATCGATATACGAACGGTCTAATATAACCGTATGAATACCGTATTTATCTTTGTCACAAGTAACTTTCACTATTTCTTGGATAGTAGTTTCACCAAAACCACTGGGTTACAATTTAGGTCATAGTTGTCCCACGTTTCTACGTGTGTACGATGTTGTTTTGCCAGTGTAGAACAAAGATGAGGGAATATTCTTTTCATAACGTGATTGCATCACATAACATTTTACGGTATTCGTAGTGCATACAAACTGGCCAACTCCCCTGATATCAATCATCACTTGATTATTCTTTCACAAGATAGACATTAACTGCAACAGATTTACTCACTAAAGCATGGACTGTAGTCTGGTTGTAACTGTTATTTTTAAAATTAATATTTTCAATAATTTTTATGAAAAGAAAGTCAATTCTGGATCAAAGTTGAATCCAGGACCATAGCATTATGTCTCGTTTAAGCTCAGTGATAAGAGATGACGTTAATTGTTTGACCTGCTCAAATTTGTGTCATTGAGCAAGCTATCTTTAGTACATAATTTTTGGTAAAATTTGGTATTAAAAAAACCCATAGCTTTTACCTACGGATAGATGAGTATTTCCTGACTAAAGAGTTGTTACATTTTAATTTTGAAAAGCAAGTTAAAGAAAAATATTCAAAATAGTTTAATTAAAACATACAATAATACAACCTAAAACAGTTAAGACTGTTCATAGTAGGCAAGGTACACGTGCCGAGTACGGCGCAACTTATATACGGAGTCGATAAATACTGCAAAATATAAGCTGATTCTTTCTTATATATAAATGAGTGAAAAAATTACGCATTGATCCGTCTCAGGAACTGAGGTGAACATTTGGATGCAACACTATTATATCATGCACTGCCTGTTGACAGTGCTTTCAATTTTGCTTTGCCAAAAATGAACAAGATTAATAATGATTTTATTATATATATATATATATATATATATATATATATATATATATATATATATATATATATATATATATATATATATATAAAGAACTATAACACTATAAATATTGGAAAGAAATACAAAATAGCATGCAATGTTCTAAACTTGGTGGAGTCTAGAGTGGTAACATATTTAAGCAGTATGGGAATAAGTACAGCAGAATTAGTTGTTGCAAGGATAGCTACAGGCGTAATCGTTCCTTTGTCTGTCAGCGGATTTGCTGCAGCATTGATCGATTTTGTTGCAAAAACTCTTAAGGAGAACTGAATCTATAATAAAGTTTAAAAACATGATGAAATAGTAATATCTGCAATCAGTAAGTTGAACAGTATCGACGTGATAAACAAGCAATACTGACGATGAAATGAACCCTGAAGAGTTTATTTTCATCATCAACCAGTACAATAGGTACAATAGGTACACAGAGATCGACAGAAAGTAAACAATACAGAAAACCAAGATGTCAGAGATTCGCTGAAGGTGGACACAGAGGAATTGAGGAAAACATTTAACGGTAAGGGAAGAAACTGACCGAAAAAATTGCTATAAATGCTTACAATATGAATCCTAATCAAGATAACAAATTGACAAGAAATTGTTTAAATTGCTATAAATGCTTACAATGTGAATCCAAATCAAGATACCAAATTGACAAGAAATTGTTTTAATTGCTATAAATGCTTACAATGTGAATCCAAATCAAGATACCAAATTGACAAGAAATTGTTTAAATTGCTATAAATGCTTACAATGTGAATCCAAATCAAGATACCAAATTGACGCGAAATTGCTATAAATGCTTACAATATGAATCCAAATCAAGATACCAAAGTGACACGAAATTGCTATAAATGCTTACAATGTGAATTTAAATCAAGATACCAAATTGACACGAAATTGCTATAAATGCTTACAATGTGAATCCAAATCAAGATACCAAATTGACAAGAAATTGTTTAAGCATATGATGTTTGGGTTTGGACTGAGCTAATTTTGCCTATACAAATGGGAATCTACATTACACTAGACACACTCCCTAAAATTAAATCTCTGAGATAATTTTGCATATACAGATGGGAATCTACATTACACTAGACACACTCCCTAAAATTAAATCTCTGAGATAATTTTGCATATACAAATGGGAATCTACATTACACTAGACACACTCCCTAAAATTAAATCTCTGAGCTAATTTTGCATATACAAATGCGAATCTACATTACACTAGACACACTCCCTAGAATTAAATCTCTGAGCTAATTTTCCATATACAAATGGGAATCTACATTACACTAGACACACTCCCTAAAATTAAATATCTGAGCTAATTTTGCATATACAAATGGGAATCTATATTACACTAGACACACTCCCTAAAATTAAATATCTGAGCTAATTTTGCATATACAAATGGGAATCTACATTACAATAGACACACTCCCTAAAATGAAATCTCCTTTAAGAATCCAGTTGACAATAGAAATATGAATCTATCCATTTCATTGCAAAAACTAAATTTTGTTCTTTGCTACTGGAATATTTCTGATGAACTTAAACACAACATATTTTACTATATTAAGGAACAGAATGACAATAAGGAGTGTTTCAATTCTAGATGGTTTTTGGAATCTCGAAATGTACACGAATAAAGTCAAAGAGGGAATGACTATAAATGATGAACAACAATGAAATTATAGTTGTCAAATGTTTGAAACACAAATCAAAAGAAAAAACATACTCTAAATAACAATTACATTGTGTACTTAACGAAGTACAATGTTAAAATATTAGAATCCAATAGCCCAGATCTAAACAGCTATCTTCTGAATCTGATATAATTCGGTCTTTGTATTACACCAAAATCTATAATTTATCTAGACCAAATCAATAACACCATTAAATTAATGGATACTATTTGTGTTTACTAGAGCCTATACAAGTTACAAATGTGTTTCACGGCAGCGCTGTTTTATACAATATTAATAGCCATTACAAGCAATTACAAACAGGTGCCATACATAGACTGAAGTGTGGCATAAAATATGAAGATGGAAAAGTGATAGACTTTCACAGCATGGTTATAACTCATGTTTTCATTGTCAGATAAATATTGTAATGATGACAGAAATTGCGATATAATTAAGAGGTTTTAGTTATTATGGTTTACTTTTAAAATTGAGACTAAAACAGAAACAGTCCATGCATCAATAAGTGATACAATTATTGCATTGTCGTATCTTGACAATTACCGTTTTACCAGTCTAGCATATCCGGTTAAATAATAAGATGCAGCTAATATAATTTTGTTTACAAAAGTTATTTGAGACACAAATACCTAAAACTGAGGATGAAAAGTATTTTGTTTTTATTAGTTTTGGATGAATAAAATTTTTACTTTAACCCATAAAAGGCTAGGCATTAATTTATTCCTTTATGGTAACACTAATATGTTGTCCTTGGGATACTTACTAGTATTATAAACTTGATATTATATTTTATGTCCATCACCGCATTTGTTTTTTTTAGCTTACTATAGTAAAATTTGTACATTGATAACACACAAGTTGAGCCACTGTAAATTGGTTTGGTTAATTTAAATTTTTAAACTAATACCAAGTCAGCGTTAATGGTTGTTAACCTTGGAGATGAAATATATTTCTCGTGTGTTCAGTATAATTTTTACTTCATCAGGATCATTCTGTACGAATGTCTTGATGAACAGATGACTTTCATAACCGGGCAAGATATGAATCAACAACATCATGTATTTTGTATATTTAAAAATTAAATTACATTCATTATGTGCTGGACTGCTATACTTGCCTGCTAAGATATCATAGACGTGAAGTTCGTATTTAAATTATTTATTCTTACGAATGTAGAATATATTTGTAGAATTAAACTGTTTTTGTTTCACTATCCGTGAACACCATGGATATTTCATTTCTCGATCTTAACTCCGTGTACACTAGTTTTGTCATTGCATCGGCGCAACGAATACTTAATACAATCCGTTCCTTTATAAATTATTGGTTTGTATCTCCAGTTCATTTATTTATCATACAAACAGAACCCTGATGGAATGTGTTTACCTCTTTTAATTGTCATGGATTGTGTTTACCTGTTTTAATTGTCATGGATTGTGTCTTTTGTGTACATTGCCTCTGGCACCATAATATATTGAGGAGGTGCTCATGATGGGTCTTTTTCTCTAAGTCTTATCATTAAGTCTAGCTGTAACTTTACAGAACCAAACTGTCCAAGTTTTATGTTGGTGATCTTCTTCAAATATGATTCAGTTTCATTGAAAAATACGTACAAATCTTCATTGTTACCACCGTAAAATCTATACTTACTGAAATTTCTCTTGAATGAATCTTTACATTTTTCATTGATACTTCGGTTGAGAATTTTCCATACGTCGCAATTATTTTCTAGCTGAAAACGTATTAACCTGCTTGTAATTAATTTAAACTTGTTTTGGTATTGGTTCATTGATGATAAAATTCTTAAGTTTGATTTATGTAACGAATAAAATTCTCAACATATATATATATATATATATATATATATATATATATATATATATTGTTTTACTTAACTATAATTATTTCAATATAACTTTGACTATATCGCATATATTTAAATATATAAACCTTGATCTTTATCATCAATTTTTGGAAAAATGTCCACTTCACTATTTATAGAATTATTCCTCTGGGAGTAGTTACATGTGAACCTCACCACTTACTACCTCCAGGGGAGACAACATTTTGTATAGCATATATTTATTCCCGCTCCATGATCATACGTTTTGTTATGCGTATTGTGTACACATGGTGACTGTGTCATGCGGCTTTGTACTCTAGCCGTACAATGAAATTTGGTTATTATGCTTGCATGCCAGCTTTACTTGTACATGCGAGATCTTAGTGAGCTTTTTGCGTAGACATGGTTACTACGTCACGTGGTCGTCGTTCGTCAACTGAACAATACAATTGATCACATTTGTTTTGTTTGCGTGATTTGTTAAACCCTGTCCTAATCGCAGAACTGATTTCGATCGTAGAGAACATTCAGTTGGCTTGTTTATGTGGTAGCCTGTCTGTATACAGTGAAGTGGTTCTTATATTTTATAAAACACTTCACTCCAAGCGACAATAGAACCATATACCGGTACTTCTCGCTTTGAAATTAAACCCTATATGTTTGTACTATGGACCTTAGTTACCATCACTGTAAAAATTGCATGTATACTTGTAGACTACATTGTTTCAATATCA
Source organism: Margaritifera margaritifera (assembly GCA_029931535.1). Taxonomy (NCBI): domain Eukaryota; kingdom Metazoa; phylum Mollusca; class Bivalvia; order Unionida; family Margaritiferidae; genus Margaritifera; species Margaritifera margaritifera. Next base: position 1,043,269 of record JAQPZY010001327.1, on the reverse strand, counting down.
CACTAGTAGTCTGATGTAGACATTCTGTAAGGGTTGCTTATTTTCGAAACCACAACAGGAGTATATATTTTGGTAATATTTAAAATCTGTTGCTGCAAGATCGTTTTCGATTGTTTACTCCTTGCTGTATATTTTGAAATGGCGACGGGAACATTAACACGTAATGCAAAAAGAGTATCTATTGTAATTACATTATAATTTAAAGCAATTTTACAGGTTTGACAATGGTTGAGACCATAGTCTATAGTAACATATTTTTTTTCATAATAATAAATATTTTAAAATAACAAACAAAAATGCATAGCATTAATAATAGTTCAGACCATAGTTTATAGTAAAATATTTATTTCTTGAAATAATGCCTTCCTGCAGCCCGAATCAATTAATTCGTCATTCATAAGTGGCACGAGAGAGATTTCTCGCCGGCAAGTATGGCGAGGAATTAAAACCAGATCGCTGCAGACTTCACTGTATTTACTTGCACTTCAGTCTGAGTGGTCGATTAAAGTAATTATTTTAAATATCCCCCTAAGCACTGCGTGTAAGTGTTTGTCAGTTTTGAAATTTTATTGTTTTCGTACCATTATTTTAAAGAAAAGAATCAATAAATAAACAAGCAAATAAGCATAAAAACAGCAAATGATCATTGTTCAAACTCTCCCATATCTGCACTACTTTAAACAATGGAGATTTTATTAATCATCTAATTTGCATCCTGCACCTTTGGATCTAAAATATAACCAACAACCTTATACTTCACACAGGGATAGCAGTTTGTAGACGATTAAGTTTATCTCCAGGATGAACATAATTTTGATTTAAATAAAGTACTCGGGCCAAGTTAACTTCAGTCTGACTAAATTCTCCAATTCTCTACTCATATTCTAGTTCAAAGTGTTTTTGCTTGTTTGGCAAAATTGATTCGATAAGTTTAATGTAATTAAAGTAAAGCTGAATTTTTCATCTTTGCGTTACCTTTATAAAGTCTGAACATATATTTGAATATTCTATTAACTCGTACAGTTTAAATTAAGTCAATGAGCACGATCAACTTATATTGAATATTCTGTCAACTCATACATTTTAAATTAAGTCAAAAAGTACAATCAACATATTTTGATATGTTCAGTCAACGGGCGCTAAATAGCACCATTCAACACGGTCATAGCGTATTTCTGTCTCGTATTTAACTTTTCTATTTCATATAATTCATAATCTCAAAACAACAAAAATCTTCAGGTATGATATTTTGTCATAGCTGATAGGTTGATACGTTCATAAAGTCACATCAACGTTATAAGCAGTGTCTTTATTTAATTGTTTGAATATCCTCTACAACATACAGTTTGATGTTAAACATATAGATTGTCAAACTTGTTGTATAGTATTGTTACACGCAAGGAGTCTCTCTACAGAGAGATTCGAACATCTGCGTGAATCTGGCTTGAGGACGATTGTTTCCCCTATTTCCAAGGATTTCAGGACAACAATCAGTGTCAATTGAAAGGTTCTTAAACGAGCAAATACTATAAATAATTTCCTCTAATCAGCTAATGACTACACATACCGAAACTCTAATTTCACACTTGCATGGTTCTTCTTGTTTCACATTTGTATGATTCCTCAATAAACCTTTCAGAGCAGAATATTAGTACTTCGCGCCATGCAATACAATACCCGCCCCAATCACCCAATACAAAGAATTATTCCTGTCTCAAATTACTAAACACGTATACCTAAAATATCAAGAGAATTCCCTATGTTAAAAAATAAGGGAGGGTTCATTTTACGAAACTAATCCATGCTGTCATAAAGTCTCGTAAATGCTGTACGTTATGACGTCTGTTCCTAGAAATTGGCTAATTACTCGGACTGAGAAATATCTTCCCAACACCGACTCCTCATAATCAACAAATAATCACTACAATCTAGCAAAGTTATAATGGAGAACTAAATACAAATAGCATATACTCCAGGTTTATTACAGTATCATATATATTACAAAAGACCCAATATCATATTGCATTTCTTCACTTTAGCCACAAGTGCTGGTTTGCCTTTGAGAAATTAATACATTTTAATTCAAATCTATCTGTAAAATGTGACAGAACCAGACGTAAATAATTAAACGATTTTGCCAGTTTTAGAAATATCAAATAAGTAGTAAGCGAGAGTTAAATAACGGTAAACACGAAGTTCGTTGTTTGAACACCCAACGCCACCGGGAAAATAATAGCATCAATAGTCAGGATAATTAGCGAATGAAACAAGTTTACTTTAGATTAGATGATCCAATCGTGAGATATCCCGGAGGGAAAAGATCGAAAGGAAACTCGCGTGGTCTTGAAATAGAGATATCTTCTTGAAGCCAAGAGCAATTGTAGAACTGCCTGGAAGTGCTTTTCAAAGACGTTTAAGTTTAACGTTGCAATATATTGTCCACAATTCCGCCATTCACTCATGTGTTAACATTTCCCTTCATATAATACTCAAAGTATACATTCAGGAAATATTCCTCAACTGTTTGTTGATATATTCTTTCAAGCTAAACCATTCACCACTCGTGCCATTGATTTTAACATAAGACAATACAATTCTGTAATATTTGTATGGGCCCAATCATTGGCAGGGGAATACATTTCACATGGAACATTATTTTGACTGAAACGTTTGCGTTTTCTAATCAATGAATACAATGCATGAGAGCACTTTCGGTTAAAGATTAAGAAAGAAGTTTTGATCGTAATACATTTTTTTCAAATGACTTTTGTGCTAGGTCAAATAGGACTAAAAGGTTAATGGAAAGGGAATAATGGCGCCGTTTCTTCATGGCCTTATTATCGACCATAGATGTAAAGCTAACATGTTATATATCATAGAGATCAAAAAGGTTCACTCAGTGTGCTACGTCACGCTTTTAAAAAATAAATAGTAGATAAACATCGTGCCGGAACAAAAATAGTAGAGAACATTAACACAGTTCATCCATGTTTGCTTTGAAAGAGGAGTCATTTAAGCACAGACTTCAGCGTTTACTTTGTCGACATTTAATTCATTATATATCAATTGTGTTAATGTGTTCATCATTAGGGATCAAGTACAAAAATAAGGACCATACCACGATGAAAAGGATAGGAACAACATCGAGATCTCACACCTTCATCGAACAGGAATTCACAAATGTTTCAACCACCAATCTGCAATGCTCCTTGTCGACATTATTATTTTTTAGATCGTGCGACGAACGAGATTTATATCACCCTGTCAAAGTTAAGAATTTGATGGAGATAGGGCACAAAGGGCCAAATATTTCTAAATTCTAGTTTGTTTCACTCCTAGCATCAGGTCAGAATTACGTATAGATAGTTGGTTGATAAGTTTGTTTATTTAACGTTTTACAATTACTAGCCACATCAGGGTTACCGAAATAAAGCACTGAACTTTGTATCCTAGATCAAAATTGGACATTCCTAATTCTATTGATTTAAAAAGAAGCCCTTCCTTTCTCTCATTCTGATGGCTTTAAAGTAACAACTAACATAACATAAAAGAGGAATTATATATATATATAAGAAGAAGAAGAAGAAGAAAACGGATAACTACCTAATTCTTTCGAAGATTGTTCAATGAGTGCTCCTAATCTTTTATTTAGCTCATTATGTATCTTTGGACTAAAGAAAGTCCTCCTTAATATAATATATAATTAGATACCATATTTCTTTGGACTAAAGAAAGTCCTCCTTAATATAACATATAATTAGATACCATATTTCTTTGGGCTAAAGAAAGTCCTCCTTAATATAATATATAATTAAATACCATATTTCTTTGGACTAAAGAAAGTCCTCCTTAATATAATATGTAATTAGATACCATATTTCTTTGGATTAAAAATTATAATAAATAGTTGTACGTTGGTTTATTTATTTATTTGTTTATATATTTATTTATTTATTTTTTGTTAGGAGAGTCATTTTAAACGCACAGTGCGAATGCTGTTAGTGCAAGGGAAATAGACGTTAAAACAATCAAACATCAAAACATATAAGCAAAAAGAGAAATAATCAGACATAATATATATACAAACATTATACAGATAGATAGATAGCAAAGCATGGGTTTATTGGTAATACAAAAGAATATCAATCAAGGAGTACATTAATAGATTTATAATTTCCTTTTGCTTATGATATCAATATTTATGATGCCTAATAAATGCTGCAGTTCCACTTTTTGTAATAAAGTTCCATACATTTTGAGGCATTACTTTTGTAATGAATGTTTCCATACATTAGGAGGCATTACTTTGAATACTTTTGTAATGAATGTTTCCATACCTTAGGAGGCATTACTTTTGATTACTTTTGTAATGAATGTTTCCATACATTAGGAGACATTACTTTTATTTTATCATATGCTTCTATTGAAACTGGAGTAAATGTACTCCAATAAAATGTATTAGTCTGCTTCGAACTAGGTAAATACTGAATTCTAAAAATTTTCGAGTTGAGTAAACTGAACATTCAGAAGTATACGTTTCCTGCCAATGTTCACAACAGATTTGGTGAAAATGCCGGTTCATTTTGCATAGGCAATATTTCAATAAATTCTATTCGCCCCGTAGATGCCTGACGCAAACGTTTAAATTGTCATTTATTTATTATGTTCATTAATGTTCATAATATATAATATCTGTTCCTGTACGGGGAAAATCTATAATATTTTTTAGGCTCGGTTAATACGCTTGATGCGTTTTTTTTTGTTGTTGCTTCTTTTTGTTAAACGATACTCAAAGGATATGATATTTCCTATATCATAACAATGAACATTACTGGGGTCACATGCATGAATACAGTAGAAATTTACATCAATTAATCCATTTTCAATTTTGATCATTTCACAAAGATATAGTTAAAAATGAAAAATGATGCTCAAAGGGGCTTTTCTGCAACGTTGTGATTTAGAATCCAATATAATAGTCGGTGTGAGCCATACTCCAATTACTTGTGTGCAATTTGTACGGTGTGAACCATACTCCAATTACTTGTGTGCAACTTGTACGGTGTGAACCATACTCCAATTACTTATGTGCAACTTGTACGGTCTGAACCATACTCCAATTACTTGTGTGCAACTTGTACGGACTCTAGTCGCTTTTAAGAAGATTAAGAAATAAAAGAAGAAATGTACTAGCAGTACTATCAGAAGTGATTTAGTAGTGGTAGTTAATTTTGTTTTTATACCCACAACTAAGACGATATGACGGTAATTTTGATAATAATGGCCACGATTTATGGCTAAAGTTTTCCCAATGTTTTTAACAAGACGCTTCGAAAACTCTTACAGGTTAGGTGTTATTTATTCTTTGAAATTCACGAAGTTGTTTGCACTTAGATATTACACTATGTTTGATTATAAAACATTCTTCAATCACAACAAAATTGCTCATGGATATCGTTTCATTTTATTAAATTATGTGACAAATGGCTTTCTAGATCACAATTTCATGTTAAAATAATAGAGTGTACGTAGTTATGTGTATGGGTGTAGCCGTTATACGGTTCTCACTTTCATTGCAACTCCCAGCATTCATAGTCATACAACTCACACACGTGACGTCATTCATATTACGTTTCATACTTTCAGTCATCCAGATCAACCCTGATTGGCTATCGAGGTGTATCCTTGCGCAAGGCACTTTACTCTACTTGCTTCGTCACGATATAATTCAAGTGTAGCTGTGTCATAAAAAAAAAAAAGAGAAAACCCCGGAAATTAAATACTTCTTATTCAGGAAAACAAATGTTGAAGGATGTATTGAGCTTTTAGTCAAAGAAATGTCAGACTCATTATGACCCACAATCTTGTTGCCACTCATTTAGCAACGTTTCCAGTATTCTAGGTGTAAGTCTCTCAATACATGCAGATTTTGGAACGTCTCCGTTATTCTAGGTGTAAGCCTCTCAGTATATACACATTGGTGTAAGCCTCTCAGTATATACACATTGGTGTAAACCTCTCAGCACATACACATACTGGAGCTACAGACTTTGAACGGAGGAGAACTGCAGAGGCAGTGCAGAAGCGTGAGCAGCATAAATCTCAGAAATGCAGCACGTCTTCTATTGATCAAACAAACGCAAGCCGCATCTCCTGTCAAGTGTGCCACCGACAGTTCAGAGCACAAATTGACATGATCAGCCACTTACGTACCCACATAAACTAAACCTCCTAGTGATGTCATGGTCATCTTCGAACTCGAAGAAGCAACAAGAACACATAGGTGTAGGCCCAAGCATCTCAATGCAAAGCTTTTAATAAAAGCTCATTTAACTTGGCTTAAAACTCTATTTTTCCGATAGATCATATATAATCAAAGAACGATGTTTGTAGAATTTCAATTCAACATTTGTGTTTTTGTGTTGTGTTGTGTTGTGTTGTGTTGTGTTGTGTTGTGTTATATATATATATATATATATATATATATATATATATATATATATATATATATATATATATATATATATATATATATATTCACACACACACATATTGTCATAGTAACTAATAACATATGATAACACACGCAATACATTACGTTACTTGGCTAATTTTAAGTAAAATAACTATTTTCCTGTGTCATTATTAATTTGAAAATGTATTACTCACGAAACTTAAACAATAAAATGGCATGCACGCCATAGTAATTAGCCCCCAGAATACTTGAACAAAACGAGAAAATCATTTATTAACGTTCTTTGATCTTAATTTTCATAATTACAGTGTAGAACAATTTACTATATATTATCATGGTTACAAGTACTTTCATACGTAAATTTAGTTGTTCAGATGATAATAATGAAAGAGACCAACTGTAGTTAGAAGATCAAAGGTTCTTTGAACCAAAAGTTCAGTATTAGCATCGGGATAATAGACGTTACCTTGTTATACTGATACAGTTGCTATTCAATGGTCAATTTGTTGTAGTCCAATAAGTAGAAACTTACTATTCCAAATGTCCCAGGATCCATAATTTGATGTCCTAATATCCAGTATAAGAGGTATGTATGTATGTATGTATGTATGTATGTATGTATGTATGTATGTATGTATGTATGTATGTATGTATGTATGTATGTATGTATGTATGTATGTATGTATGTATGTATGTATGCATGCATGCATGCATGCATGCATGCATGCATGCATGCATGCATGTATGTATGTATGTATGTATGCATGCATGCATGCATGCATGCATGCATGCATGCATGCATGTATGTATGTATGTATGTATGTATGTATGTATGTATGTATGTATGTATGTATGTATGTATGTATGTATGTATGTATGTATGTATGTATGTATATATGTATGTATGTATGTATGTATGTATGTATGTATGTATGTATGTATGTATGTATGTATGTCGAGAGTTTGACGGCATATACGCACAATCCTGGATATATAGTGCCAATTATTAGTTAGGTTGCAAAAGTGTCAAGTTAAATGATCGCTCAAGTCTTAGGAAGATAAACTCTTCCAAAAAACAAACAAGTTAAAACATAAAAGGTACATGTACTAAAATTCTTTAAAAGCTAAAGAAAATAAAAGAAAGGTAAAATAAAAAAATACATACAATGTTAGTAAAAAATAATGTCTATACTCTGCTTTCTTGTAGAAAGTCAAGTCATTTTCTCTGCTGTTAAAGCAGCAAAAGGCTTCTTCATCGATTTGCCGAACAAAAAAACAAAAAAAAAGAAAGAAATAAAAACAATACAAATTCTGCCTGGATGGAAATCGTTGCACTTGACAAGAATGTGCTTTATTATCAGTGGACACGGGCGAGGTATACGGTCTGGTCGCGGTTCTCTCTTCAGGAGGTATGCATGAGTGAGGTATGTGTAATCGATACGTAATCGACACAATACCTCCTCATCTAGGTAATTGTGTAATCGATACGTAATCGACACAATACCACCTCATCTAGGTAATTGTGTAATCGATACGTAAGCGACACAATACAACCTCATCTAGGTAATTGTGTAATCGATACGTAATCGACACAATACCACCTCATCTAGGTAATTGTGTAATCGATACGTAAGCGACACAATACCACCTCATCTAGGTAATGGTGTTAAATATCTAAACCTTAATCTACATATGTAACTATGCAACTAAAACACTTTATCATCAAACCGCACGATGCGGGGATATTTATTTTGTCATTTTGACACGTGACAGTATCTCGTGTTTGTTAAAACTATATTTGTTTTAATGTATTCTTGTATTTATTTTTGCGTATGACAAAGTATGTTTGTTCCAAATTCAGACATTTTGCTAGATAATGAACCAATTCCATTACTTAAATCGTAACAATAAACCCTATTTTGTTTTTAGTTCCATGGTACACTTTTGTGTTTTAAATTAAAAATGGAAAGAGATGCCTTTATATGTTTATGTTCTTCCAAAAATATAAACACAGTCCTATTGAATACAAAAACAAAACTAATAAAAAAAGACATAAGCGTTTGACAAATATAGGGTAGATATGGAACTCTGATTAATTTCAGGCCATATAAACGAATGATGTGCCCCCGTAAATAGGATTCGTCAACTACAAGTATTTCCTTTCCAACATCGAAAAATTTTTGTAGTGTACAACAACACATTGTCCCTACGAAACTAACTGCATTTCAATTAAAGAGAGAACCCCCCCCCCCCTATCGCAACCTAAATGAAGACTTTCAGTATCAACGTGTCTCTTGGATAGTACTTTTAGTACTTTATTTACATTATCTAATTTATATACAGCTTGCCATGGTGAAACAATACACCTTTGAATCACACCTATCATACTCAAATCATACCAATGATAGAATTCAACTTTGTCGAATAGCGTTAATGTACTAGTTTCTCTAATTTTTCACACACGCATATATATATATATATATATATATATATATATATATATATATATATATATATATATATAATGGACATACCTGACGTGTGTGGCAATTTGTAAAATCTTTTTAGAATAGAATGACTTCAAAAGATTCTATGTGAAGAGTGTTTTTATTTTCCGAAGTGTAAATTCCAGAATTTGAATTATATTGCTGATGCGGTGAATAAAGAAAATTATATTTGAGGCGGAGATGGGGGCGATGCGTGTGTGTGTGTGTGTGTGTGTGAATAAACAAGCTTGAAATTACTAAGTATGTCTCACGTTATGTCTAACTTAGAATGTCTACTTTACACGTGATAAATTGTACATAGTTTAACAAGGTTGCAGTGGCTGTAAAATATTGTAGAGAAGACATCAGTTTGTTGACTTCATTGTTAACCGAAGTAGTCAATGTTAAGGCAACAGTTGGATATGTAATGCATAAAGACAACTGCCTAATTTAATATCTATCTATCTATCTATCTATCTATCTATCTATCTATCTATCTATCTATCTATCTATCTATCTATCTATCTATCTATCTAAAACACTTAAACAGGGACACGGCAGGAAGTTACAAGCAATTTTGAAAGTAATTATCCGAACCAATCCGAGTGTGGGATAATGAAACTATGCAACCACTTTGTTTCCCTTTAATCTCTGTGAAAACGACATTGAAAACGACAAAGCCTCAACATAGACTGCATGAATAAGCATAGACTGCATGAATAAACATAGACTGCATGAATAAGCATATTTCTCAGTTTCATTTATCTTTTGATGATTGATTCCAAGAAGATGGATTTTATTTCTACTACACAGAAACTCCCGGCCACAACTAAAGTTTCAATGTCAATAACAAATTGCTGCACATTATATGGAAACGCTTTAATATAATCGGTAATAATTTTAATTCTTAAACTAAATTATGAAGGCGAGCATTAAGAATAAAATAATTTTAATTAAGATGACAATGGCCAGGAAGGAAAATTTTGAATAGGTTGAACTTCAGAGTAGGTATTTTATGTTTTCATTCCTAACCAAAAATTCCAATGATACTTAACTAAGGGAAGTTAAATACCGTCGACATAACGCCAGGTCTATATATCTAGTCTACTGTACTAATTCATGGGTAGTCATCTACACCAGGTCTATATACCTAGTATATTGTACTCATTCCTGGGTAGTCATCAACGCCATGTCTACATACCTAGTCTACTGTACTCATTCCTGGGTAGTCATCAACGCCATGTCTACATACCTAGCCTACTGTACTCATTCTGGGCAGTCATCAACGCCAGGTCTATATACCTAGTCCATTGAACTTATTTCTGGGTAGTCATCAGCTGATTGTTACTTTGAACCAATTTTATACATGTTCTCAAACGTTTGAATAGAATTGTAGAATGTACCCCCCCCTCTCTCTCTCTCTCTCTCTCTCTCTCTCTCTCTCTCTCTCTCTCTCTCTCTCGATCCTAGGAGATATCTGCATGATGTACGCCATGTATTATTTTGGAGAAAAAAAAAATACAATAGCAGTCCGTGTCATTTAGTCATTTTAATAATATTTTCAATACTACAAATCAACCTTTCTGTTGGTTGTAAGGTTTAAATAGCCGATTAAGTATGCTCGTCTTAGTCGATAAAAACAAAAAATGGCGTCACTTGTTTGATAATTTGTTTTTGCTTTGCGAATTTACGATAAGGTCCATGAATCGAAAATTAGGTAAACATACACAACGTAACTGTTATCGTGCATACGATATTCTCAGGAAATATAATCATTAGGCAAACAGAAAGATAATTTTGTTTGAAAGGGAAAAGAGTAGCTTATTTGGGCAATACAGTGTATCTTTTAGAGTAGCTTATTTGGGCAATATAGTGTATCTTTTAGAGAAAACTTAAAGACGTAGTTGTCCTTAAAGAACAGCTCTTTGTCTCTTTCCAAGGAAATATTCGTGAGAAAACTCTTCAGATTGCTTAACAATTAGGCAAAAGTGATAGTTTCCCTCATGAACAAATCATGCAGATCTCAGACGTTTGTTAGTGACATGGGGAAAATAAAGAACTCTAATCTTTTTAAACATATCTGTGTCTTACCTGCCACCAACGGAAATGCAGCTTGTTAATCACAAGTACTGCTTTACGATATTCGACAGTGCATATATTTGTTTGCGATAATGAAACTTCTTGACACAATGTTCTTTAGTTAACTTCCTTGTCCCATCATTGTCAACGGGCATGTATAAATAAGAATACTGAGTCAGAAATATAAATCTATATTTACTTAACTTTCTTGTCGTATCAGTGTCAACAGGCACGTACAAGTGAGAATACTGAGTCAGAAATATAACAATATACTTACATAACTTCCTTGTCGCATCGTTGTCATCTAGCATGTATAAATGAAAATACTGAGTCAGAAAATACTTTCATCATCATCATCATCATCATCATCATCATCATCATCATCATCATCATCATCATCATCATCATCATCATCATCATCATCGTCGTCATCGTCATCGTCATCGTCATCGTCGTCGTCGTCATCATCATCATCATCATCATCATCATCATCATCATCATCATCAAATCTATAAGGACGTAACCGGTTAATACAGGCATTAATATACTTATAAAAATCACAGTAGTAATTAAATGGAGATGGAGCACATTTTTATCCTAACTTTTCCAGCACCTCAGTGATTTCAAATCAGTGCTTACTTTCCATTGTATCTCCTAGTGAGTCATAATAGAAGACTAGATGTATTGCTTGATCTGGGTTTTGAAGTTGCGTCGTTGATTGTGGAACTCAACATTTTCTTATCTATAGTTACATACCTTTCCAGCAGTTAATAAAGAAAGATTGAATGTCGATGATGTTTAAAATAAAATTAGGATATCAGTCATATATCATAAAATTTACATCTTGTTCCTTAAAATGAGTGTTATATAAGGACAGTATTTTTATTTACTCTTTAGTATAGTAATGACGTTCACTTTAGCATAATAATGACATTCACTTTAGTGTAGTAATGACGTTCACTTTAGTATAGTAATGATATTCACTTTAGTATAGTAATGACGTTCACTTTAGTATAGTAATGACGTTCTCTTTAGTATAGTAATGACGTTCTCAGTCATTAGAATAGTAATGACGTTCACTTTAGTATAGTAACCACGTTTTCTTTAGTATAGAAATGACGTTCTCTTTAGTATAGTAATTACATTCTCAGTCTTTAGTATAGAAATGACGTTCTCTTTAGTATAGTAGTAACGAGGCACATACTTTTCTGCTAAAACAAGAAATAAGTCTCGAGAGTTAACTTTGTTTATTTTTGTTTCGTCTAGCTTCATCTGCTTTTTAAAGAACCAATATAATTGAGAGAAATGGAAAGAATGTATGTGCGTATTAAGTAAAGACTTTTAACAATTAATATAATAATTTTATTTTGAGCATCTCTGACATAAAAAACGTAACAAATAACGACATATTCCTTCAAACGGAAAAGAGCAATTAGAATGTTTATATATATATATATATATATATATATATATATATATATATATATATATGTGTGTGTGTGTGTGTGTGTGTGTGTGTGTGTGTGTTTAACATTTTTTATTTATCTCTTTGAAGAATAAAAAGGTTTTCATACGTAGTAACCATAAGGAAGTAAGCGAACCCACAAGAAATCTATCAACACGTACTCTGCAAGCCGAAAGAAAAACAAAGATCGATCTCATTGAAAATATATGCATATACTTATTATAGTGTCCAGGATTCCTCCAGACATCCTTACTATAGTGTCCAGGATTCCTCCATACATCCTTATTATAGTGTCCAGGATTCCTCCAGACATCCTTATTAAAGTGTCCAGGATTCCTCCAGACATCCTTATTATAGTGTCCAGGATTCCTCCATACATCCTTATTATAGTGTCCAGGATTCCTCCAGACATCCTTATTAAAGTGTCCAGGATTCCTCCAGACATCCTTATTATAGTGTCCAGGATTCCTCCGGACATCCTTATTATAGTGTCCAGGATTCCTCCAGACATCCTTATTAAAGTGTCCAGGAGTCCTCCAGACATCTTTGTTATAGTGTCCAGGATTCCTCCAGACATCCTTTACTTACGCTGACCATTATTCAGCACGTAAGTTTAGTGAAGCATCTTCATACATCCCTATACATCGATACTAAGTTCTATTACACTTTCTGACTGTGTCTGTCTATAAGGTCCTGTAATTGCTGTATAGGAAAATGCTTGACTAATTATTGGAACACTTGAAAAATACATCAAGTGTATTCTAAGTGCATTTATGATAGGAGTATAATTGTATTGCAGTTGAAAGGCATACAATCTGATATAAGACGTACGCTGTCATTTAATTGGCAATTTTTATGCGTTAAACGTTTTGCACAAACACGTAGGGCTGAAGCATATTTCTTTACTAAAATATCCTGCTGTTTGCTACGACAAGGATTCAGTGGAACGAAAATACAGCAATTATATTATTTATTTCCACAACAGTAGTAGTGATATATCTTTCGAAGATCGCTCAAAAAGCTCAGATCTTGTTACGGGTGAAACGATTCATCGATATATCGATGCATCGATACTTTTTCCATATCGATACACGTATCGATACAAGAGGTGAAAAATTGATACAAAACGATACTTATCCTATAGAAGTTACTTTATTCTTCAGCAGTCATGAATAAGTATTAGTCGTTCGTTTTTTTAAATTGAGATTTAATCTGAGACGGCCCTCGCAACCACAGGCATTAATGTTTGTCAGTAAAAAAAAAAAAAAAAAAAAATAACTGTTGAAAACACCCACTCACCTTTGCAAATTAACACCAGTTTACGTGGTTCGAAATGTCTCTTCTCTGCCCCCCCCCTTTCGCCAATTACATCCTAATTATTTTATCCCATGAGCATGTTCAGCCACTGATAATATATCAACGTAAAGGAGACTTTCCAAATTTGTTCCCCATGTATGATTGAAGTACTTTACTGATCATTTAATAACCACTTTTACGCGAAGTTTCTGTGTTGCTTCGTATCTGGTCTATATGGATCGAATTTAAAGGCTCCACTTCCGGTGTGTCACTCAGTAAAATATGTTACAATAAACTCTGATTGGTGGTTATTTTTTGTTGCAGTCCAGGGTAAACAATAACAACCAATCAGAATTGACTGCAGCTTATCCAATGCCTGACACACAGGATGTATTGGCATCCAAACTCGATCCAGGTAGATACAAAATGGCTGTTTAATGATCTGTAAATTACTAAAGTCGTACATCGAGAACAAGTTTGGAATGTTTCCTTTTACGTTGATATAGGTAATCAATGACTAAACGTGCCAACAGGATAAATAAAATTAGCACAGCATCAGCAAGAAGGCAGATTTCAAACCGTGAAGGTTTATCACCTTGTGTTAATTTGTTAATTTTGTATAGAATGGGAGTGGGCATTGTCAATAGTTTTCCTTTTCACTAACAGAAACGAGAGCCTGTGGACGCGGCAGTTGTTTACATTTACGGGAAGTACAATGTGATAGATTTTGGTTGTTAGTCATCTCCACTCCCACACCTGGACTTGCTATAGCTAAGATTTTTCTTTGCAGGTGGAAATTTGACTATTTCTTCTGTTTTGAAGATAACACCGTCATGTCTTTCAAATTTAAGTAAAGACATGAAATTGATAACAAGATATTTTTAAAGCATTCAAGCAGTGCACAACAAAGGGTGTGTTTACCAAGATGAGGCCTGGATCCGCTGAGATGGAATAGCCTCAAATGGCCTAAATGATTGAATTAAATGACTAACAACTAATATGTAGTCTGTTTGGATGTACTTTTTTTATCTTGTCAAGGATGAAAATGGTATATGAACAGATGCGTCTGTCTGTAATCTGCATACTAGAAATACAACCAATATGTCAACACATAAAAAACAACACAACCCTACCACTGACGGATCTTCTAAAGATGAAAAGACCATCAAGTTGATATGTGTATCGATAATGTATCGTATCGTAGGCTGTGTATCGTGAATCGTATCGATACGCGCACAGGTGTATCGTAACAAGTTGTTAGTGAGTAGTAAATGTCAGTTGTTCATGTACTGAATAACCACTTGAAAGACACCGAAAGTGTTGTCATGCTGTATGACCAAAACACAGTTCTTATTACCTCTTTAACCCTATCTAAATCGGAAACAATAAACATTAATGACTTCATCACTAACCATATCTAAATCGGAAAAAAAAACATGAACATTAGTGACTTAATCACTAACTCTGTAACCAAAACGCCAATGAAATGCTGCAATCGTTAAGCAGAAATTGTCACAGTAACAATAAATGAACCATAAGCGTGGCTGCGTGATCTTGTACAATTTGTCTACATTATATCAGACAATAGTTGGAACTTTTGTGTAGATACATAGTCAATATTTTCCTCCTTTGGTATGCTTTCACTGTTTTCACAATATTATACCCACCACAAATCTATTATGTATTTAAGAAATATCAGATCAATATAAATATTTACTATTTTAATATTGATTATATGATCTTCTCATAAAGACAGTGGTTTTATTTCAGTGGCAATGATGCAGGTCAAGGACTAAAATTAGCATGCACTTTAAAGAACACTGAGTTCCTCTACCAACGTTATTCTGGATTTAAAAGCCGATGGAATCAAGAGCTATGTCAGCAATGATGTTTGGATTTAATTGTGTTATTTTCCTATTAGGTGTAGTAAACAGCATTTTTGAAAGAACATACTGATTGCTAATGATTTCTTAAACCGCATTAGGATTTCGACGATAAGAATTTAATTGTAATTACTTTGCGTTCAGGACTCGATAGATAGGATCATGCCAACTAAATGTATGGCTCTCTTAATCTCGCTTTGAAACGTGACTGTGTTCAACTATCTTCGTATTAGATAAAAAAAAAATTTAATGGCAACGCCAATGTTAGAAAAATCTGAAACAATCACCTACTAGTACTTCGCTAGAAGAGATGGAAAATTCAGTCACAGTGAAACAACGCGTTTGTCATCTCTGATGTTGATCGAGGTTCGTCATGACATAATGTATAAATCCGATTATAGCTTTTATACCGCTTTCCAAATGTTTCTCACTGGTCGGAGACGCACTATTAACGTCTGGACACACGCTAGACAATATAAGCGTAAATGTTGGAAAATATATGGTCGTTCTTGTGCTTTTATGTAAACATTGGTTTCATTGCCAGGGCAGAGTTTATATATATATATATATATATATATATATATATATATATATATATATATATATATATATATTGTTACGACTAGGGGTAATGTAACAAAAGAAAAGACCAAAACAAGCTTTCAAGATTTAAAATACAATTATTTAATTTCCTAAAATATTAAAATATTTCAACAAACAATCAAAGTGAAAGAATTAAAAATAACTTACAGTATACAATATCCTTAAAAGTTATAAATTGTCCTAAAGTTCACTGATCCGGAAGTCAATCCAAATATTCCGAATGTAGTAGGTTCCGAATGAAACCTTTGCTGTACTAATGTGTTAATAAGAATCAGTATTATCCAAGCTTTAAAATTCCAAATAATCCCTGTGAATGGAATATCACAAGTTCTAGAAATGTTTCCGATATTTCCACGGAGCTGTATGATTACTAAAGTTTAAGAAAACAGTACTAATCCAGAATGTACTGTATACTGATATATCACAAAAGTAGAATATCCTCAAACAAAAAGAACCAAATTCGTTTATGACCTCTCAATCCAGTGTAGCTATGAAGAATTCTAAAACGCTGCTATAAATCCTATAATATAGTCTCTTACTATGCAGAATCGAAATAAAACCAATTACGTCTTTGATAAACAACTGGGTATTTCAAAATATTACAACCCTCTCCGAACCAATCAGAAACTAGGTTATGCGTGACATCGCCAAAGTGCTTTTACACTAACGTTATTAACAGTCAATAACCTATTGACTCTGAAGAATCATAGAATCTAGGTCAGAAGTTCATACCCTCACGCACTAAATCACGTGATATACTAATGTCACAAGCGACAATTCTTCCCACGACCTAATGTACTGAGTCACATTGAAATACCGTATATGTACTTTCTGCAAGACGACAGCTTTTAGACTATTATGCAGAGATCATAAACCTATACCATTATTTAAAAACGAAATAATACATAATTCCGTAACAATTATATATATATATATATATATATATATATATATATATATATATATATATATATATATATATATATATATATATATATATATATATATATTCTCCTAAATAACCAGTCCTTAATTAAAATAATAAAGAGAAACAAAATTTAAAAAAAAAACAAAAAAAAAACAAAACAAAATAACACAAGTTAATCTGTCACACGAATATGGTGTGGCTGCAATCAAACTAATCCACAGATAAGATAGAAGGCCAAGAAGGATGGACAGCCATTCCAAAACATTAGTACAATGTTTGTGACAAGAGTTGAGAATAATGGAAAGCTGTGAAAGCTTTTCGAAAGACTTCATTCGCCATAATGAAATAGTATTAACAAAACTTGAACATATTCCGTCACCGTTTAAATCTCTATTGGTCTTGTACCAGTGGTATAAAGCCTGGATTCTTTACTTTCTTATATAATGTTGTGTTTTGTCTATAAAAAGCTACGGGAATACATGAGAACAATATTATAGGGAAGCCATACATTGGAAAGACTGAATTAAAAAGAAATAAGATAAAATAGACAATTACTTTCCAGATAATCAAAACTTACTGTCAAAACATTTACGGCAATATTTGTGACAGTTATGAATAGTTTGTCAATTAGTGAGATATTAGGGCATTTCTGAGACACATACCAATGCTTTACAGCATCAGTGGCAGATACGAGACACTATATTTTGTGGTTTTCGATTTACGATTACAAAAAACAGCCCCCCCCCCCAACAACATTATTCTGTAAAAGTTCAAGTTTCGACATGAAGCATATAGAAAGATTATGGCGACGTTCATAGAGAAAATTAGAGGGGAACAAATTTCAACTCAAAGCTTCTCCGCCGACTAATAAGGAAAAGTTGGTTCTAATAAAACAATATCTTTGGCACTCTAACAAATTCAGCCATTACGTATATGTGCTAAGGGAAGCGTCGAAACTTTTTGTTTCAAATCCCAAGCCAATCTCTCTCTCTCTCTCTCTCTTTCTCTCTCTCTCTCTCTCTCTCTCTCTCTCTCTCTCTCTCTCTCTCTCTCTATGCATCCTAACTTTGTTTGGGATATACAGGTCTCAGTTGCAATGGTAATGGTGTGTGAAGCAAATTTGAGCTGAAACGTATGCTTTGAGAGCAATATCCCCCCCCCCCCCGGGCCGGGAAGAACCACTCCTACTGTTTTCTATAAGACTCCTCGGGAACCCATCTCTTGCGAGGAACATAGACTCCATCCAGTTGATTTTCCAGAGGAATCGATCTGTTCCGGAGCCATTGTCATGGTGGGATGAGGGTGGGGTATTTAGTATTAGATAAATTTAATAGATTGAGTAGCTGATGATTTTTCAAAACTATGTCATAAGTACTTCTGATATGTTGAACAGGGTTTAACTTTTGTTACACTAAAACCCAGTACATGCTTTAAGAAGAAAGTTACCAGTTAAAGGATATGAGTTGTAGAAAGGGATATTCAGACTCTAAGTTTCAATTTTGTGAAAAATGTTAAGTCATATTAAGAAATGGTTTTGAAGCAGATGAACGGACGGACTGAGCGCGAATCCTCTGACATCCGATTCTCGAATATGTCAGACTCTCATTGCGTAAGATTTTCTCAAAGGAAAGGAACATGAATAATAGCTACTGTGCAAAGATTCCTTTCTGCATGTATCATAGACTAAATTTATGTTTTTTTTAAATCCATACTTTGTCCAAGAACATTTGACGATAGCAGACACTCATGTTGTGCAATGGAAATCAATACAGACCCCGGGGGTATCAACGGCTTCAGGACATTTTAAGGAGAATAGACAATGCCAAAGCAGCTTTACCACTGGTGAAAATTAATCTCGGGTACGTACCCTGGCTACAGGATAGTTTCCTCCTAAAACAGCAACAATTTCCAAGTTTTGCTGTTATATAAGTAGAAACAAGAAAAGGTGTAGCACTCAGTGAAATATAAATCATATTATATTCTAAGCCTTCGCCATATTTTATATTGTTTAAAAGAAAGCAACACGACATTTCATGAAAATCTGGATTTAGTATGATCTTGAACTTGCATACATTTTAGAGGTAGCTTTATGCATTCTCTATTGTTCTATAAGAAATACCTCTCATAGCAAGCTTCCTCTTGTGCGTTCGTAACCAAGTTCCCATATGCATATGACGACGAATAACATTATGATTGTTTAAAATAAGCGGTACTTGACCAAAGTTTAACCTCATATCTTTCTGTGTAATCGATGTTCCACCGATCGTAGACCTAACTAGAGAGACAAAGCACAACACAGGCTTAGAAAAACCAACAATGCCGTGGCACTGTGGAGGACCCTTATGAAGCCGAAGCTTTGAAGTCATTATTATATTAGTTATTACAGCAAAAAGTAATCATCATACTTTAGGATGGCAATTTCCTAACTTAAAAACCTAATACAAAAAAAGCAAAACAAAAATCCAACCACAACAAAAAGCAAACATATAAAGACACGGGAAATATTTTGCAGAATCAGACAAAAGATATAATTTTGATGAATCTACCTTTATTAAAACAAAAACTAAAGGTTCCACTATTCATCCAGGTTGACCGATATTTAATTTGTCGCGAGTGATTTCCAGAATTTTACAATTGTGTCATTATATCAAAATATACAAAATGAATTGATGCATTTTACAGCCTTTCTCTGCTCACTACACCGATATGATATGTTTCTGGCATAGTCTGCAACCCTTAAACCCAATGTATACGTTGGAAGCTTATTTCAGAGAGCAGACGCCTCATTTTAAAGGATTAATTAATATCAAAACATTTACCATTGACTCCGTACAATATTTTACTGTGTCTTGTCAGGATTCTTCAACACTTTTTCTTTGCAGAACTCTTTCTGTCTGTCTCTATCTTCCCAAAGTACAGAAGCGTGCCCATGTACAGGACAGTTGTCTTACGTAAATACGTATAGTGTCAGCTTTCAAGTCATGCAAAACCGCGTATTTGTAATGTATTAGCAATCTAAGTTAGCCTAGTCCAAGTTTCTAATGTCAAAAACCAAGCAAGGCTTTTCTTAGTCACTAAAACACGAAGAACCAAGCTGTTACTTCGATTATTGTAAGCTCTTCCCATATATATATATATATATATATATATATATATATATATATATATATATATATATATATATATATAAACTAAACATTTTCAGCTCTTTCTTTATCTAAACGTTTTGTTTTAGAAAATATTCTTTATTTCTAAAGCTATTCTGACATTTAACATATAAATCTTCCTCCATAGCACATTTGCCATCTTGAAATTGGCGATCTACTTTGGTCACAGAAATCTATGTTATTCTAAGCTCCTGTGTAATAGCTCTCAAAACGACTAATAAGCCTAATGGAGTACGTGCAGATACCGTCATGCAAATCGATTCAGGATTAGATAGATGTAGGGAAAAAAAAATAGAATTGTAGTATATTATAGCCAATGCGGCCCTGTTTTTACGTATAGATTGTGACTGTTCAAAAGCTGACTTCACTGGGTGGCTCAATGACCATCTTATGTACTACCTTACCTAGCTCTGGCTTTTGAAGCAAAAATATCGATAGCCTTCTACATGAATGCAAGGCATATATATTAATCATTTCAAACAAGATTGTCATTCGAATACATGCGCAAATCTTCATAAGAAGTACTATTTAATGACGTTGTTGCTTCTTGAGTTTTTTTAAATATTGACGCAGAAACATATTATTATACTTGTATACATACACAATAATTATATGTACATGATACAAGTAAGTCGCTGCTATAAATGAATAATTATAACAATTTTAATTATGAAGATGGTCTTGAAGTAATATGATTTTTTTAACCCGTACTTGGTAAAAGCCTTATTATTTCAGTTATGAAAGTGGATCATACATGCTTGAAGATATAAGAAGCAATTTTTCCGGCACAATATATTCAGTTGAGGCGAATGAGAGATACACTTTTTAAAAAGCCCTTTTCCAATTCTACATGCGTTCATTTGGTATCTCCATATATCCCCTATACAGTCTGCCAAGTAACCGATCTACCTGTTCAAATAAAGGTGGTAGCATGTTCGTTACGTCTCATACAATCTGCATTTGCTTGAAGATGACCGTGGTCCGTGTTCACGAAGCGCTTATCTTGATTGCACAGTAAACCTCCATCTTTGATATCTGGTACAGACACAACCAATTCAACCAATTTAATACGACAAATTTTAAAGCTGCAATGTGTCGAGTATGAACGTTGCAAAATATGGAGAGTTATTTGTATTATTTATCATTTATGACCCTTGACGAAGCAATGTTTGTGTCTGAGTGTGCTCTCAGGTTGAGGAGTTATACGAATATGTGCTTGATCTTAGACAATGATTGATTGATTGCTTTTTAACGGTACATCAACACATGAATATTATACAACGTGGAGACCTTTTACAGTATAGTGTCTTCCCCAGGTACACACCACAGGGTTAGACCATGCCTAGTCTGGGCAGGATTCGAACCCGCACCCTTCTAGTCGCGAGTCTAGCACGCTGAACTCCGAGCCACTGCGGCTACTTGATCCTAACTGTGATCATCTTATGGCTTTTTAGATTTGTGTAGAAACTTGCAAACATCTTCAAAACAGAGGCTGAATTTACCAAATATCTGTATACATTTGAATATTTTACATAACACTACAACATGGCTATACCACGAGTGGAAGTAAAAAAAAAAAGAAAAGCAAGTGAATAAAGCAAGTAATTTATTAATTCACAACTTCGAGGTCACTGTTACACATCATATGCCGATAGCTGCCATTCGGACCTACTTGGTTATTTACTAAACAAGGATTGACCGAGAGGTTGCAAATGCATCGAATAGATTTGGGTTTCTTATTTGCGAAGATATTTTCGGCGAACGAAATGTATGATTCTTCTGTAAACTGCGCCGGCGTACATCCGAGGTAAATTTTTGTATCGCAGAAATAAGCGAGGTGGTTGAATGGTCATTTCATGTGTGCGTTTTCTTGAAGCTTGATTTTTATTAATTTGTCTGATTTCCTGGAAAGAAAGTCTGTTTTACAGACGTCGAGTGATGTTAAATATTTACACTGAGATTTTCAAAGAACCCAAACCACTTTACTTTAAGGAGTACCAATAGTACATCTCACGCAATTTTTTCATATTATATAAAGAAACCAATTGGATTCCCTTTGATAGAATGGTCTTATTCTCGTGTATGGTAGTTATAAACGGTAAGAATTTAAATCTAACACAAGTTTCCCAAGAACATGCAGCTATAATAAAAAAATTTTTCTTTGTGTTTTTTTCCACTCTATAATGTTCCAATTCAAGGAATGAAGACCGCTAAATAATGAAAAGTGGTCGTCTGAAATTTTCGGTCAGTATATGGTATATATTGAGCGTCCAACTAAATACATAGAGATAGATAGATAGATAGATAGATAGATAGATAGATAGATAGATAGATAGATAGATAGATAGATAGATAGATAGAAAGGAATTTTAAGATATTTTAAATTTGTAAAAACACCGCTAAGTCTGAAAATTCTTTAGATTAAGCCTGAATATGCAATACTCTGCTATTGAAAGGATATAGATCCTCTACGTTTTAAGTTTTATTTAATGAACTAGTGGATGGTAAGTACATACTTTCATAAGACTTAACATAAAAAAATAACTATTAATAATAGCCAATGCCTCCATTGTTCTTCCTGCATATTGTGACACAATACTGACATCAAGCAGTAAGTTAGAGGTATTAAGAAACCTTCAACAAAGTAAGTTAGTTTTATTAAAAGCCATTCACAAAGTAATATTTCTATTAGTTAGTCACGCCAGTATTTGGCCTATCGTGGTGCGCCTTTAAAATCCGCATTTAGCTAATGATAATTAAAGATACACCAATGTTCTTCTTTTGTATGTGATGACACCAATATCTTAATCACACAGAATTTTAACACATGATACACAATCTCCAAATCTATGGCACATACATTGGGAACATGCACGTCAAAGAGTATTTCGTTTAGGTAATGCAAATCAAATCGTTCACATTTTTTTTTAAAGAGGTCTCATTTATGAATCTAAATGCGAATCATCTTTGTACACAACGCAAAAAAAAAAACAAACAAAAAAAACCAAAAAAAAACAAAACCAAAAAAAAAACAAATATCAAGTTAGTAGTGGTATGTAGAAAGGCCGTTTCGTAAACACAAGTATGATTATCCAGTCTAGGCCTCGCTCACGCTAAGCCTCACCGGTAAAATCATACATGTGTTTTCGAGTCTGGCCTTTCTACATACTACTATCGCACACCAGCTCTGCGGAAATATGGCGCACACGAGTTAATTCCCTTGATTGCGTCTATTTTTAAGTACACACATCTGCAAATTTTCCTACACCATAAACTTATAAACGTCGTATAGTGCTGATTTATATATAAATTGAAGTCTGTGTATATTTAGTTGTGGAAACGTCTGGTGTTTCACAGGGTAGGCCACTCTGTCGTGACATTCGTATCGGCGTGTTTCCGGGACTCTGTAGCAGTTAGGGGCCCCTAGTGCGGCCTAACTTCCGATGCAAACACGGCCCCAAATGTCGCCTGAAGTTGAAAAGATTATGGGTGAACCCGCCTCCAAAACCGTTCGGGTGAAGGTGGTAGCGAATCTGATATGTTCTTTATCTGCTAAGGAACTAAACAGGGCTAGCACCAAGACCGAGACTGGGCTTTTGCAAAAATATTTTATATTTGTTTTAAAACGCGCGCATATGGCCACAGGCGGCATGTTTCTAAACGGACGCTCGGTCTCACCTGAAAAATCATACTAGTGTTGTCAAGTATGGCCTTTCTATACACTACTATATGTTTGTATACTAAATGTTTATGAATTTGTTTCTTATAATTCTCAAATGATAACTTGAAGTAGAGCAATAGAAGGGACAATTATGTGTGTAGGCCAGTAGACTAGTTGAATTTGGATATTATAAAGTCAGCTAGTGTCTGTAAATCGTTATCATTTATCGTAAATTAAAAATATAATTTCGTCTGTTGCAACGTAAATACTGACGAAAAAAATCACTTTTTAAAGACAAAAGTATTGTTTTTAACATTGTGCTATTTGACACAGACCACTGGAGCACCCTCATATCAGCAGATAAATTTGAAAAATTCCTTAATACGCTATATGAGATGCTATTAAACGTTTACGATATTGTTTCAAAAAGGGGAAGGTAGTTGTTAACATCCGGATAAATGATTATTGTTTGGACAACCTATACAATTATATATCGGGTTTTATGCTTCCATACGTTTGATAGTAAAATGCAATTTGAGTACAAGGGCAGAGTGTTTCCTACTCAGACCTTTAATAAATAGTGTCATCTAGTTTATTGCCTTATACTAATACCGAAGGACGAACACTTAGGACAAAGTTAAAACTGTCTCATTCATAGAAACGTTTGAAGTGTAGCTGTACCAAATGTTATGGATGAAGAAAGTAGCAATGGCGTTGCATAAAATTATTTCTTTCAGAAAAAAAATCAGTCACAGTACACTTTCCACAGAAATGTATAAACACAGTATCGTGAGGTGTTCGTTGAAGTCAATTCTCTGGAGTAATCATTCTGTGTGTTGGAGAGGATTTGTAGCATATCGCAAATTGACAGCTATATTTAATCATTTAATATTTCGACATATAAGTCAGCATTGAGTAACAAGCAATGACATAAAATAGTATTTTTAAACTTAATATAAATTAACATCGCAATAAATGTTCATAGTATGATAATGTTGGACTGTTATAAGAATTTCTTTAAGTTGGAAGTTTCTTCATCGCAACGTTGAGAAAGAGAGAATAAAATATTAATCAACAGCCAATAACGAGAATTTGCCGTCACGCCCAATGGAGTGTTGAAATAATCTATATAATACACGCATTTTAGACTTACATAGCCTTTTTGAGAAGTTGAACTGTTATTGCTAATAGTAACGTGTATGGTCATTTCTGTTCACGTCCCCGTTGTTGGTACGGCTATTTATATGTAATTTCACGTTATGTCACTGATATGAACAGTATGCAGCGGCGTTGCAACGGCGGGGGTGGGGGTGGGTGGTTTCGGAGAGGGGCAAATGCCCGCGGGCTCCGGGCGAAGGGGGGGGGGTCGCCGTTTGAGCTTTTCTTAAAGCTGTAACCGGGGCGTAGATGGGGTTTGGGGGGTTGGAGGTTGGCAACTGACATAAAGACTGTTCTCTGTGGCAAAGTAGGGGCGCAACTAAAGAACATTGCCCCCTGGCCTTCGAACCCTCGCGCCGTCACTGACAACATGTGCGGGATAGTCGAGTCATTTCGCCTAAAGGTAAGGCATTTCGTTCAACATAAGTGGGAGCATTTCTTAACAAGAAAGACAAATAGTAATGAATGTCATTAATAAAGGAATAATATGCGATATTGCGAATAAAGCTTTAATTCGTATTTGTACATCCGTACAGTTGCGCGATACGAGGTGAGGGGGTGGGTGAGTGGGAATGAATGACAATTATATAATTCATATTAACTCTCTTGATGATAATGAAAAAGAAACAAGAAGTACGAGATAAAGTACCTCATATATATCACAGAAAAGGCTGATATTGTCGAGCCTTAAAACTAGCTAGCTGCATATACTTGATATCTAGCAAAGTAAACATGTAGACTGGATATCGAAATCTTCTTTTTCTTTGTGTTCCTTTTCCTTTAATTGTGCCAGATTCTCCTGATAATGTATCCTGAGGGCAAACAGCAAATATTACTGTAATTCCAACAATGTAGTTATTTTCTATTGACTTTCATATCGGTTTGCTTCAGTCAAATAACAGATTGATTGCTCGGATTAACGATGGAATTGTGAAGGGTGCACTTCAGGCGGGGTGTATGTATGTATGTATGTATGTATGTATGTATGTATGTATGTATATATGTATGTATGTATGTATGTATGTATGTATGTATGTATGTATGTATGTATGTATGTATGTATGTATGTATGTATGTATGTATGTATGTATGTATGTATGTATGTATGTATGTATATATGAATGTTTGTATGTATGTATGTAATTATGTATGTCTATCTATTAAAAGATAGATGAAGAAACACAGGCGGATATATATACATATATATATATATATATATATATATATATATATATATATATATAAACATGCATGCATACATACGTGCGTACATACACACAGATTGACAGATTGTTTAACATGTTGAAAGATAGCTAACCTAAACCGTTAAATAATACGAATTTAGATATAGTATTAAAGCGTTATAGATGGAGTTGGAGATGTAGATTTTTGGGCTCCTTAAGATGGAAGGATATTCATGACTGTATCGACTTAATTTCCGTGTATAATGTAAAAGTCATACATGTCATACTTTATGTAAAAGTCATACATGTCATACTTTATGTAAAAGTCATACATGTCGCCTATTTCTTTTGCAATTTATCTTTTTTCTCGGATCGAAACCTTGTCATTGCATCCTCAGCGACCTATCCTCCACCGTTAAATTTAATCTTCCGTTGCGCGATTTTAGAAATAACTCTTCAGCTTGTAATTTTAAGAGGTAACATCCTTTCTGAAAATAGTTTCATTTGTTTTGTAAAGTGGAAAAATTAGTTTCGAGAGCCTGCTTTATCTATTTCCCTGCTGACTGTTAGTTTACCACATTGTAACAATACAATTTCGGACTATTAGTTTACCACATTGTAACAATACAATTTAGGAGCTCCCGCGTATCTTACAGAATAAAAAGATCAAAAATGTCGTTTGGCCACCGAAATTAAAAGACGAGTTGTCAGACCAGGTCGGAAATCGAATGGTTGTGACATCCGGTTGCCCAATTTAAACCTCTACTTTTTTTTAATGAAGTGAACTCATGTACATCAAACTACAGTGCTATCGTATTCAGATCTACCACAGAACCATACTGTGCAAAGAGATACCAAATACAATGACTGTCTAAAATAAAAAAAGGGTGGGAGTGTGTGTGTGTGTGTGTGTGTGTGTGTGTGTGTGTGTGTGTGTGTGTGTGTGTTGGTGGGGTGGGGGTGGGGGAACACTTGATATATGAACAGGAAATTGGATGATCGATTTATATTTTTATTTTTTTGTGGAATCAAATCTACCAAGAATCCATGATACTAAAATATCTGCTGTATAACACCGTTCATCGTTTCCATCAGAAGCCGATTCAGAAGCACCTTTTCTATTGGCCCGTACTTTTTTATTTGGAAAATGCACATGGCTTATGATAACATGAGTAATTTTCTTTGACAATAATCCATTGTTCTTGTGATAAAGTTAACTTTTATCCAGAAACAGAAACTATTACAAGTTTAAACTAGTTGTCAGTGTGAAGACACTATGAGGCCTCGTCAACTCGATAATAAAAATCACTGATGTAGAATGCACGTATGAAAATGTTTCATTCGTTGAACCTCTGTCGATTAATTACAAATCATTGATATAATATGCAAGTCTTGCGTAAAGTTCTAGCGGTAGACAGTTACATTTTTTAGCCAACATCTTTCGCAATTGTTTTCGTGTATATCTGTAATGTATCCAACTCATATTCTCAAAACCATTTTGCTCTGACAGGAATCGTTGATCTGTCTTTAATTTCTCTAAAAATAGACATGCTGCTCGTTTACAGGATATTCCACTCATACAGTGTTTATCCCGCATGCATTTAGTGCCTGCAAGTAAACTGAAGCCATATCAAGGTGTATATGCCATGTATCTGAATGGCAAAGGATGTCCAGGTAGAGATTTCAATGTTCATAATCAAGAAAGATTTATATAGTTTTAATCTGGCAACCACCAACACCCCCAAAAAAGAAAATATATAGAAGAAAAGAAACCCTAAAAAACCCCACCTACGCAACATGAGAACCACGACGTCGTTTAAACTCCAGCACGTCTCCTTCGTAGGAATAAACAAACTTACAAGTACATTTACATTTTTCATATAGTCACACCTTTCTCAAAGTTTTCATTTCCATCCAATACATGTTGGTAATCTTCTGAATCAAGCCAACACGTTTGTCAGAACGACTTCCTCTTGAATCCTCTCTCACAGCTCCCAAAAACCCTGTAAGTTTGTTTTGTATTCGTGTTCTAAATTATAAGTTCAGGATCAAACAGATCTAGGATATCTTTAAACATTATATTTACATTAAACTGCCCTAGATTATACTTTGTACCTATTGATTCTGTCTGCTTCAAAATTACCTTCATTATGCGTCTCCATAACTTCGTTTTATGGCAGACACAGACTCCCCTGAAGGGAATATACCAAATTTATCTTTGGATGCAGAAGGATTGATAATTTGAAACTAGAGCTGAAGGGCTACAGAAGCCTGCGATATATATGTAAAGCATAGCTATAAATGAATACAGGCTTTATTCCTAAATACGCATGAGATATACGTAAGAACTACTATATGATGACATCGTAATGATATCAAAAGTTCCTCGCATTCAACAAGCAACGCCTAACAAAACCAATTTTACGCTATACGCGATGCCAGCATCTTTAACAAATATTAAATGATGAAATGGAATTTGAGTACCCTTTGTAATAAGCAATATACCCTGTGAACAAATACAATCATTATATCATCATTATCAGCATCACCATCATCATCGTCATCATCATCATCATCGTCATCATTATTGTTATTATTAAGTTCAAGCTTTTCTTTGAAGTGTGTGTTCACGAATATTTGGAACGCAAGCCCCATTTAGAGATACCGATATTGGAGACGTTTTTTGGAACTACTAAATAGATGTTACCAAGCATAGTATATAGAACTGATGGAGAAACATAAATGATCTTGCGCCAAATGTATGTTAAAAGTTAAGTTTTATTTTTCTAATGCATGGGACATTGAAAGCCATTTGTTAAAATTAAGGTATGATCAGATCTGATATTTTTTGTCATTCCAAGAATATGATGTGAACATGTTTTTTTCTTTAATCATAATATATATATATATATATATATATATATATATATATATATATATAATAATAATAATAATAATAATAATAATAATAATAATAGTAATAATAAATATAATAATAATAACAGCAGCAATTCAGGATTAAATAAGATGACTTTCTGAGAGTGATATACGGGTTTAAAGTGCTCTTAATACATTGTATTAATATTATTATAGTAAAATTAGGAAATTAAGAGAGTAGATGGTTTGTAAATTTTTTTTAAAATCCCATATTTCATATGTATTCCATCCAAAAAGTTGCAGGAGTAAAATCCTTAATACGGTCTTATTCCGTATTGATTTTCTTCTTTATTTTTTTTTCAACTTTTCTCAGCAGAAGTTATGTTTGGCAGTAATGCTTTGAAAGGAAATTGAATGCATAGTTAGATGCAGGCACAAAATTAAAGTCATATAAATATTAATAATAATCATTAATTACCATGACTATAGGTGACATATAAGAAATTCTTAAATTTACTAGGCTTTTATATTTCTTCCTTTTCTTTCGAGCTTCTTTCATGATTTGTACCATTAAAATCCATTATCTATTTACCTGATTTGTACCATTAAACTCCATTATCTATTCACTTGATTTGTACCATTAACATCCATTATCTATTCACTTGATTTGTACCATTAACATCCATTATCTATTCACTTGATTTGTACCATTAACATCCATTATCTATTCACTTGATTTGTACCATTAAAATCCATTATCAATTCACTTGATTTGTACCATTAACATCCATTATCTATTCACTTGATTTGTACCATTAACATCCATCATCCATTCACTTGATTTGTACCATCAAAATCCATTATCTATTCACTTGATTTGTACGATCAAAATCCATTATCTATTCACTTGATTTGTACGATCAAAATCCATTATCTATTCACTTGATTTGTACGATTAAAAAGAAGGCAGTCACATACTTTAAAAAAATATAAAAAATGACCTGTGCAAGTTTTCCGTCCACTGGATAGATTGAGTTTTATAGATCTTACTTCTGCATCTTCTCGTTCTTTTACGAGACCTTCATTTATTATGGGGAAAACATTATATTACGAGGAATAAAATCATTTCCTTTTTAGTCGAATTTCAAAGGTTTATTTGCTTTGCATTTAAACATGAGCTTCATAACTCTTCAGAAATTGTATTCTTCATACCAGCAAAGATTATTTAAGAGAAATATACAAAGAAGAGAGCTGTTTTACTTAAATCTGTCAAGCTAAAAATGTGCATGATATACTGTAAGTACCAAAGTTCATGTAAAAGCTTTCGATCCACGCCTTTTGTTGTAGTTGGAGAACTAAAAGATCTTTTCATCATATTTTGTGTATCTATCCACTTGATTTGTACGATTAAACAGTCTCTCCCTTTTTATGGAGGGTTGCAAAAAAGAGCTTTTGGTAGCATGAAAACAATATTATCTATTTAGTTCATACATTAAATAAATATCGTCAACCCCCCCCCCCCCTCTCTCTCTCTCTCTCTGAACATCGCTGGCAGTGCACTGTTTAAATCTTCATGTACAGTTTGTTCCCTTTTTTTGTTCACACACTGAAATTTGAATGCCTTTGGACGGTCTCTGATAAATGTCTTCTGTTTTCTTTTTATATACCATATCTCACAAAATCTTATGTTATTTTGCTTTCATCTCGATGATTCTTATAATGTATAGAGCAACGATATTGTTTCTGTCAGAATTTGCAGATTCGCAACTTGAAATTGGTACATCTCCATACTAAATATAAATTTAAAAAACCCACACTGAAAATCCATATTCTAATGATGCATATTTTCCCCTTTTTGGTAGGTGTGGAAAAAGTTTGTAAATTCATCCTGTCCCCACGTGTAATTCGATTTACTCAGGCCTAAATTTATTACGTCGTTTACATGAAAGAGACAAACGATGTTCGAGATTGTTTAGTAAGCTGGGCATGATTGCAACTTATTTGATAGACAGGTCGTTAGCTGTATTTATTAGAAATCAGCTACAATTACTTGTATATGTAAGAAACGTCCTAGGTCCTAAGCATAAACTTTGTCTTGGTCCAAATGTAACGCGCATATATGTTCAAGGGATATACCACAATTAACGGCCCTATAATTTGTTTTTTTGGTTTTTCTTTTGGCAAACAGATTTTTGCATTGAAATGTGCCATTACTATCTTTACGATTTAAGACTACAACACCCCCCCCAACCCAATATTTCTTGTATAGTGTTGTGAAGTATACACATCCAAGCAATTCTATTTTCTTGAGAAAAGATTGTTTGATATACATTTTTCTAAGCTAGAGGGTTCCATATATCAGGTCAGTTCAACTACCACGTTTTGACAGAGAACACGAAAGGCTAAAGAAGAAAATCAATTTTCTACAAGACAACTTATCATATTTTCAACTAAAAGTGTGAAAATCAACGTGCAGACATCTTTGGAAGTAGACATCAAAACAGTCGGAGCACTCTATTTATTTAAATGAACATTCTCGTTATGAGTGAACATCATACAAATACATCAACTGCAAATAAGCTGTTTGGAATACAGGATGCAAATACCTGTTTTTCCAACAAATACATTCGACAGGCTGCTCAATGATTTTGTAAATAAAAGTCACATGAAACACAACATACATAATTCTTTATAGCATCCAATATCAAAATTTTTACAGCAAGAGAAGATATCTTTCCTTGAGCTATCTTTGATTTATTGTTTGCATGCATGCAACATCTGGCAAACTGTAGTTATTGACATTTACTGAAATAAATCTTCCTGACGTTTTCGCCCACGAGGAATTTCTGGTTTATTTTACATTCGCTTTAATTATACCCACGTTACTTGAATAATATTGGGTGTCTTGTGGTTTAACTTGGCTTTTCATTAGTCCATTCTTTGCTAACGCAGCCATTACTAAACGATCCTTCCCCTTTTTGTTTCGCTTCATCTTTTTAAAGGCAAATTTTATCCAAACTATTAGACCAATATGTTTCATGGGATATACAGATAACTACATCTGAAACAACTCATTTGCAATATATCAGAATGGTCTAATGGGAGCGTACATTTTCTGCATTTCATAATCTTCAACAAATGGTTTTACAGTACAAAACCTCAATGGCGTAGGAAATTTTTTAGTCATTCTCGTTGTGAGCTCGTCTTTCTTCCAGATGTTTGGTGCCATATAAATAGCTTCAAGACCACCGACTATATCTATTTAAAGCCGATTAGGTAACAGTTATCCATATTATTTTCATTTCGGATTATATAGTTTACATTGTTGTAAACGTATGCCTTAATCTGGTCCTAACTTTGTTGCTCATACAAGTTTTAATTCAAACCATTATCATACACTCGGCTCATAGTTTGATTTATGCTGCAATCATGATGCCATTTTGCAGTCGATTTGTCATTGATATTCATTGTGCTTAATTTTTTCACACTGCTTAAACTCTCACCCTACAATACAGTTTGAAAGGAACAATCAAGATGGAATTTGATAGTGATTATCAGAAAAAATTATAAATCAAATAGCAGTCCAACCAACCTTATTTGAATCTGCATACACAGAGATCTGTATAATGAAAGCTTAATTCCGTCTCGATATGCCAATTTTACATATTGTAAGTAATGCTCTGATTTGTTTTGAACACTAGCTCAGGAATTTAACCCAACACTGGTTCGCCTAGAAATATATAACAAAGAAGCATGTTATTGTTTTTTTCATATTTCTTTAATCCTAAACCACAACCATATTCGTGCTCCGTCCAGTGGAGGTGGATATAAACAACATAACTGTAGTTTGTAACAAGAAACTGACCCCAGGTGTCTACAAAAAGTACATAGGAGCAGTGCAGATTTAAAAAGTACGCAGTAAAGAAATGTTGTTCTTAAGTACAGGAAGGGCCATACATCTCCCTCTATTGCGTTTTTACATTTAAGTGGAATGGGCAACATAAAGATTACATTATTTTATGTAATCTCTCTGAAGGGTTTTGCGGAACATTGTCAGCAGCATGATTCGAAACAATTGCAATTCATATTTTTAAGTTGGATTGTAGACTATGCACAAAGAGAAAAATGTCAGCAGCATGATTAATTACAATTGCAATTCATATTTTTACGTTGGATTGTAGCCTATGCACAAAGTCAAAAATGTCTTTGTCTTGGAACAGGGTGTGCCGGCTTTTCTCTTTCAAAAAGTGTTTCAGTAATAACTGCGTCATGGCTTCTGTCCTTTAAAGCAGTGTAGTTACGATTGCAAAGGATTGGTATATCTGTCTACTTGATTTGTGGAATCAAAACGAGCTAGGAGCTGACTTGATTGTTTTTTGGTCTTTTAGCACACATGTAAAAACTACTAATTTAGTTCAAGAATTAGAAAAATAGCCTAAAAATAGAAACACGTACTTAACCTTGACCAACAGAGAGACAACTCTTATGCTATCAAATATTGTTTTGTTGCTCACGCAAATCTCTCAAGCAGAAATTGACGCATAGTAAACACATCAT
This sequence comes from Margaritifera margaritifera, assembly GCA_029931535.1. Classification (NCBI taxonomy): domain Eukaryota; kingdom Metazoa; phylum Mollusca; class Bivalvia; order Unionida; family Margaritiferidae; genus Margaritifera; species Margaritifera margaritifera. Next base: position 1,009,450 of record JAQPZY010001327.1, on the reverse strand, counting down.
AGATATCAGATGTTTCACTTCAAGTGAATTATATTCAGCGCATCCTTATTTGTAGTTAACCGCAATACCTATTGGGCGCAAAAATGTTTACCTTTTGGCCACAATAAAGATTACGTTTTGGACAATCACTCAAGCATGGATGATCCATTAGAAGATTTTTTCTTAACATTGCACAACGCGTGCAGAGCACTGTTTACAGTTTGTTTCCTTTTTGTGTCACGCAATTCAATTTGAATGACTTTGGTGGGTCTCTGGGTCTTCTGTTGCCTTTTTCATTATCATATCTCCCAAACTTTCATGTTATTATATCTGTCCTATATTTCATTGTAATGATACTGTCAGTATTTTAAAATGTGAAATTTGAGACTTGAAATGTTTGTATCTCCATAAAAAAGTATCCTATTCTTTAAATTCACTTGGATGCCATGTTTGATGGACATAACAACCGATATTGATCTCTAACTACAGTGCTCAGGTAAGAAAAGGGAACAGTCAACAACGCTTACCTTGAGACGCTTACCTTAGTGTTACAAATACTTTAGATCAGCCTTGAGTGCTGAACATTATCTGTAATCATAATATTTAACGGGTGTATTGCAGCACCTTTTTGTGACTCACAAGCTCCGTATCGCAGGACAGGTCAGTGCCACTTTCGCATTAATGACGCCAGAATTGAAAGGAAAAAGAAGAAATTATGTTATCTTCAAAAGTCCTATCCCAATTAAGCATGAAAATCAATGTGCAGATGCATTTGTAAATAGGCAACAGCTCTCTGTTTATATAAACTGAATGGTTTTCTTGTTGTTGTGAAAGGCTTGCATTAAGGTACATAGATTGCAAAGAAAACGTTTGCAATACTGGGTGCAAAATACTTGTTTTTCAGCAAATAAAGTAAGTTGAAAGTTGGATGTCATTGAATTCATAATATTCAATGACTTTTTGAATAAAATGCACATAAAAATAGAGTGCCGGCCTTTACAATATCTAATGTGCAAAATGTCTGCCAATCATAGAATATATTTAGCCATTTTCGAATTGTTTATCTATTTTTTGCATGCAGCACGTGACTATGGTTCATTAACATAAATGTTCATGACGTTTCAGCCCACAAGGAAGTTCTGCTCTATTTTACATTCGCTTTTATTATACCCACGTCCGTAGTTTCAAATAATCTATCGTTTGGTTTGTCTTGGGCTGTCGTAAATCTCTTCTTTACTCACGCAACAATTACTATATGTTCCTTCCCCTATTTGTTTTTCTATGTTTTTTATCCAATTTACTAGACTCCTATATTTGCTGGGTAATATAATATATTCATTGTGCAAAACATTAGACTGTTCTGATCGTAAAGTTCATTTTCTCAAATCAAATGGTTATCAGCATTTGAAATATGTTCATCCTTTGATTTCACAATACGTTACAGTCGTAAAGGTTGTATATGTCCTGACCCACAACCGCGAAATTTTTTTTCTACAACACCCAATCCCCCACACAATAAAAATAAAATTAACGACCACTTGTAACAAGATGAAATCGGGTTGGATTGGATCTAGCAAAGACATATAACAAACATCACGTGAAATTGGATGTTTATTTATGATGTCAAAACTGATTATAATTGATTTTCTGACACCCTAGCTCATGCCCTTACTTATATCTCTCACAAACTAAACTAAAACAACTCAAGCCCCTACCATACACATGCACACAAAGTTCATCAACGGATGTAACAAAACAGTATCGTTCCTCAATGGATATAATCAAAGCATTGCTCATCAACAAATAATCACTAATGGTATCGTTTGTCAAACGGATATGATCAATGCATGGATTTATCAACAAATATGATCGATGTATGGATGTATCAGCAAATATGATTACTGTATGGATTTATCAACAAATATGATTAATGTATGGATTAATCAACAAATATGATTAATGTATGGATGTATCAATAAATATGATCGATGTATGGATGTATCAGCAAATATGATTAATCTATGGATGTATCAACAAATATGATCGATGTATGGATGTTTCAATTATTTATGATAGATGTACGGAGTTTTCAACACATATGATCAGTGTTGTGTTCATCAACACGTATAATGGTGCATTAGATTGTCACATATATAACAACATTGAATTTTAGGCGGGAAACATAATAGATAGATATATATTCCATTAACATATATAATTCTGTTATCTCATGACACCCCAACGATGATCATGAACGCCGATCCACCGTTCCCAATTAATGATCGAGGAATGATCTCGTGTAGTCCACTCCTCTGTGCGTGCTGAAGGATCCCTCGGGAAACTCTCTATCCCGCAGAACCGTTGGTCCAGAACCCTTGGCCCCTCACAATGAGTTAATCAGTATCGTCCTTCGAACCAACTTCACCATTGACCCCAGTATCTGCGTTAAACAAACCGACGGAGTTCAGCTACAAATACAATCACTAAACCGTGTAATACATGCGATAAGTTTTGATCCGAGTACAGATATATACATTACGCATTCATGCATGGAAACTAACATCATTACACGTTAAATTCTTCTTTCACAAGAGCGACTGTACACAATTATTATTATAATAACCACGTTAGCACATGAATCTGTCTAAGACAAGAATAATCGCACTAGATTATGAAAACTCGAACGCTTCTCATTTAATGCATGCAACATATAACTGAATTCAACTTGTCTGTTCAGCTATACAATGTCTAACCAGAAACGAACTATATTCTATCAAACATCATGGCGTTATTTGACATAGGTCTGACTTTCTAAAAAGCTTAGAATAAATTCCGAAACATTCAATATATAAACAATTTCCTCACCTGGAACGGATATCAAGAAAGAATAAAGTTTTACACGTTCGCATACGTCTGCAGCTGAATATTGCTGTAAAGTGGACAGCTTCCTGACAAGGTTCGTCTGCATTGTGACGATATAGAGAAAACAAAAGCACTATAAGTACTATGTCGTAATCAAATCCACAGGTGCTTTGTGAGTACCTCAGTGAGTGAACAGAAAACAGTATTTTTAAATCGCCAAGGCCAAAACCATGCACCGTGGGTAACGCTGTACGCAGCAACTAAACATATTAACATTTATGTTCATATATAATACAGAGGTATTTTAATGCACACAATTCCGTGACATCACTTTGTCTAAAGTATCCATCAAATTTGTTAAAAAAAAATCCTATGCAACCATGCATCTAGGATACACCAATTTTATTTGGCAAAGATCTAAGGCCACCATGACCCTAGTATACTCCAAATATTTTCTAGAAAATATCCCACCGTGGATAGTAGAATAAATGGTATTCTTTTGTGGATAAAACATCATTGGTATATGTTTTTATAACTAGACTTTTTCACTAGTTTTTCAAAAATATTTTACTTCATCTGTAATTAGCTGTTTTTTTTTAAAGCCGTAGTGCCACAATGTATCCCGCTAGCAAACTGTCTTTTAAAAAGTGAAAACATTTAATTGATAATACTCAGCTTTTAACACTCAATCTTTTTGAATTGATTTAAAAAAAAAAAAAAAAAAAAAAAAAAAAAAAAAGTTTGACTTAACCTGGGGTTAACCACTAAGAGTCCCGCCACAGAATACTTTCTATAACTTGTCCCTTTATCAAAACAATTCTTAAAATGATCTAGTGAATCCATTTGAGTAGTAAATAACCAAGGCATTTATTTTTACATTTTTACTAGATGTTCTTGAAACATTTTAGTTAATCTGTCATTATAATTTAGACCTTTTTTAAATCCGCCCGACACAATTTATCAATTTACGAAAACAATTCCTAAAACGGTTTAAACAAATGATACAAAAATACTAACCCACAAACCGTAACACCCTAACTCCAACACCCAAATCGGTATGTTGTTAGACGCTTTACCTCCCCGTCATAACCCCTCCAATAAAATACATAGTAATTTCAAATCTCAAACCCTCAAATCTCAACCCCAGATCCCACCATTTTAAACTACACTTTCCTTTTTGCGCCCAGTCAGTCCGTTTAATACCTGCATTCAATAAATTGTATTCCTGAAAACTAACTGCCAGAAATAAACAGGTATTCGCAAATTACAATCGAGCGTTTGGCGAAGACTGACGCTCTTCACGTTATAGCATTGTAACATGGTTGTAGTGGTGGCAGTGGTGGAGGGTGTATAACATTAAACAGAAATATTTACACAAAATAAAATAAATTATTTAAACTATGCTCACAAATTTAAAGAAGGCAATATGGAAGTATGTTTCTACTTTCGATATTAATAGGGAGAACTCCATGAATGCGGTATATATGACTTTGCACGTATATTAAACAAAAACAGGAGACTGTTTGTTGTTTTCAGCACAGAGCAATTATTTTTTGTTATTGATATATGATAAAAAAGATATAGCTGAATAGTTTTCAGTAAATATATAACGTCACACTGTGCAGACTCAACTACCAATACAACATTTTTACTACTACCACCACCATGCCAATTGTATGGCAAGATACAATATCGACCAATAATTTTATCAAATAGTCTGCACTCTAAGCATCTTTCTGACTTATTTTATTAACATTTGGAACTAAAACAATCAAATTATATATTTTGTATTAATCCTGAAAAATAATTTCAATTTATTTATTTCGTTCATAAAAGCCGAATGAAAGCTTTCTTTTCTAAAAGTCATTAACTGCGTTCGTAGTTTAATGGATAATGCGCCGGGAATTGAAATCACTTGATCACTAAATGTGTGTTTGAGGCCTGTCATAGGCTTGCCCATTTGTTTTTAAAAGTCGATACTTTCATGTGTCCCTCTTAATCTACCGTATATCCCGAAACATTAGTGTACAATTCTAGTTGCCATATCGCGCGAAAAATTCTTGGCAAAAAAAATAAAAATAAATAAAAATAATACAATATATAACAATTATCTACTATACGGTGACGTTTTTGAACTTACATATTAGTTTGTTTACATGAGTGTTTTAATTACAGAATACGAGATATCACAAATAAAATATGTTTTCTTCCTTTTGTTTTACATAGGTCCCATAACATCCCGTATTTCTAACATGAACATTAAATGTAGATCGGACAAACAAATAATTTTGTCATCTGCAAACTGATTTATGAACAAAAGACATTTGCAGCAATATAAAAAAGACATTTGCAGCAATATAAGAAGCTCATTTCGCAACTCTGCTCCCAACCGATCAGCGACCCTCCTTTATACCTGTACAATACAAGTGATGGATCTTTTGGGTTGCAATCTCTGTTTGGCCAACTTATTTTCAAACCTACGACTTCCAATTCCCCACGTTTACACCACTCAAACTTAACAAATGAAAGCCAATTTCAAACAAAATGCCAAAGAATGGTGTCAAATGTAAGTGAGTAAATGCTCTAGAGGGAATGAAAAGCTTCTCTGTTAAAGAACATTTCAGCACACACACACACACACACACACACACACACAAACACAGAACGACACACACAGATACACATAAAATTGCACGCGCGCGCGAGAGAGAGAGAGAGAGAGAGAGAGAGAGAGACCCAGAATACAGGAGGACAATAACAAAAACGATATGGTATCTTCTACAAAACAAAGAACATCATGTGCCCATCTCAACCAACTTAACATCCTAAAACACTAAACGAGCTTGTTGTATATGATTTTCTATATAATATGTAAACTTTTTTGTTTTCTTTTAAGATCCTCCAAATATCTGATAACTCCAAACTTTCCATCATAGCTATCACTTTTTGTTTTGTTCATTTCAATTGTTTATGATTTAATAATGTTCTAAATCCTTTTCCTTGTCCAATATCAAGTTGCAGTCACCACAATACATGTATCAATCTTATTCTCATAAGGACCCATATCCAACTCAAGAAACAAATGAATATCAAAACACACAAGCTGACAATATTCATCCATGAACTAAATTCTAAATATCTTATTTCCTGAATCATAACAATATGCATCATTAATTCAATGTGCACATTACCAATGAAAAAAAAAAGAAAAGAAAATGTGAACACGCAAAAGCAAGCATGCACAAATAGAATATATACTTATTAGCACAGAGGTTCACATATTTTGGCGGCTTTACACCTGAATGAAATTTTAACCTCTAAAAAGTGATTCCAAGTGAAATTTAAATATATATATAATATTTATCCCATGTGTTCTTAATGACAAATCTAATATAAAAACATCTAATGTCAAGGTCAAGTACAACATGTCCTATTTAGCACAATTATGTTTTAATATTCTCAAACCTTAAAGTAACCCAACCCACCAACCCCCCATCTTCTGGCCGGTGTATACCCTCAACACTTATCGAAATCTAGGTGAACTATTCTCAGGTTTGTCATATGCTACATTTAAATGTAAAAATATTAAATATTGTCATAATGGTAACAGTATTAGTATATGTGTATTATAACTTACTGTTACTATCAGCCGATGATCCATAGGTATTGAAACACAAAAATTACCCTTTATTTGTTCATCACTACACACCTGCTAGGCAGTTCTACGAAAACATATTATCGAATTTGTAGACTGGTTACCAATACTGTAACTATTTAAACACTTATAAAAGAAACGACACCATAAATAACCTCATCGTCATTTGTCAAATCCTACTCATCCGTTCATGGTGGTGGTGGTGTTGGGTGGATCTAGAGGGAACAGAATTACCCCGTTTAAATTGTATGAGACCTTATGATGTAATTTAACCATACTCTATCACATTCTTTAAGATTATTTTCTAAGAATTAATTTATCAAACATTCCAAAGTGGCATTCGTATAACAAACTGTAAAGCATGCGTAAGATGTGAAACAATAGTAATCAGTTATCATTTTTTCATTTCACTTCTGAATTTTGAATTTAAAAAAAAAATCTTTTGTTTGCTTATTTTGTTGTGTTTATCACTTCTTTTCTCGGCTTTTCAAACTGATCATATTCTCGGATCCTGTACCTTTTTCCGTTGGTGAATTCGCAAAAACTTTACAAAGACCCATATTGAATATATTGAATGTACACAAGGCTGCGCGGACAGCTCATCCGCAAATGAACATATTCCTTTTGTAATGTTTTATTTTGATGATAATGGATGTGCTTTTCAATTTCTTCCTTTTACTCATTACCTTAATTTTCACTGATCTCCTGTTGAATTTACAAATAATGGGTCTCTCTGAATCTACATTAAATCTACCTACTATATGGACGATGTCTATATTTTCATTCGAGACAGTTTCCCCAGCTTGTTTCCGAATAACTTGATCACTTTCTTTCCGCATTCTTTTAGACTTTCATCCATGTTTCAATCTTTTATTTCATAAATCCAAAGATTGTTAACTTTAGAATATTGTCGTACATCGTCCATCTTTTCTTACTTTAGCTTATTTGTGTGTGTTAATTCCACTATTTGCTCCAATTTGTCTCCATTTGTTCTCTCCAAGGCTTCCATTCTTTTCTTCATCTTATTATTTTCAAGTTGTAAATCAAACAGTTCACCCCTTACGTTTTCAACTTCCTCATTCATCTGCTTCATTTCCTTCAAAATGTTCTCCTTGAATTCGTCTTTTACTTCTTTCAGAGATATTTTCCAAATGCTCATTTTTCATACTATTTGATTCAACTTATTATTAAAATATTTTTTAAACGCTACTTTAAATATGAATTTTATTACAGAATCTAGCTTAACCTCAATAGAGGCCATTCTATCTTTCTCTTTCTCTTGTTCATTCTCTCTATCTGATGTTTCGGATTGCATCTGAGTTCTGACAAATTGGCGGATTGGTGTTTGAACATTATCTTGGAACAATCTTTTGTTCATACACTCAATCTCCTCATTTTTTTCAGAACTGCCTTCGCTCGACTTGGATTTGTTCTTCTTTGAAGGCATGATTAATATTCACCTCAAAACTGTCCATATAGGTCAAAATATTATCTGGAGTGCATATACATGTATGAATGTAGGGATATCATGCACGTGCAGAATGAAGAAGATGTTAGTATCTGATAGCTAATAAATAGAAAGATAGTTTGATCAATGGCATGCATTGCAAAAGTGAACTTATTGTTTTTAAATGTTCAAATTACAGCCAAATAACTTGTATGATGACACAATTAGGCACTTACTCTGATCTCATTGCACTCAAGCTTTGGGCTCATCTACCCGCTACTATCAGTATATTGTTGTGAGGTTCACTTCCAACAGAAAAATCCCACAAAAATCACAGTGCCTAAACAATCAGACTATGAATACATAAAGTTTCACTTCCCTTTAAATCCACAGGAATTTTTAATATTTGTCTAACTAAAACTCTATCAACGCTCACCCACACGGATGACCTCTGACCATCGCAAAAAATATGTTGTATTACTTGAGGTCAAAAGTTGAAGAAAAAAAGTTAAAGGCTAAAATGCCAGCTAAAACATCAGTGCAATCGAACCATGATGAGACGGCATTTGAGTGAATTTAGACGGTAAAGGTTAAATTAGCACAAGTTTTAAAAAAATCACGTCGATGTAATAGAAGCGTGAAAGATGCAAAATTGAAAGTTAAAGATTAATAAGCTAGATTTCAAAAATATCACGCCAGTGTAATTACACAGTGAGTGAATTTATGGGCAAGGTCAGAAAGATGGCGTGAAAGATGAAATAGAATTACTAAAAAATTCTAAACTATTTAAAAGAAATTATTGATAAAGAAGGTTATTTAAGATTTCTATGTATGATACAAAAAATCCAGATTTATAAATCAATTGTGGACACAAAACAACAACAACAACAACAACAACAACAACAACAACAACAAAACCCCAACAAGAAAAAAAAAATAAAATAAAATAAAATTAAAAATAAAAAAATAAACAGGAATGAACTATTCTGATTCGAAAGAATGGTTAGTCGAAGAATCTGCCTGCACATTACACATGCAAGCAAAACATATTTCCATACCGAAATATTTACGTTACGCACGTCAATGACCAATGACAATCGGATATCGTTGATATGCAATCATATGAAGAGAAAAATGGAGAATATAGTGATAGATATATTTGAAAAAATGCATAGGAAAAAAATCAGGACTACATAAGACCGGAGACTACATATACAAAGTATTTGCAAAATTTTCAAAGAGAAAAAAAGACAAAAAAAAAAGAAACATAAAAGATACAGCTTGATGAAGGTAAATCATTTTATAATAGAAATAATAAAGCTTTGTTATAGAAAGAAAAGTCTGAATATTTCTTTCTACATATTCTGTCAAATGACTTCAAGACAATTCTGCGTATTCTCAATTTAATGTTTCTACTATTTGGGAAAAGAAAGTTAACTAAAGGGATACAAATTGTGGCGCTCTGGCTTTGAAAAAGCTTAGTGTTTTTCATTTTTCTTTTTGCTTTATTTAAAAAAAAAACAAGAGACAAAAGTCTGGTTATAAAAACATATATAAAATGCTGTTGTTCACAAATTACCATTTATCGAAAGATCCACAGTGGTGTATTTTTAGAAAATTTTTGGTGGAAACAAAAGTTAAGGGTGGACTAAAATTCTTTGTTTTAAAAACAAAATTCATGGAAGCAAGGGTCATGGTGGCTTAGGATATTTATTTGGTGGATTCTAGAGTAATCGTGTTCGTGAGGATTATTTGAATTGTGTATGTCATTTTAAGTAGGATGCTCGCTGTAAACAAAATAATTTTAAAAAATGAATAAATAATTGAAGGTAGCGGACCACGATATATACAGTCTATATTACTCGCAATCTCGATGACGTGTGCGGCTGTTTAGTTCATCTTCTTGTGAGCTCTGTCTTTCTTGCAGATCTTTGGTGCCATTTCATGGCCACCGGTTTAATCCCTTTAAAGAGCGATTAGGTAGCAGTGATCCTAATTTTATTTATTTCAGATTACATAGTGTACACTGTGAGAAGCACAATGTTGTTTTATCGTCCTAACTTCTATGAGCGGGGAAATTTCCATTTAAACCAATATCGCACACTCAGTTAATAGCTAGATGCACGATGGATCGTGCATTTATGATGCCACTTTGCAGTGTATTAATCATTGGTATTGTTATTTACTTTCGCAATATTTACAACTTACAACGGTCACCCTATATTACAGTTTGAAAGCAGCAGCAAAATGGAATTTGCTAGTTGTTATCAGATAAATAATCTGTATCAAACAGAAGTCGACCAAACCATATCTGAATTTGCATTCGCAATTCAGTAGCGATATGTTAAATGAGCGCTGCCTTTGCGGCAAATACTACAATTTTGCATAATATAGGAATTCCCTAATTTGCTTTTAATACTAAACCATGAATGAAACCACAATTTGGCTGAAATAAAAATATTATAAAAAAACCTGCACTTGCTCTTGTATTATTTCTTCAATCCCACGTCACAACTATTTTTATTTGTCCGTCAAAAGGTGGTGGATGAAAACACAACCGTAATTTGTACCTAGAAATTGCCCTCTATCATATCGCAAGAGATCTGATCTCTACTAAAGGTACCTAGGTGCTGTGCAGCATTAAAAACCCATGAGGGACTCAATGTCGTTCTTGAGTACTGAAAGAGAAACGTAAATACAAGCCGGAAAGGGTGTGTGGATTAAATGACCTAATCTATCAAAAAAGTTTACATAACAATTGTCAGCGGCATGGTTTTGACCATGCAAATAGTGCATCTAATAAGGACTGACAAGTTTCCAAAATCGTTACACTCTGAGAGCGAGGGAGAGGGTTTTCTGCTTAATTGTAATTTTTATTTTTAAGTTAGGTTGTTGATTATAAACTGAATTTTAAAATAAAAGTTTTTGTCGTGGATTAAGTTGTGAGTAAAATGCCTACCTTTGATGTTAACAAAAGCGTTCGGCAATAAATATTCAGCGCGATAGCTTCTTTTATTTAAAGCGTAGAATTTGACATTGCAGTAGAAGTCGATGCGTAATATACATGGTTTTCGTGCATGTTATGAAGAATCCGAACAAAATAAACATCAAAGTACACAGGACTGATCGATATTTAATAAATAAGTATCCCAGGAAGCTTCGTTCAATCTCCATTATACCTAAAGACGAACACATTTAATATACCTCCACTCGCAAGTCGAACGGGGAATTAGAAATGGATTAGTATAATTTTATTCTCGCGCATGAATTCGATATGATAATGGAAGTTTTTTACTTCTGGCGTTGCAAAAAGGACTCTACACAAAACTTTCATTAAGTAGAAAATCCAATTATCTTCATCCGTGCGTGAGTATTTAGCGGCAGCAAATAAATATTGCTCCTAAAGTCAAAGACTACGAAAGTGGCCTTGTGACAGTCATACAATTGAAATATAACAGGTACAGTGAAATTGTCTAAAACGCTACATATAGGACCAATGTAAAATATCGGTTTTGACAGGTTACCGTTTTATCAAGGTTTCACTAGTTTCACCTCTCCTTGATAAGATGAAGTTATTACCGCGTGTGTTGGAAAATATAGTCTAAATAAAATTACTTTTATGTTCATCTTTTAATGGTTACTTTGAAAAATACTGGTTAATATTCACGATATGATGACGTTTGCAAGACAGTATTACATTAAGATCTCTGTATGTCTGTTTAGAGGAATTGTATTGTCTCTCAGTGTAATGATTGACTGTAAGGTGACAAATGTATCAAAAAATGCTAGGGTCAACACCCTTTGTATCCTTCATCACTTTGTTTGCATTTTTTTTAACATTACCAATAAACAAACAAGCAAAAGAACAGCAGACGCTTTTTGAAGGAAAGAGGATCGGAGGAATTGATATTAGTGACTGATCGCCATAGCAAAATAGTGATATATATTGTGAAAAGAAGCCATTGCTATGACGGTATAAAACAAATATGTGACATGTTTGTGTGCTTTTCTTGAAGGTTATTAGATTGAAGTGTCATTGTATTAAAGATTCAGTCCTAGAAATTGGGTCTTAATTGAGAATGAAAATGACAATATTTAGGGAGTGAAACCAGTTGCTGATTCTTAAACAGAGAAAGCTAATGATTTCACAAAAGAATGTCAATGTTAGATCCCATTTTTGAACCAACAACCAACAACCAACATGCAACATGTTAAACTTCATGAAAATGTTAGGAAAGCAGAGGAGTATACTATTACGCTATCGTTTGAAACATAAATGATTATTGGGTTTTGTTTGCCAAAGGTCTTCAAGTGCAACTCTAAACCCACATATAAATTATTCTTTTTAAATTACTGCCTGTGCCACATCTGGCCGGTCCTTCCAGACACAAGTCAATTTTGCAGTCAGAATCCACTGTCAGTTTACGTCTCACTTTTTTATGCAGAAATTGTCTTATTCTTAGATTATTCATCCACGTCATACCTGGCAGCAACCAATCGGAAGTCGACATTTGTCCGCTTGAAGAGTAATTATTCCGTAGTTATTCCAAAGCTCTTCCAATCTTTCAGCTCCTATGATAAATTTTGCCTAGACAAAACGTTTTTCTTTGTTTTGGAAGACAACAGTATCCTATAAGTAATAATATCAATAATTTCCCCTACTGTAAAAAATATACTGATAATGAGAATTTAATATATGGATAAAACCAGGAAAATTGTTTAACCTCTGTATGGGCATATATTACACAATAATTCCAAGATATTATTGAAATCCCCAAAAACTAAACAGCCTTATGCCGCATTATAGAACAAGCAGGAACTTTATTTGTTGTTTTGTTTAAACTGTTTGCTTTTACCTAGCATGAATGACATAAACATTTATAATATATTTTACTGATTTTCATATATACACCAGTAGTCTTTTTTAAATTCAGTTTTCAAAAGGTTAACATATGATAAAAGCGAAATGGATGGATAGGACAGTGGGTGGGCTAAAGGAAAGTAAGATATATAGAAGAAAGGTAAAAAATAAAGAAAGTATATAGATAGATACATTGATTGATATATAGATTGATAGATAAAATCGAGTTTAAAAGGTAACATTTCCAGTGAGTACAGCTTAACTAGTTACTGTACATGCGGAGGTATTTTTTGTCTCTGGGCTTATATGATACTTTATATAAAGAAAATCATTGTATGTGGAATTTGTTTTGTAGCGAAGATTCAGAGGCCGAACTCGCTTGTCTTGCATTACCAATCATGCTAAAATAATTCAATATGCAACTTAGCGCACCCAGATCGTTCAGTAAATTTGGATACATGATGCCTTTCCAATCCTACGATATGTATGTATGTAATAGCTTGTATGAAGTTTATTAATATTGACTTGCTAGCCTATTAGTGAACTCAAGGAACAAAAACCGTGGGAAAATATGCATCACTGCCCCTGCAATCAATCCATATATACCGTTGGACGAGCACGTTTTCATCAAACTGAATAATGTAACAATTACTTATTCACGGCTTTGCTTTCCAGACATCTGTCGGGCATAAATTATCACTTGTATGTAGTATCTTAGTCCGATAAAGCAGTCTTCAAACCTGTATTGACCATCAGCATCAGTGCAAGTTTGGGGGATGATTTATCCATCAAGGCGTGTTTGTATGTACATGAGAGAGAGAGAGAGAGAGAGAGAGAGAGAGAGAGAGAGAGTCCACGATGTACTGTCAGAAGTTTTGAAGCTGTTGTTACACCATGATTCTCCCTGAGACGTTGTACCTCTGATAAATATAATTTATTATATACTATTTTTTTCCATTAACTTAACATTGTCGGCATCTTGCAGTATTTCTCCATCCTGCACCGCTTCATACTGAGCGACATGTCTGTCTAAAAATAATTATTGTTTTCAATGTTGCAATGTTAAATAATTCCTTATCGCCTCTGTGATGACGTTGGAATGTTACGTCATAGAACATAACTGTTGGTGACACACGCAGGCTTCAAAAAGTATATGTTGTGCAAGATAAGTACCTATTTTCCTCCATATGTTGTACATGGAGACGAAATGGGGTCATTGTAGAATCTCTCCCATATGTTGTACATGGAGATGAAATGGGGTCATTATAGAATCTCTCCCAGATATTGGACACATGAGTATATAATAAGGAAGTTACTACATTTGAACCGGAAATGTTGACTCCTAATTTCGTGCAGTATCGTTCAGTAAAAAAAACCTCGTTAATAGGTTCCCATACGAATGTAGTAATATATACTTCACACATTCCTGTATGTGTATGGTCGTGGTTTCCAGTGTAGAACACCAGTGGATACCATCTCTTTCATCACATGACTGTTGTCTTGCACCACATGACGTCAAATTAGTGTTTTGATTGGGGCATCCCCATTTTGACTTGTTCGTATGACGCAATCGCAAAGATCAGGTCACGATTGTTTGCTAATATTATACTGCTTTAATTTCAGTGGTACCTGATCCATCTGCGTTTTAAGTTCATTTCCAAGTTACACCGAATTCTATTCGGTGTAAAATAAACAGTATACCCTCACTCTAAATATGGAAACATGTTGAATGTACATATTGTCTTTTTATGCTTTATATGCACCACCTGGGTGCCATTTTGTTTATGTCCTGCGCTTTGCAGCCGGGAATGTAATACAATTAATCCTTCATTATGCATCGGTATTGGATAAGAAAATTCCATTTTGTGGAATCAGAACTTTGTGTTAGACATGCGGATTGGATGAGTAATCGACAAAAAGTCTGACCCTCAGATGGATTTTTTCTATCCTACACCAATGCATATGAAAGATTCTGTTATTCGGCTCTTGTCGATAAATTGTCCAAAGTTTGGAAGAACTGGGATAAAAGTCTTATGTTTTAGAATTTTATGACTTTTACAGTGATTTCACTATCGCAAATGTCTATTTTACCTTAATTCTCCATTTGCTACTGTACATCTGCATGCCACCGAAAGAAGTAGTTTTGACAGTTTACAAACATTAACGTTCTCAAATTGTGAAATATAAGACTGTTATGTTCTTACCATAGGGCAAATATTCGATGTAAATTGAAATCATCTGAAATAAACGACACAAATAACTATTGTTTGGAGGATATTTGCATTCTAATAATACTGTATATTATTTTATTTACTGTCGGGGAAAATAATAACATTATTATTCACCTGATATTTAACATGTGCTACAATCCATTAAACAACACTCATTTAATTTATATTTGTTATCACAGCCTACGCTACTGGTGTCAAGTTTGGGTTATA
Source organism: Margaritifera margaritifera (assembly GCA_029931535.1). Classification (NCBI taxonomy): domain Eukaryota; kingdom Metazoa; phylum Mollusca; class Bivalvia; order Unionida; family Margaritiferidae; genus Margaritifera; species Margaritifera margaritifera. The sequence goes on along the minus strand of JAQPZY010001327.1, from coordinate 994,205 downwards.
AATGTATTTGTTGATCAAAATATTCCATAGAAAAGAATTTTCGGAATACCTCTTCTGTATTATCAATTTCTTGCACATATAATAGTACCTTATAGATCCAACCTTTTAGATGACACGTTGTCAACTGCATACGTGTACAACCGATGTTGCTAAACATAATTATATTAAGTTTCTAGTGATAACCTTCAAAAGAAGTTCATATAAAACCATTTTTACATCGAGGTTTGGAGTTGTAAAATATAATAAAAGCATGACATAGGTTAATCGAACATATGAAAACGTGGGTTGAGTTTTATTTATTTATCGTTTTGTTGCATTTGCTTTTTCATATTTTTATTAAAACTGCATTTATGGCATATGTATAATTCATTTTTATAAAATTGCTCACAGTACTAACGCTTTTATTCTGGAGAAATCTCCATCGGCAGACAATTTTTAATTTATATCAGATCTAATTATTGTCTTCAACACGTTCTATACAGACCAAGAAGCCCCTGCAATTGTGTAGTGTCAGGCATCTATCTGAGCTCAATGAAGGCTCCGTACCACATTTGGTAAAGTATCATTCCGATCGATTTTCAAAGATCATGGACCTTTCTGTGTCAGTGGTGGACCGTGACGTCAGTCATACATGGTATGAGTGATTATAGGGATAATGCACGGTTTGGTGAGTGCAAGCGTTTCCCGGTGCAAAAGAAAGAGTTGGAGCCCAAGGGCGAAGCCAAATAGTTCAAAGTCTTTTCCAAGTGCTTGGGCGAGCATTTACACACACCAAACCGTGTATTATTGTTTTTCTTACATGATCAGTTAATAGGCACATGAATTATATATCAAATACCGACAAAAGGAGAATTTAAGACGAAAACAACGTACCCAAGAAGCAGGTGGAATTCTGTAGTTTCAGTACAGCTGATTTTAAAAAGCGTATGAGGTCAAACCATCTGAAACCAGTCAGATCATGTAAGAATATTAAGTTGACGTTAGAAATAAATATGACCGTAGTCAAGTTTAGTGTTCTTTTGATTGTAACAGGATAATGAGATACGATATGCCTGAACAGGCCAAATTATTCCTGAAAGTGAGGAAAGTAATTGACCGATGCTTACAACCTCTTTAATTAAACTTCTATCGTGGTATTACTTCACTAATTAAGTTCATTAAATGTATTCTTCATTTTTCCACATTCTTGATGAAATCCAGTGCATTAGCTATAAGTTCACATGCACCAAGACTATCTTACTCATGTTAGGCTCTAACCTGGATACAACATGTCAACAACTCAGTATAAGGTATGTTGCATTTGCAATACAATTGCTGCATTTGAATGAAATGAAGGGAAATATTAGTGAAAATTACGTTCCCGGAAGAGGCCGAATCAATCTTGTTTACTTTGTTATCTTACTCAAATGCCAATATGCTGAACTCAATAAACATTTTATTTTCAGTTTAGACTTTAATGCTGATTTTTATTTAATACCAGTAACAGTCTTCACTGGTTAGCAAATCTCTAGGAAACATCAGAGAGAAAATATAAATTATTTTCTTAGGGACTATAATAGGACGCAATAACATATGATTGGCCCAATTAGTGTAGAGATACCTTAAATGTCTATCGCGGTACAACGCTACATGAACATTACCTATAGATCTTTTAAACACTAAGTTAGCATTATCTTTTGTATTTTTATACCTATGTATATGTTATTTATATAACACTAAAGAGAAAGGGGATAGATAGATAGATAGATAGATAGATAGATAGATAGATAGATAGATAGATAGATAGATAGATAGATAGATAGAAAGTAAATACATTCACAGATACGTAGATAAAGAAATGCACATATAAATACTTTGATACAAAATGATTTTCAGATAATCAGCAATTTACTATTGATTTTTATAATTGTTTACTCTTAATTTAAAGAAATTAAAATAAAAGGTGGTAACACAAGCAAAATACATGTATCAATCTTCAAAGTTTGCACAATTTGAAAAGGTATGGACGCATTTGTTAAAAACAACAAACACTGTTTCATACAATTCATCGTACACGAAACTCTCCAAAACCTTACTGACATGCAAAAAGACAAATCGCTCCTTTCATCAATGAAAATTCAGAATGTTAGAAAAGTGGCCGAATAAGTTATAAAAGTCGATATTATACATTAAAGAACTGTTTAAGAATCCATACGATTGACATTAATTTGCGTTATTACAGCATATCGACTAGTTACACATTGCGACACGTGCATATATAATAGGTATACAAGAGTAACTGTAAATACTCTATTAAGGACTTGTGATACCGTTAAACAAATGATGTTGCTTTCATTCATTTATCAATTATTTTTTCTATGTATCAAACTTTTCAGTTTGAAGACCCGAAATATTTGTTTAAATTCATTATAAAGTTGAAAATTTAAAAATGTTTTTTTATTATATCCCAATAAAATAGTTATTTCAATCTTTTAATGAGAAAGATATAATTTTTAATCCGATATATCCTAGCTCGAAAATTATAAATATTCTTATTTCCAAAGTAACAAAAATATGAAATAAAAGATTGTGGAAGCAGGATTTTGATAGGAACGAACTGGCAGTAATATGTCATCAAATCATAATTGAATCAAAATGATCAATAACAATTTTTCTTGTAACACAAAATTTCTTTTGCAAAATGTTTTAATGAATTTTCGACTACCAACTAATCCCTTATCATTTGTATCTGAGCAAATATAAAGGAACTGATATGCTTTCAGGTACAGTTTGTTTGTATAGGAAACTAATACGTGACTCTAAATGTGGTACCTTGTCGAATATTCCATCTAAACTCTTTGATATAGAAAATTAAATGAGAGAGTTGAAACTGAAATCCTAAAAAATAAAGATATTTTCAACTTTCTCTTCCGTGCTTTGATGTTCGAATGGTAAACAAATTAAACAAGCTCAACTTTTGAAGTATATGTGAACATTTGGAAATAACACTAGCGTTTTGTTTCTTGTCCTTAATATAGACTGAAGTTTTAAAGTTTTGTCCCATGAAAACTGATATATATATATATATATATATATATATTCCCAAATCTTTAATCTAGTTATATGGGGTTTTTTTCTTTTTGTTGTTGTATTGTTCTTGTCCTTTTCACAGTGGAACAATCGATTGCCGTCATTCAAAACTTAGTACGTAAAGACGATAATTTGCTTAAATTGTATGCCGGTAATCTTTCATGGTTATAAAAACAAAATCACCTGTATAACATATGTCATTTAAAAAAAATTAATGTATGCAATGCAATTTTTGTGCGATTTGGTTCAAGTGATATTTTGTTTCTTGTGTGTTTGTTTGGCTTTTGTGTGTGCCGGGGGGGGGGGGGGGCTTGTACTTTCACGATATTCCGAAGCGCTTGTGTGCACGGTTAATCATTAAGGCGAACTCGAAATAATTCCAGTTTGTTTCTGAAGCACTAAAGGAGCATATTTTATTTACATTAAAATGAGAGCAATATGTTCCAAACTACACGTTTTAGAGAATTAAGTCCTTACTGACATTCAGAAATGAGAAGGGAAAGCATTATTTTACAGCTGTTTTAGCAATTGACTAAAATAAATATGGCTGGCTGCATGCCATACAATCATCGTTAGCTAATACAATACATATGCGATTCCTCAAGTTTTGATATGGCACGTGTATCACTCACAAACCTAAAGCTGCCCCGTTGGGGCTTGTAAAGAAATTGTTCCAATTCATGTGCATGTATTAGATAAACATGAAACCGGTTATCTTTGACAAAGAAAGAGAAAGACTTAAAATGCTCTAAATTATGGAAGAAAAATATGATATACAATATTCTATGTCGCTACCTACCTCTATGTTAATGACTGCTACGATATTCCTTGATGAATGCGTTTCTTAACAGAATCCTCTGTGTATACTACCATGACAGCCGATGAGGAAGACTTAACACAATTTCCAAATATAGCAAAGAGCACATTCTGGTTCTCTGCAGTGAATACTTTTTTTATATACTAAATACAGACAAACTTAATTAAATTGCTATTCTAAATCCAAAGTAGTAAAATGATGTATGAAATATTTGTACAATATTGTAATGATTGCAACATCAGGTGTTTTCATGCGAATATAGGACCGTCTATATACACAATAAATAAAAAAAAATAGATCTTATCAAGGAAGATTTTCTTGAAGTCTCTGCAATTTGTCTATCCTAAAAGGTGAATAAATTCGAAAAATGTTAATAAAAAGAAAAAAGAACGATATATACATAATTTCTAAACTAGGCACATATACATTTCTAGATACCTTTCCGAGATGGTAAAGAAAGTGAGAGCCATCTATGCAAAAGCCTGTTTAATGAAACTTCTCATCCAAAATATCCTTGCTGAACAAAATCAGCAAACAATCCGATCACAGAAATGACGCAGTGTCGTGGCTATCAGAATAAAATGTATCAGTAAACAGGAGAATCCGATATTTTGCGGTCGGTATAGTTAAAGAGTCATATTTATCTTCGACTTCCTTCATCTTCGCTCGAATACAAACTCGTTGTAGTGTTGCCATTTGGCCTCTTCAGTGTCCATCCCAGCTTTTATTTCTCCAGCGCTATTTGTACCCGATGCACATGATCCGACCAGTCGGAAAGATTCTTCCGCAAGCATGTCAAATGCCTGCTCAAGGAAACTGTGCTTCAAGAAAAAGCGGCTTGTGTATCGGTCAGTACAGCCCCTGTCAGGATCTCGACTTTCGTTCAGTGTATCCTTGAATACCTCCCGACACAGAGAAACTCTTCCACATACAATGATCCTGCTAAGTTTTCTGAACTTTACATCGGCTAATCCATCTCGCCCAAAAGCGAACGTGCCCCGGTATCCAATGACGATGTATCCGGGTTGTTTGCCCTCAGTGGTTGGGGATACACAGTTACTGTTAACAGGGGTTAGCAGTCTTGGATTAGAAATGGGACTCAATTTTCCTGAAATGACACTTACAGCATTTACCAATCCTGGAATCTGAAAATATTCAGCCTCGTGGCGCAGTCTTTCTTTTTCATGAAAGTTTTCTGGTAGCACAAGTTTCATGTTTCTCAAATAATCCAAAACATATCTGAAGAGAACACCATCCCGGTCAAGAAAAACTTTTCCTTTCGAGTCTCTGTATATTTTTATATTCCCTGTTCCTTTAAACATTTGCCCCAAAAGAGACTCTGGTTCCTTCGTTAAGGTTGACAATGCTGTAGTGTAGAAAACTCCACCAACGTTAAGTTCCACAATTTCTGGGAAATCGACATTGCATGTATTCTCAGACATGTTTTAATGCGATAGGTGTCATTAACAACTGACAGTAACTGTGGTAATAGTGCCTTAATCTCCCAGGTATAAATCTAGTTAAATCAACGCTTTGTGTTGCATATAATTGTTCGAACTTAACTTACTTCATAATTGTTTTTAAAGCTTCTTACATCCAGCTTCAAATCAAACCTAGATGACTTAGTTCCCTAAAAGTTTTTTTTCTCACTCCAATATGGCGGACACTCCTAATGTTTCGATTTCTCTTTTGATTCTGACTTTTTAAGATTAATAGATCGGTATTTTAAATGAACCTATTGTTGTCTACTGACCTTAAATCCTTGTGCCTTGCTATTTGAAATCGAACCGGCTGCTGCAGTTAATATTATCCGATCGCAGTATTGAGAATTGGAGAGATACTAAGAATCCCATTCAACACAGAGACATAAATCGTTTGTATAAAAGATATGTCCATATGAAGTGCCTCATCTTGTCAATAAATCCCTGCACGTCGGGAGGAAATCGACTTGTGTATAGCTCTCCGATATCTGAGTGTTGTTTCCTGACGTTGATCTTTTCTTCCGCAAGCAAGTGAACCCCGCGAGAGTTTGGGCCTGACTGTTTCACAAGCAGCTAGGCTGTTGATATTGATGAAACCTTCATCGCTATGATTATGCGCGTTCCGTAGCCTAGGATACAGTAGAGGCTGGATGCATCCATATTCAATAGGTTTTGTTATTGGTAGTAAAAACATGCATGCCATTTCATTGCATCCCAACTCTCATTATATAAAAAGACACCAAAAGCAAACAAGTTCCGTCTTTGCTATTTATGAGATACTCAGTGACTTTAAATATGCTAATAATGTTAGAATGCGAGACACAAACGAATAGACGAATAAACAAAATATGCTTACAAAGTACTGGTGCCCCATCAGACCCAAATATGACATAATATTTGTAGTTATCACCAATTGATTAAGAAAGGCTTGAGTATAAATTTAATTTTACATGCATTTTCCGTTGGAACGCTCCTTTTTCCGAAAATGTTAGGTATATAAATTGTGTATTAATGGGCATTCCAACTGGGGAAGCCGTATGCATTGTTTGATTCAGTTAAGTTATTCTATGCCAGGTTGACTTAGTAACTGATTTATTGATTACGAATTTTAACATTTTGTTGTAAACAAGGATTACTATTATAAAATCAAGAATTTCTGTATATAGGCCGACAAAATATGTCCTTTCAATATTGAACACGCAAGAAATATTGCAGTCATCCATGACGTCATCTACAGGGTCAGCACTTGCAGGAATGTGATATATGGGCGCTCTACAGATATTACGTACTTTTGAGAGAGTGATAGTTGTAAGGTGAAGTTGTTTGCATTTGTAACATGCACAATGAAGAGAATGTTGGCATACCTCTATGATACTTTCATGTACCGTGGCTGAAATTTCTTTACATATTGTACTTGTGGAAATTTTACATGATCTAAAAACGCAGCAGACAGATATGGCCGCTCCAAAGTACTCGAAACATCAGCCTGAATTAGTCAAAAGTACACAATTTTCAGCAGTTATTAAAATAGCGAAACGAATTTTGCCAGATTAGTCAACACCAACATCTGAAAGTACAATGAATGAATTACAAAATATATAAAAAGTAAAAAAGTTATCGACTCTTTTACAAAATTTACCATTGAAGTCTAGGAAGTGAACATGACCAAGCTGAGCTAGCAGTTTTTTGATAGGTACACATCTTAAGTAAGACCAAGCTGTATACTCAATAACCCAAATTGCATCCATCAATGATACACCAAAATAAAGAAAATCAAAAGTTATTTTAATAATACCTAAAATATACAAGGCCTTTTTTTAAATAGCCAGGATAACCAGTGAGGAAAACCAGAGAAATTCTTTTTCTTTAAAAAAAATATAATGCTATGCAAAGTAAGAAACTGGCGAGTGCCACCATAGGCTTATTTTTCTATCGGTTGAAGTTTAGACGTAGGAAGTATGTCCATGTTCAACTACGTTTCCGAATTTACAAATAATATAAATTCATTGTAAATATTCAAAATTTGTCAATTTATATTTTGTATTTCAACCCTTAACTTGTGCTTAAGTGGTGTCTTTTTGTATAATCCTTTTTGTGTCATCTGGTAACGTGAACAAAAAAATCAGGATTGTGTACTGGTGTCATATATTGAATTATTCTGGTAATCTCCGATAAAGGTGCTTCCGAATAGTGCACATTTTTTCTGTACCTCTTGTTGTTTATTGGTTGTATTCAGCTATGACACAATCGTTACTACTTCTAGTGTAGGGAAATAAATAATCATTACTTGTATATTATTACATATTTTGTTAAAGCTCAAGCTCTCGGTTATTGTTATTGTACAAATACTTGTACGTAAAGTATGCAGTAAGGAGAAGTCTTTGGAAGGAGTAACATTTACTCACATAAAAGATGCCCTAGATAAACTGCATGACCGAGGATATATGTAAACGTAAAGAAGTCCATGTGTTGGCCCATATATATATATATATATATATATATATATATATATATATATATATATATATATATATATATATAGGTGGACTGGGCACATTGAGAGGATGACTGCAAATGCGAATGAAACTGGCAACGCACAGTGCGCAAAACTAGCGTAAACGTGCCTTAGCGCTTTCGGGATTTACGGACCATTTGTCAAAGGAAAACACTCACAAACAAACACAAACACAAAACAAGAATTAAAACAAGTTTTCTAAGAGTATAATTCAGTCGTATTTGTTTGACAAAACTTCAATTTACACCTGAAAACAGCTCTAAAAATCATCTAGCCATAATTGATCTGAATTGTCAGTTGTTTTGGCTCTAGAATAGACAACAGTATCGAGAAATCTGTTTTGATTTGATACTCATTTTCGATTAATATGATTCTTGGATGGATATTTAACAAATTGTTTTGATTTGATACTCATTTTCGATTAAGCTGATTCTTGGATAGATATTTAACAAAGGTTCACAAAAGGAATATATTACATTTCTTAAGACCAAGCAATTTAAACTTTGACTATTTTCCAGGAAGCACGGTTTGACAAGAAAGTAACTCATAATTGTACTCAAAAACACAATGACGAAGATAAAATACAACAACCTAAAAAATATGTCATTGAAAACATTGTTTTTAATATTAGCTTTGTACACTGCTGCACGGCTCTTCATTCATATATATATATATATATATATATATATATATATATATATATATATATATATATATAAAGAGAGAGTGAGAGATAGATAGATAGATAGATAGATAGATAGATATCATACACGGAACATTGCTTGACCCCACTTCAAACAAAAAAGATTAGATGGTACGATTAAGCTCAGCGAGGGATGATTCAACATTTTATTGAAATTTTAGAATCATTGACTGTTGAATCTAAATGAAACCGCACAATGCCAGCAAAAAGAATGCTTTTTATTTCATATCAGAGTATTGTGACCGGGTTTTGTTTTACTGCGTTTATAAGAGGTAAAAAGATCTAGGTTTTGGATAATAAATAAATATATATATATATATATATATATATATATATATATATATATATATATAATTGATGACGTCGCAAATACAAAACAGTTTTCCAACGTTTCGAGCTAAATAAGCTTTTCGTCAGGGGAAGAAACAATTTACATCCACAAAACAAATAATAAACAAAAAAGTCAAGAAAACTTCTTGACTCCTACATATTTCAATGATGGGGAAATAAACAAACGAAGGATAAAAAGAAGAAAAAAAGAAGACAAAATAAAAAATCGGTCTAAAACGGGTAAACTACATTTATATGTTATGCTACCATCAGCCCAATAAAGATGTGTAAAAAAATTCAAAGAGGTTCTTATCGTGCGTATCACGCAGACAACCGAAGTGTTTTGACCTAATTCCAGGCTAGCGACAAAGGACTGACACCGTGCGTGGCAAAAAATCAACGCCATTATCAAAATGTGCAAAAGAAAGTATAGCCTGGTAAAGTTATGCATGTAGTACTAAGGAAGTAAGTCAAGAGCATGGTTTAGCGGGATAATGGACAAGAGTTCAAATAATATATATATATATATATATATATATATATATATATATATATATATATATATATATATATATATATATATTAGTCTTAATATTTACTAATTGGGGTTTTTATCATCAACACATTCATTCGTGTGTACAGTACAATAAATTTTCATTGTGCCTTTTGGTCAGCTATTGCACTGAAAAGAAACCCGGTTTCTAGTATTTGAAAATATTTAACGGAATATCAGCACCGTGCACATTCTACAAACTAACTTTGAATCTTCCTTGATATTTCTAAGGGACGAAAGTTCATATACACGTAGATGTGCAAATGGAAATACAGATTTATATAGCAGCCTTTGTATCGTGTTTGTGTTGAAGCAAGGATATACTGGAAGACAAAGTTCCCGTAGAGACAGAGCTTGTTTGAAATTAGTTGTATCCTATGCGGAACCAGTAATAATTTGCTGTGGATTTTGCAGAGCTAAAATTGATGTTGCCTTGTATCGATAATTTCTTGTATTTATTTCAAAACGGAAATTAAACTTCCAGAGAAAACTTTAACTGGAGAGACCTTTTAATTTAAACAGGGCAAGTAAAACACATCAAACGTTCACGTAACATTATTGGATCAAACTCCAAGAAAAACATGAGATGTTATGATAAAGTTCAGTCAGGGGTGATTCTACTTTTTATTGAAATTGTACCATCAACTGATGAATATTAATAATACCACACTTTGCCAACGAAAGAATGTTATGATTCATGCAAGAATTTTGTGAACGGGATTAATTTTTTCTGCGTTTATTAGAGAGAAGAAAACAAGTAGGCGTTTGTAACCCTGCATATAATTTCCTTAATCCTGAAATGAATTATGGGAATTGAAAAAGGCAATGATTTGATCAATTCATATTATACATCGTATTGTGTTATAAGCGTGATTTGTTAACTTTACCGAGTCTTGTTTATTTGGTTACATACTGTCTTAAAACATGTAGTGGTTTTTCAGCTATACATATATACTGTAAATTAGCCCTTCGCCTCTCTTGTAAACCAAGCTCTTGTATTTTGCTGTATAAAGCATAATAATATCATAGCGATCTTGTTAGGTAAGGTATCTGTAGTACAGCATAATAATATCATAGCGATCTTGGCAGGTAAGATATCTGTAGTACCTGTAGATAATATCATAGCGAGCTTGGAAGGTAAGATATCTGTAGTACAGCATAATAATATCATAGCGATCTTGGAAGGTAAGATATCTGTAGTACCTGTAGATAATATCATAGCGAGCTTGGAAGGTAAGATATCTGTAGTACAGCATAATAATATCATAGCGATCTTGGAAGGTAAGATATCTGTAGTACCTGTAGATAATATCATAGCGAGCTTGGAAGGTAAGGTATCTGTAGTACAGCATAATAATATCATAGCGATCTTGGAAGGTAAGATATCTGTAGTACCTGTAGATAATATCATAGCGAGCTTGAAAGGTAAGGTATCTGTAGTACATGTAGAAAATATCATAGCGAGCTTGGAAGGTAAGGTATCTGTAATACATGTAGATAATATCATAGCGAGCTTGGAAGGTAAGGTATCTGTAATACATGTAGATAATATCATAGCGAGCTTGGAAGGTAAGGTATCTGTAATACATGTAGATAATATCATAGCGAGCTTGGAAGGTAAGGTATCTGTAATACATGTAGATAATATCATAGCGAGCTTGGAAGGTAAGGTATCTGTAATACATGTAGATAATATCATAGCGAGCTTGAAAGGTAAGGTATCTGTAGTACATGTAGAAAATATCATAGCGAGCTTGGAAGGTAAGGTATCTGTAATACATGTAGATAATATCATAGCGAGCTTGGAAGGTAAGGTATCTGTAATACATGTAGATAATATCATAGCGAGCTTGGAAGGTAAGGTATCTGTAATACATGTAGATAATATCATAGCGAGCTTGGAAGGTAAGGTATCTGTAATACATGTAGATAATATCATAGCGAGCTTGAAAGGTAAGGTATCTGTAGTACATGTAGAAAATATCATAGCGAGCTTGGAAGGTAAGGTATCTGTAGTACATGTAGATAATATCATAGCGAGCTTGGAAGGTAAGATATCTGTAATACATGTAGATAATATCATAGCGAGCTTGGAAGGTAAGGTATCTGTAGTACCTGTAGATAACCACTTATGTTTTTGTTTACTGTAGTTTAACGAGAACTCTGAATATGACAGTACTGAAAACGAGGTCCCATAATCAAGAAACGTCTAAAGCACAAATTTGAAATTAAGACTAAAAGAATCCAAATATTTCAGACATTAATTATCTTACTGAAATTGGAGATAGAATTACGAAACTTTCAAAATTATGTTGTGTTGTTTGTTCTACAAATTCGTATGTTTTTACCAATGGAAGAAGACGCGAAATGTGGTTTCCAATTTTCCAATCTTAAGTTTTAGTTTTTAATAATGAGACAGTTACATGGTTATAAGACAAGTTATGGGCATCGTTCATGTGAACTCAAGACCTCTCACTTGTACTGTCTGGACGAAAAGTTCAATGCGTTACATTTTATCCCTAAATTTGTTTGAGTATGCAATGTAAACGTCTAACACATTAAGACAGAGTTACATAGGTTATGCCAATATATAAGCAGGAATGCATTTTATAAAAAATATCGAGTTCTATATTATGAAATAATAACCGAACATCTGTGGGTAACTAGAACGAGCGAAGACTCGAAATGTGAAGGAAGTTTAAAACTCCATTGTTCTATAGACTTCGACCCTTTTCACTCTGTATTTAATGTGATTGGCAGATTCTTAGTTGCAACTACAACTAAACATCAGAGGTCACTTGTTTGAATCGGAGACTGAACCAAAAATTAGTTTTAGTGGATCTTCGTTTTCAGCCTGCAATCGATTACTTTTGCCTTCGGTCGTATCAGTAAAAACGCTCATAGGAAAAAACTTGGCTGTGCAATACAAATTTCATAGCTTAACATTTTAGAACAAAACAACTGAATGTAGAAAACATTTATAATACTGCTTTGCTTGCTTGTTCGTTTGTTCGTTTTTGTTTTATTAAAAAGGCTTGAACACTTTAATCTTAACTCTTTTAGTAAAGATACAAATATTATCACAATAACTGTACTTACAATAATTCAAAATATTTGATTGTTTACATTGGCTGTGCAAAATGTTCTTACTGCATTTAAGTACTCTCTCCAGAGTTGGTTTGTGCGGGAGATGGTCTTTGATGTGGAGGAAGTACGTTCTTATTATAGCACATATTGCTGAATTATGCTCATGACTTTTCATTAAAAGAAAATGTGCCTTCAATTCTATCGCCTCGATCAGGCTTTTAAGAGAACATTATCTGTAACAATTGAAAAAAATGCAAACCTTGCTTCAAAACAAATTAGACGCTCGTCAAAATTTATAATGTTGATGATGACAAGAAAAGAAATTTGTTCAATAATTAGAAAGAAAATCAAAACTTAAAATGTCCAAGAGGTAGAAAAGGGTTGGGTATTATTGACTTTGGCAAATTGTTTCATGTCGTATTTTTTCATGCCGTATTGTTTCATATGTTAATGTGATTGGAAGACTTCTGGCTGCATTAGCATCCTAACATCAGCTGTTACTCTTCGGAATCGGAGCCTGAACCCGAAATTAGCTGATGCTTGTTTCTTTATGGCCGGACAATGATTATCTTGCTCTCCAATCCTTCCGGAAATTAAAAGAAAAGAATTAGAGGCAGTTCAGAGTTGCAAGAAATTGATAGATATATGAATAGATAGATAGATGCATAGATGGGTGGGTGGACAGGGTGCTTTGCTAGCTGGCTAGCTAACTGTCTGTATGGATAGAAGGATGGGCGATAGTGGGATGTGTGGATCAAGAATAAATTAATTATTATGCATAGTGCAGATCTACTCATAAATCCATCCATACAACCATCCTTCCATACATACATACATATGCAAACATAGATAGATATATACATACAAATATACAGAAATGTACATGTATTTATACTTTCACTCTAGCAAACAATACTGCATTGAATTCTTAAAAGAAGCTATGCAAAATTATGGACCAAAACTTCAACTCCTATTAAATTTGCCTCTCATCTCAGGTTACAATAAAATATAAAAGGGAAATATCGATTCCAGAGAGACATGAATATTATTGTATCTGAAATAAAGAATAGCAATCTACCTCTCTCTGACATGTCATGACAATATATTATGTGTTTTAATATGTTATTTCTGTTTTAATGTTTTAGTTTCTGTTTTAATGTTTTAGTTTCTGTTTTAAATGTTTTAGTTTCTGTTTTAATATTTTATTTATGTTTTAATGTTTTAGTTTCTGTTTTAATCAATTAAATATAACTGATACATTCTTCGATAAGTATCAAGAGTTTACAATCACGCGACTGTTTTTAATTGTTGCTTCGATGCTGTATTGTTTTAATTTCCCTATTTGCATCATAAATTGTCATGATGTTCCTTTTTCCTCTTTCAGTAAGGACATAACACGCATGAATGATTGCACTTCAAAAATGTTCGGTGATCATCAAACGTAGGTTTCTTTATTTTTTTAATAATAACTTAAACATGATAAAGACATGTTATTGTCTTGACCAATGATTTTTATGTCAAGTTACATTTTACAATCAAAATCAAAGCGACGTCAGAGCGCACTTTTATGGAGATATACAGTTGCATTTGTGTTTTCTTGCTTGAGGTAGACATTTATACGGCCCGTGTCATTAATATTATATGATACAAATACAAAAATATAGTGAAATGCCCCAAAATTAATTCTCCACGAGTCAATATCCACTCGGAAACCTATTCAGTAAAAAAAAAAAAAAAAAAAAAAATGCTTTTGTTATGGTTTCTCAAAAATTTCTAATTTGAACGCACTGTTCGCGTGTCAATTTTATCAACTTTAGTACGTGATAAAGAACGGAAAAGATATGCTGATGGTCGCTTCTACGACTGGCATGATTATAACGCTTAAACAACATATACTGACAACAATTGGTGAGATCCTGGGAACAGACAAACAGCGGCCAAATTCAGATCAAACAGGGAACTGTTATGAGTGCTTTCCGCGCTGACCGGATGGTGGACTTACTTTTGTAGGTTAAGGAAAAATAAAAAACACAATAATTATTTTGTAATTACCTCTATATTCAAACAGAATACAGTTTGTTTTCTTAAAGACATTTGTTCAACTATAGACATTACAGATACATATGATAGTTTTATCGTCACCTTAAATATGGAATCCAACTTTATGATCGAATGTTTTACGCAGAATAAAAAAGAAAAATACTTATGGCTGGTGACTCTTTGTAATCGAATTGGATTAAAGTTGGCGTTCTTTGGAGAGAGTCTTAAGTAATATTTTTGTTTAGAAACGTATATCTCTGGAGGAACTGACGTATGGTAAAACTAGAGGCTTTTATCTCCTATTCGTTGTAACATTTGCCGTTCACTTGTCTCTTTGGCGTAATTGCCGTCAAGGATTGGAGTGAAAGGTTAAGCCGTGGCAACAAAGAGTGTAACACAGATGACTGCGCTATAATCTCATTCTACTTTTTGCAGGTTTCACAAATCCATCAGAGTCTTGATTATGCAAATCCTTCGGAAAGCAAAGTGGTTCACTTAAGAAGGGGCTTGGTTGATCCAATAAAGAGGTCTCAGAGAAATAAGTTTATTATTATTTATTAGGAAGTTACCATACGTTTTAAAATATACTGTAGGTGATAATCAAGATTGAGGTGGAGGTGGACGTCATAGTATATTGGGTAGATATATGTAACCCAATATTCCATAATGATACTGAATAATGTACAACACTAAATTGGAACCCATTTACCTATTTTTGTACTAATCACGACAAAATGATATTGATGTATCTATGTTACAGAATTAAATATTTCTCTGTATGGTCTGTTGATATGTCTTAAAATTTTTCATATCCAATCCAATTATTTAGATACAACGTGTCTTGACATTATTATTAAATTTAGTGTCAAATCAAAGAGACTCAAAAATATGGACACAACTGGAAGCCATTGAAAAGATACCTATTTGGGTACAGCCAGTTCTAAAAACTGTACACAAAAGAGAGGCACGTCCACAGGTGCAAGTATAGAGATAATTTCGATCCCCCACCCCTCCGCATCCCTCTGGCTGCTGATTACTCGTTAGATTTGCCCCCCCCATCCCCCCGCCCCAGATTCTGATTAATCATTAGTTCGCATAATCATATTGCGGATGATCACAAATACATGCTACTTTCTTCTCCGTTTTACTCCAATATAATCTGTAATAAATCATTGTTTCTAATTTATAAATGTGTGATGTTTTTGTTATCTGTACGCTTATTCCATTGTGCCCCATTATGTTCTTAACCGCATTATATATCTAATCATCAAAACATTTTTTGTCGGCTTCTGAACGACACAAAATTATTTTACTAATCATGGGCACTGTCAAACTGATGACTAAAAATGATGTGCTTACACTAATTACCAATATTTGCCTATATCGGATCGTGTTTCTCCCGACGTAACAATGCAAAATTGATATATCTCGCATACAAATATATCTCATACTGAATGCATGAAGTGCTGATTCAGTCTTCCTCGATAATGACTCGCTTTGGGTAGAGTAGAAGTTCTAAAATTACGACAGCATACTTAGAACATAATACGTCTTATTGGATATCACAAATGTAATATTTCGCCCTATTAGCCACAATGGGATCACATGGTATATATACATATACATATATATATATATATATATATATATATATATATATATATATATATTGTTACGACTCTATGGTCTAAGAAAAATGTAACAGAAAGAAAGTGAAACCAACAAATCAAGTAAAAATCAACAAGCAATTTATTACTAGATAATTAAAATGAAAAAATCAAAAAGTCACTTACAGTAATGTGTTTTGAAATCCTAATAATCCAATAAGAATGATTGTTCTAATCACAAGTCCTAAATATAGAATGTTCCGAATTCACGGCTGTGTCCTTGAATGTTATGATGTGCTAATGGTCTCCAAAGTCCTGATGTACTAGAAATCTTGATGTGCTGATGTCAAAATGAAGTATTCCAAAATCTCTGAATAAGTTCACATAAATTCCAAAATCATCAATTAAAAATCCAAAATCCAAAAGTTTATGAGCACTGTTATAATCCAATGAATATTTAAAATAATTCCTCTCTTAGAATTTGGAATGAATTTTCACAACTGTAATAGCTCTTTACAAGACTGATGGTAATGTCAAAACTGAACAAATGTTCACTAAACATGATATATATAAAGATTGGTCACATGACAGAATGTTCTAGAATGTGAGTCATCTTAATGTTATTTTACTTGTAAACAAAAATCTAACCTTGACCTTCAAACTGAGAAAACATATTGATCAAAACAACCTAATTCAAGGACACTAGTTAAACATGTTTTTCCTGATAAGAGATTTAAGCAAATATTAAAGTGAAGAAACATTTATAATTTCCTAAAATATTTATAATATTATATAAACATCATACATAACACCTCCCCTCATAAAGAATAAGAAAGATTTATATTAATAAAGCTTTCTATTGAATATACATCTAATACTATAATAACCAAAATTACATAAGAACATGTTTTATGATACTGGACTTAATTACATCAAGCAATATTACATTTCTAGGCACGTGAGAGTGCGTCTGCAATCACATTGTCTTTTCCCCTGATGTGTTTGATGTCAATGTTATATTCTTGCAATATCAAACTCCATCTCAACAATCTCCGATTTTTATCTTTCATTTTGTTGATGAAAGTAAGGGGATTGTGATCACTGTACACAATAATTGGAGAAAGAGCTGAGGTAACATACACTTCAAAATGCTGTAAAGCCAATATCAAAGCCAAACATTCCTTCTCAATTGTGGAATAATTTTTCTGGTGCTTGTTTAGTTTTTAGAAAAATAACACACAGGGTGATCCACACCACTTTTGTCTTCCTGAATCAATACTCCACCAACCCCTACATCACTTGCATCAACAGATAATTTAAATGATTGGCTAAAATTTGGTGCAGAAAGAACTGGTGCATTCTTAAGCATGGCCTTTAACTTGCCAAAAGATTCCTGACACTTGTCAGACCAAAAAAATTTGGTTTTCTTACTCAATAAACTTGTCAAAGGTTCAGCAATTTTGGAAAAATTGGAACAAAATTTCCGATAATATCCAGCCATACCTAGAAATCGCATCAGTTGCTTTTACAAATTGGAACTTGAAATTCAGAGATAGCTTTGACCTTAGCTTCTATAGGTTTAACTTGACCTTGTCCCACAATATGTCCTAAAAATGCGACACAAGCATGGCAAAACTCACTTTTGCTCAAATTAATTGTCAGATTCACATCGCTGAGTCGATCAGAGAATTTTCGAATGGTTTCCAAATGATCTTCCCAGGTGTTGTTGTAGATAATGACGTCATCGATATAAGCGTCACAATTATCAAGACCAAATGTTATCATGTTCATCAGGCGTTGAAACGTTGCAGGCGAATTTTTCATTCCAAACGGCATGACTTTATATTGATAAAGTCCATCTGGAGTTGCAAATGCTGAAATTTCTTTTGCCCTTTCCGTCAGTGGAATTTGCCAGAATCCTTTTAAAAGGTCAAACTTGGTGACATATTCCGCATTTCCAATTTTATCAATGCAATCGTCCATTCTTGGGATTGGAAATGAATCAGTTTTGGTGACACTGTTGACTTTTCTATAGTCAGTACACATACGGAATGTATTATCTGGCTTGGGAACAAGAATACATGGTGAACTCCAGTTACTTTTACTTGGTTCTATGAAATCATTCTCCAGTAGATACTGAATTTCTTTCTTCAGATAGTTCTGTTTGAGAGGATTCATCCTATAAGGATGCTGTTTCACAGGCGCAGAATCTACAATGTCAACGTCATGATAAATTTTACTTGTTCGTGTTGGAACATCAGGAAACAAGTGCTCATAGTCATGTAATAGCTGTTTTAGTTCATTTTTTTCCTGTTGTTGTAGATGTGAAAATTTCTGGTCTAGGTTGTTCAATATTTCTGAATTCCGAAGATTGGTTATACCAGAGTCACTATAGTCTGATTGTATTCCATCGTTGATATCTTCACTGTGTGGGACAGGTACAACTAAATTAGCAGAATAATTAGCTGAGCTATCTCTGTCAAAATATTCCTTTAACATATTTATATGACAAAGTTGTTTCTGTTTCTGACCTCCCAGGAGTGTTAATGATATAATTTAAGTCATTTACTTTCTTTGCAACGGTATAAGGACCATAAAATTTAGCCTGAAGAGGATTCTGAGGTATGGGAAAGAGAGCCAGAACTTTGTCACCAGGTTTAAAACTCCTTTCCTGTGAATTTCTGTCATACCTTAATTTCATTTTTGACTGGGTAGTGTGAAGATTAGTTCTTGCTACTTCACAGGCCTTTGACAACTTGTATTTGAAATCAGAAACATAATCAAGAAGATTAATCTTTGAGTCTTCATTTGAAAGAAGTTTCTCTTTCAATAATTTCAATGGTCCACGGACAGTATGACCAAAAACTAGTTCAAAGGGACTAAAACCCAACGACTCTTGAACTGATTCCCTAACAGCAAACAACAACAAATGAACACCCTCATCCCAATCCTTTTCTGTATCAAAGCAATAGGATCGAATCATATTCTTCAAAGTTTGATGAAATCTTTCCAAAGCACCTTGACTTTCAGGGTGATAGGCAGAAGATTTAAACTGTTGGATGCCTAATTCATGCATAACTTGTTGGAAAATTCCAGACATAAAATTTGACCCTTGATCCGACTGGACAGATTTGGGAAGGCCAACAAGTGTAAAAAACTTCACCAAAGCTTTCACAATAGTTTTAGTTTTTATATTTCTCAGAGGAATTGCTTCTGGAAATCTTGTAGATGTACAAATGATGGTCAACAAGTATTGGTTGCCTGACTTGGTTTTAGGTAAAGAACCAACACAGTCTACTATTATTCTACTAAATGGTTCATCAAATGCAGGAATAGGTTGCAGATGAGCCTTAGGTATCTTCTGATTGGGTTTTCCTACCATTTGACAAGTGTGACAAGATCTGCAGTATTTAGAAACATCACTTTTGAGTTTCGGCCAATACAAATGATTCAAGATCTTGTGATAAGTCTTACGGACTCCTAAATGACCAGCCAAAGGAGTTTCATGGGCTAAATTAAGAATTTCCTGTCGATATGACTTAGGAACAACAATTTGATAGCTCACTGACCACTCGTCACCAGCGGGTACATCAGGTGGTCTCCATTTCCTCATAAGGACCCCATTTTTCACAAAGTAACACACTGGAACTTGTGTGGCTTCAGTTTCACTAATAGCCCTCTGAAACAAACAAGATATCTCGGGATCTTGCTCCTGTTCAACGACAAGGGATTGTCGTTTGTCATCCTGATTAGAACAAAGAGAATGAGTTGCCAAAAGAGGATCACTGTGATCAATACCATTTGATTGATCAATACCTGAGGAAAAAGTGACCTCATCAAAAGACTGACCAATACATGTGTCAGCTAAAGGAATAATATCCTGATCAACATCACTCTCAAGAGCTCTTTTTGCCATAGCTCTAGTAACTGCACAAGCAGGGTACAAATCAGGGATTTCAGTTTCGACAGGATCAACTTTCTGATCCAAACAAGGCTTGTCAGTTACAAGTGGATTAACCACAACCTTATCTCCAGCTAGGTCATTGCCTAGTAATAAATGAACACCCTCTATGGGTAAAGAAGTCACTGCCCCAACAGTCACAGGTCCAGAAACTAAGTCTGATGCCAAATTTACACAATGGAGAGGAACATTTACAAAGCTGCACTCTACTCGTTGAACAAGAACACTTTCACTGGAAGAAGACTCCTCAGACAAAGGCAAAGTACCTGATAATAAAAGACTCTGAGAAGCTCCAGTGTCCCTTAATATTTTAATTGGGATAGGTTTGGCAGAATCACCAATAAGTGATATAGAACCTTCTGACATGAATGGTTCATAAGCCTCTAAAATAGAATCAGACTGGGGTTTGTTTGACCCAACAAATGTATTGCTTTCAATACAAGACCGTGACCTTGACCTCGTAGAAATAAGAGCATTTGGAAAAGCTCTGTCTTTACTCGGTTGCTTATTTTTCAACTTGAAGCAATCAGAAATAACGTGCCCTTTTATTTTACAATAAGTGCACGTAGGAAGAGATAAGGATTTCTGATCAGTCTTATCAGATGTTTGATTCCTAACAGTTGTGCTGTTGTGAAATTTGGAAGTACTCGAATGAGATTGAAATGCTTTTTTACCAGAAAACTGCTGAGAGGACGACTTATTGCCAAATGAAATTTTGTGAGTCAAGGAATAATCATCAGCCATACGAGCAGCATTTTCCAAAGTTTCCACATTCTGCTCGTCAAGATAGGTTTTAACATCACTATGGATGCACCTCTTGAACTCTTCAATTAATACGAGCTGTCGGAGATTATCATAACCTTGATCAACTTTCTTGGCTGAGCACCACCTATCAAATAGTTGTTCTTTATCCCTTGCAAATTCGACATGAGTTTGTCCAGTTTCTTTTCTACAATTCCTAAACCTTTGTCGATATGCCTCTGGTACCAACTCATAAGCTTTCAAGATGTACTCCTTAACCACATCATAATCAGTGCTTTGTTGTACTGACAGTGAAATGTAGACTTCACGAGCTTTGCCAATAAGTACACTTTGTAATAACAAAGTCCAATGCTCTCTGGGCCATTTCAAGTTTTCAGCTATTTTCTCGAAATGAAGAAAGTATTTATCTACTTCTTTTTCCTGAAAAGGGGGTACTAACCTAATATATCTAGTAACATCAAAACCTGAACTTGTGTTTAAAGGAGTGGAGTGTGCTCTGTTTGCCAGTTCTAATTCTCTTAATTTAAATTGCATTTCCCTTTCTTCTCTTTGCATCTGCATTTGTATTTGCCTCTCTTCTTTCTCTCTCTCCATCTGCATTAGCCTCTCTTCCTTCTGCATTTGTATCTGCCTCTCTTCTTTCTCTCTCTCCATCTGTATCTGCCTCTCTTCTTTCTCTCTCTCCATCTGTATCTGCCTCTCTTCTTTCTCTCTCTCCATCTGTATCTGCCTCTCTTCTTTCTCTCTCTCTCTCTCTCAATCTGAAGCTTTGCCAATTCTAAATCCATCTGGTTCTTTAATTCTAATTCCCTTAATTTCCTGTCAGAACCAGATACAGGCTTTCTTTTCAAACTTAAAGCGCTATTTTCAAAAATTCCCTTTCCTACTAAATATTGAATTAAAATAATCTTTAATTCCTGTTTTGTCAATGTTACTTTTGCCTCAGATAGACTGTATTTTCTGGCAAGCTCGAGCAACTCATCCTTTCTCATGCATTCTAACCCCTCCTGGGTAGGTTTTGAAATGAAATTCTGAACATTAGATGCCATTGTAAATGCTTGTTGGTTTCACACAACAAAAATTTCTCTTTTAAAAATCTTAGCCAAAGACAAAAAAAATTCAGAGACAAAATCAATATGAATTTCAAAGATAAATTTAATATCTCTAATATGCTTTAAAGAAATTCAATCCCGGATGACGAGCCCCCAATTTCTGTTACGACTCTATGGTCTAAGAAAAATGTAACAGAAAGTGAAACCAACAAATCAAGTAAAAATCAACAAGCAATTTATTACTAGATAATTAAAATGAAAAAATCAAAAAGTCACTTACAGTAATGTTTTTTGAAATCCTAATAATCCAATAAGAATGATTGCTCTAATCACAAGTCCTAAATATAGAATGTTCCGAATTCACGGTTGTGTCCTTGAATGTTATGATGTGTTAATGGTCTCCAAAGTCCTGATGTACTAGAAATCTTGATGTGCTGATGTCAAAATGAAGTATTCCAAAATCTCTGAATAAGTTCACATAAATTCCAAAATCATCAATTAAAAATCCAAAATCCAAAAGTTTATGAGCACTGTTATAATCCAATGAATATTTAAAATAATTTCTCTCTTAGAATTTGGAATGAATTTTCACAACTGTAATAGCTCTTTACAAGACTGATGGTAATGTCAAAATTGAACAAATGTCCACTAAACATGATATATATAAAGATTGGTCACATGACAGAATGTTCTAGAATGTGAGTCATCTTAATGTAATTTTACTTGTAAACAAAAATCCAACCTTGACCTTCAAATTGAGAAAACATATTGATCAAAACAACCTAATTCAAGGACACTAGTTAAACATGTTTTTCCTGATAAGAGATTTAAGCAAATATTAAAGTGAAGAAACATTTATAATTTCCTAAAATATTTATAATATTATATAAACATCATACATAACAATATATGTTTGCGATACGTGCTATATCGGTCCAGTCTCATGATATGAACAGATTTGTATGCGATAAATCAAAGTAAATGTGTTTTGTCAGGTTACAGTGAATGCAAAAGTTATTTGTGTACCGGACAATTTCATATGGTGTGGATATTGAGGTGCATTGGCGCTGTTGTTTTGTGACAACAGACACCTGCTATAGCCGGCAGATCAGCGGGTTGTCATACATGACCCTTTCTATAACTCTTAATGTAAAATGAATTAGAACTTTGTTGATACCCAATTCCAGATGGCCTACATGATTTTGAGTATACCCAATTTCAGATGGCCTACATGATTTTACAGATTCATTATTTAACATCACAACTGCGTTCCTCCCAGCTTGTGACCCACTTCATGACTTGAATAATATAAGTTTTCTAGGCGATACCAATCACTAAACGATGCAGATGATCTAAGCAACGAATTTGACATTTTCCAAGAATAAACACAAGCACGATTTCAAAATTAGCCGTCTAGGGTACAATTTCGAATGTATTACGGAACCATCGACAGGGAATGTAGTGGATATCTTGCTTTTAGCAGAGAACGAAATTGATGACTTTTGTAAATTTTCAATTTTATACGGATAGGTATCACTTTTTTCTACTTTTTTCAGTCATTTTCTACTATACCATTCTGACCCCGTCATTTTCTACCATTCTGACCCCATCATTTTCCACCATTCTGACCCCGTCATTTTCTACCATTCTAACCCCATCATTTTCTACCATTCTGACCCCGTCATTTTCTACCTTTCTTAACCCATCATTTCCTACAATTCTGACCCTATCGTTTTCTTTATATCCGCGAATGTTTAGAAATTGTTTATTTACATTTGTCCACTTTATGTTACATTACATGTACATTATACATTTTTCATTTTCCATAGTTCAAATATTGAGCATGTAAGTCAAAATGATATTACATCTATGTAATGAATACTTTCATTGAGAAAGAACTTTATATAAGTAAACTTGCTTGTTGCTCGATTGGATATGTATTATTCTTTTATTGTATTATGCTGTTTGTATGACGAATATCATGAATAAATATTGCTTAAACCAAAGCTTTTGATGAAAACAAATATAGCTGCAATTTTATTGGATATATCTGAAGCCTTTGACTATTTGTCACACAACTTACTACTACTAAAGCACGAAAGTATGTGTTGCCGGAAACTGCTTTGTCTTATAGAAAGTTATCTTAGTTGTAGGAAGCAATGTGTTAAAAATTGGTACAACGGTCAGCACCTGTCATGATATATACAAAGGAGTTCAACAGGGATCTACATTCAGGCCAGTTTTGTTGAAAATATATTTTTTTATGATATTTTCTAATTTCTAACTATTGGTCGTTATAATTTAGCTGATGATAGTACCTTTATTATCTGCTGGTGACAATATTTAAACTTTGGGTAAAAGCACAAAAAGGATAATATATACCTTCTCGAATGATTTACAAATAGGGGCCCCGCGTGGCCGAGTGGTCTAAGGTGCTTGTCTTTACAGCTCATTGTAATATCACCTCTGTCCGCGTGGGTTCGAGTCTCGGTTCGGCCAACTTGGGTATGTGAGTATGCGTGCCAGTAGTTCTTCCCAGGGTTTAACCCGGGTTTCTCCTCCACCAAATATACTGGCCGCCATGTATATGTGCTGTATGTGCCGTCATGTGCTGAAAAATGGTGTTAAACCCACAAAACACAAACACAAATAGCCAAATGAAACCAGGAGAAGTTTCAAACCTTGGCTGTTGGCTCCAAGATATATAATCAAGGTCTATCTTATTATCTACAAGAAATTACCATAAAGTGTGAAACAGAAGGAATTACAGTGGACTTTCAACGCAAATTTAATACTTACATATCAGAATTATGTAAGAAGACATTAAAACAACTTGATATTCTAAAAATGATAGAAGAGGACCTAAATAGAGTTAGAAAGATAACAAATTGCTACTCATTCATTGTGTCCAAATTTAACTATTGTCCTTTAGCTAGGCTCCTTTTGTGAGGACATTTATAAGCAACAACTTGAGAGACTAGACGAGATAGTTTTAGATTCATATATTACTACTATATAAGTTTATAGATAGTCCTTAGAATCATATATTACTACTATATAAGTTTATGGATAGTCCTTAGAATCATATATTACTACTATATAAGTTTATAGATAGTCCTTAGAATCATATATTACTACTATATAAGTTTATAGATAGTCCTTAGAATCATATATTACTACTATATAAGTTTATAGATAGTCCTTAGAATCATATATTACTACTATATAAGTTTATATGTAGTCCTTAGAAATATATATTACTACTATATAAGTTTATATATAGTCCTTAGATTCATATATTACTACTTTATAAGTTTATGTGAAGATCTACGAGCAAGATCAAATTTGCCATCCAAATATAAGAGGGTTAAAAGTCAATTGCATTAGAGGTTTCTAAGATAATAATGAAGAATTCTACAATTTATTTCCCTGATCTTGTACATTCTTCTTTAGATATAGAAACTTCAAAGTGTTATAACATCAAGGTATGATATAGAAACTGCCCAGTGTTAGAATATCAAGGTATGATGTTATTTCTTTTTTATATTTTGCTGCAAAACTGTGAAACTCACCTCCTAACTTTTTCCAGAAAGAAATGCCTCTATGTCAATTTCACAGCTTAATAAGTACTTGGAATATTCCAACCTATATTTGCTGTCCATGCCTGTTATTGTGTGTGCTCTCCTCTTTAATTATATCATGTTTATTGATTCTATGTGATAAATTTTACTTGAATTCATTTGTTTTGACTTGATAATTCGGTTGGAAGCCGCATGTCCATCTTTTACAATTGGATATCAGCTAAACAATTCGTAATTACAAATGTCACATTATAATTGACAGACACGTCAATGCATAAGCCAATTGAGGAAAAGTAATTACAGAGTAATTCCGGGGCCAATGATAGGGTAAGAACTCCCAAAAGCCCGCCATGTCATTATCTTCGAGCTCAACATTTCCAAAGGGAACGATTATTCCAAGCGCATAGAAATTGAAATATCACTGCTTTGTTTATTAGCATTTTGGCAACACACACGCACACACACACACACACACTCACAAAAGAAAGAGGAAAGGAACACTTTTTTCACGATTTCATTTGACAAAGCTTTGGTAAGAATAGCGATAGGTAAAATACAAACACCAAAGAGATATGACAACAGCAACAATATGCCTATCAAACACTGTTAGGTAATGTATACTGCAAAAGCCTTGTTAGACATCAGGTGAGTTTCGTCAACAACAGATCATCGGCTCATGCTGATTTGCTATTCAAAGACAATGGCTATGGTGATCCATTTAGACCATAATTTTTAGAGTTGTATATGCAGAGACATATAAAAGCAATTTATCAATCATGAGTGACCAGCAATTCCGAGATACAAAAAAAAAAGAAAATGTCCCTGATATATTTTATGTGTGCAAATCTAAACATAGGAGTTTATCATGCAAAACATAAAAAATAAAATAATAAAATAAAATAAATAAAAACATTTAAAAGTTTAATGCACGTACATATATAAGAGGGATTGTACGATCATCATTTTAGACGACACAATTATTGTACGAGTTCGGCTAATCAAAACTACTTACGGGCTAAAAAATAAAGAATACTTGTTATTTATATTTTTCTTAAATTTGAAAAATTATCCAAACTCGTAAATATTTAGGCAAACTGTGTTACTTTAAACTATGTTACTTTGGACAAAGTAAACGACATCAATATTGACCAAATGGTTCTTTTTGCGTATCACAATGTTTGCCATGTAGATCACGTTGCCAGAGTATATATTTGCTACATATAAATAAATGATGTCGGTCGTCGTTCCATTGGGAAAAGCTTCGAGATCAGATGAATTTGGAACAATCATCTTTCCTTTTCATGCGGTGGGAAGTATCTGTGCAGGATAATCACTGCAAGGAAATAACTTTTTGATACAATAATAATTGACACTCAAACTACACGTGAGAGAGAGACAGAGAGAGAGAGAGAGAGAGAGAGAGAGAGAAAGAGAGAGAGAGAGAGAAAGAGAGAGAGAGAGAGAATTGGTTCAATATTGGAAATTGTTGAGAGTGAATAATAATTGGCATGAGATATTGGAATCCACAAACTTTGAGTTCCTGTCGCTGTTTGTTTGTTTGTTTGTTCGTTCGTTTATCTTTTTCAAAATTAGCTATCTAATTCAAATGTTTGTGTCCCATGGAAATTGTGTACCATACTTTGAGTGGTATAAATTGGCAAAAATCACATGTGTTTAAAACTTTTGGCCAAAAGCTTGCGATACCTTCCACAATTTAGGTATGAATTTAGCCAGAGAAGACACTTCATTGATTTTTCTGATGGTATGTGCTGTAAATTCAGTCTTTGTCATTGAGAATAAGGATATGCATTTTTACATCGATTAGCTTTTGATTCAGGTTTTTTGCACATATTCAAACGCTTTATAAATTTGAAGGTCAGTGTCACTTCGCAAGCTTTCCCCATCATCGTTTAAAGAAAATGTATGTTAGGGAATTAGGATTTTTCAAGTAACTATTGGTTGCACAAACATTAATAACGTATCAGAAAAGCTTACATTAATTTCCACGCACCGTGGTATGACGATCAAATTATCATAGATTTTTAAGAGTGTTCTTAAGTTGTGCATTTTCTCTTCTGATTAATTTTATACATTTTCACAGCTTAATAAAAATACAAAATAGTCGAGGTAATATATAGTCATTCAAATGTTTTAGTTATATTATCTCACTTTCTCAATTAAGTTACAGCGGTTCTCATCTCCTGTAATTATGTTCACGTATGCAGTAAAATTGTCCCCGTCGGCTTACATCTAACTCAGTATTCAATTGTTGTTAGATATTGTGAAAGAAAAAATGGTCCATTTAATTTTGTGAAGTGCCCAGGTACATCCTCTTTTATCTAGAAAATGCAATTTTATGATTAATACATTATTTATACTCTTGTTTTCCTGCGCATTGCGTTAGTGAAGTGGACCTATGGTCTGCACGATGGCTGATTAATTTATCATTTGGGTAAATTAACTCGTAAAAATTGATGATTACGTTGATAAAAATTGCTAATTGTACGCGAATGTTATCGCTAGATGAATATTCAACAGGTGATAAATGGAAAACTTAATTATGTCTCCTTTGCCTTTTAATCATTTGGAATTTTCAACGAAATGGAATGTAAAAATAGAGGATGTGAAGGTTATGTCTAAAGCATTGACTCTTTCAGAAGAGTTCTAGTTGATATTATGTTCTTAAATATAATGGTTCAGAATGCTTCAAATGCAGAGAAATGGATGTTTATTAAAATGTAAAACTTAAAATTACCAAATTATGCACATTATAATGAAAACAAACATACTCCGCGCGACGTAAACTTAAGAATCTGTATCGATGTATGTTAATTAAATGTTAAAGGAACATCTTGACAAGTTATCTTAATTAAAGCTTCGTATAAAGGGTAAGCAATAGGATTAGCTATTGATGCTCTATTGACCATATATTAATTGTTTAAGGAATCCGGTATCCAGTTAACAAATTAAAAGAGGAATAATAAGGTTGGCCTTGTCATTCACTTTAAGTAGAAAAAGTGCTCAAAGAGCGATACTAGTTTGGAAATTTGAAATCTCGTAAAGGACTAGAGAGGTCTTATCTGCAAATAGGAGTTCATTGCGATCATATCTGAGTTCTAGGAAATGGCTTTGAGTTCCGTAGTGGAGTGTGATTTAGTCACCTGTTACGGGATTAAAGCCTCAAGGATGATAATTTGTCTTATTCTATTTTAAGAGTTCCTTAAGTGAAAGGAAATCGTACTCTTGCTGTATTTGGGTTTAAAGTGACACTGACGTTTAAAATTAAACATGTTAAAAAGAAATATAACACATAAAAAGAACTGTTATAGTTCCTCAGAATCCGTAAAGGACACGTAGAGATAGCTAGGCGTATACATTTTTAAGGGAGGTGACTTATCTCTAAGGCAATAATTTCCATGAGTTCTGATGATATCATACAATATATTAAATATTTTATAAAAGATTTAAATCTTCAGTAGCCAAAAATGTTGAGGACTTTTGTAATGTTTGTTTAAATTAAATTTACTCAGAGATGGAAACCCACCGTGTTCACTTCTGAAGTAAATTTGGTTTTTAAAAAAAAGCAACTATATTGAAACTTTAAATTATTTATTATTTTCAATATTTTTATGCCGTTTACATTTCAGTAATATTTCTTAAGGTACGGCTATTTATATAAAATACTTGTATCGAATTAAAAGTAACTTAGTTTCTTTTACTTCTTCTGAAAATATTTTAAAAATTATTATTTGGGACGTCATCAAAGTCAACAGAAGAACATCGAAGAAATTATTTGCCATAAGTTTCCTCCCATTAACATTTTTCAGATGCTTAAAATTTTACAACGATTTACTCCATATTCGCCACATTTCCTCTGTTTTACACAGATTTGTGTCTTTCCAATATATTACATAAGATGTTGAACTTTTTTGTCATTATAAGTGCGTTTGAAGAAGAAACATCTCTCACGAAAATATCCCAATTCAAATGGATTAAATTGATCTATGCTAACACAAAAGAGATGTAAAGTACCGCTTTAATGTTCAGCCTTGCAGAGGAATTCCTTTCTTTTATTTTGATATGGTCAAGTAAATGAATGCCTGTATATGCATACGAGGTAGCTTGATACTTTGGAAAGAGTAATAGTGAAAATTAAAAAAAAACAAACAACAATATAGATGATAATAAAAGCATAGTTTGGGTCTTTATAGCAGGTTATGGGTCCTTGACTAACTCCATTTTGCGAGAGTTATAAATACTACAAGATATTAAACCTTACTCTGTGTTATGTATTACTTTATTAGAAAAAACAATAATAATATTATATATCCTAACAAGTGAAAGGAAGTGAACTGCATATTAGTTACTTAATCAAGAAATAAAAATAAAGATTAAAATTGATGTACGTGTAGTAATTTTGGTCATCCAAGCTCATTCATAGATTGAAGATAAGACTCTTACTTTCCTGTTTACTACGTTTTCCTTTCAAAGAAATCAAAACATCAAGGGACACTTTTGTAGACTAATTAGACACTCTTCTCGGAAATCACTCTCACTTAAAATAATCTGAAACTTCGAAAATTAGATAAAGTCTTCGGAGTATCAATCCTTTCCGTCTGGTAGTCTTTGAGAAATTCCCAGTTTGATCACACGCTAATTCATGGGATTTGTTAGTCTGAATCGCTTCTTCTTTAAAATGCAACATTTTTGCTTTTATTTATAGTTCCGTTTGGAACATATATTTAAATTTGTGCAAAAAAACAAACTTATTATACATAGCTACGAATATCATTTCCAGTAGGAGGACTCTTCGAAACCTCACATTAGCATATAGATTCATAATTGTTTCTGGTATTCGCACAGCCAACACTGTGTATTGCTTATTCATCTGTAATCAAGATTGGAAGGAGAGAGTTTTTCAGATGCTTGTGGCGTCTTGTCGATTGCGTAACAAATTCCATCAAATTTAAATAATTAAATACATCCATAATATTCTAAAACTATATAAAATTGACATTCAATTGAGCTTTTTGTAAAACACTTTGAAAATCTTTACATTATCACTCCTTTCATGGCTCAATTTCAGTCAGTATAAATCAGGATTTGACACAAAGCCTCTATGAGAATTTCAATCATTATGGAATTTCATCATAATTAGTTTTTTTTCCTGAGATTCCAATTTATAGACCAAATTTTAAGAATATCTAAGTTTAAACAAGAAAGAAAAAGGTTCAATAATAAAATATATACAAATTATTTTCTAACAGTAATAGGCATAGTAAGGGGTTGAACAATAATGATTACTGTGTTTGATTGAATAATTCTTTTCGCTACGAAATTTGTAGTATGCAATTTTGTCCAGATTAATCACTCGTGCAGTTGAATGTCAACCCCAGTTCAAACTTAACTTAGTTTCCACATTTCGCTAATATTTCGTATTATTGACGGAATACATGCGTTTCTGAAGGAAACGCTCTCTCTCTCTCTCTCTCTCTCTCTCTCTCTCTCTCTTTTCTACCATTTTCAAGAATCTAGAAATGATAAATCTCAGCAACAATTATCTGGCCACAATACCTTGCACGCAACTTGTTATAAATTATATAAGACGATAGGTACAGAGGTACATAAGAATGTATACACAATCACTTCTATTCATACACTATCTTCATGGGCTCGAAACACATCTGAAAACGACGTAAGATTTGTTAAAGAATGAAGTTTGAAGAAAATGTATCTCATAAACACCACATGTGAAAATTCCAAAATAAACGTTAAGAAATATCAGAAATGTAAAGCCATCGGTTTCTGAACTTGTTGAGAATATTTGCCTGGTTACCGCTTTGTTAGCAGTTCTGGAGTATAATAAATACTTACAAGGGCATTGTCAATCATAGAGTGGGTAAAAAGTCATTACGTTAAGCATTACGTGTTATGCCCATGCAGCCGGATTGTACGTCATTGATAAACTATTTTAGGGGTATGCAATAAAGAGCAAGGACCAATCATCGTTATTCATTATTATTGTGACAGTAATGTCAAATTAGAATCAAACGTATATATTTTCAGAGGCAATTTACTACTCGAGTCAAAAACAGTTATTTTTTATGAATTGAGCTTCAGAAAATTTTATCTTCTGTAAATAAATGCTATATCAAAGATTAATGCAGAGACAAATTGTGTTGTCAAAGTATTACAGAAAACTTAATACTGGGCACGTTCGCGTTATTGCCTAGTATCCAATTTATTGGCGCAAGCAACAAAAATGATAGAATGAAACTGGCATAATAACTGATGTCAAACGCACTCATGAAAAATCAAAAACAATTTATTAACGTAGTCTGCGAAAGCTTTAATATAGGCAACAAGATATTTTAGGACAGCTAAGGACAGAGCAAGAAATAATTTCTTTGAAACTGATGATGCTGCAGAAATTTGTATAGACTCGACGAATTGATTGTGCCAAAATCATATAAGCTAATAGCTAAGAGTGACTAAGACAGCGTACAATACAGAGTCCTGGAAGGGAGGGGAAAGGAGAGAAAGTATAATTCACACCATTAATTTACACCTAATTTGTGGTCAATGTCAACAAACCATAATCTATACCGAAAGGTCTGAGTTATGTCTGTACCATAATTGAGATAACAAATGCACTAAACCAGCGTTACCATATAATCATGCATTAATTAGCAGTTGCTAATTCGATTCGATTTAATTGCTAAATGAAATATTCATGCAACATCTCTTTAAGTTTATAATAATTTTAAACCAACCATTATTAGTTTTCATTATTTGTTTCTTATGAATTGCAAAAGAACCTACCCAGAAAATCTTTACTCAAAATCAACAATCATTGAATGTAATCAAAACTTCAAAATACCCGAGCGTCTTGGCCCGAGTTTAACCAGCATGGCTGAAAGTTTAAATCCATACTTTGACATTTAATTGTTGAATGTTAAATAAGAGTTACATTTAATCCATTCTTGTGTGGATTTCATTATCAAAACCATTAGCCTTTACCTCAATACAAGTCTAGAATACTGCAATCAATTTGATCAAAATTTAAGCCAGATTTTAATCTGACCAGTCATATATCCAAGCATGGATTTTCACAGTAAGTAATCGGAACAAGATTAATCTGTACTAGAGTTAAATGTAAGTAGAGTCTTAAATTCGCTTAGGTACAGTGCTTGTAAGGTCTTTTGCAACATTGGAAACGGAAGGAGGACGGTACGGTACGCAAATGGTACGATACAGTATGAAAACTGTTTGAAACAGTGAGAAGACGAGACGGTACGATTAGAAACCATTTAGAACTAACTGTACGAAACAGTACGATAAGTACAGAGATACGATACACACGGTTGTTTTGAATCTTTATAACTTATTATCATTTTAACAGAATTTACGAGGACGCGTTTAACTTTGTTAAAATTTAATTAAAGTAGAAAACCGACCTTAAAAAACTACAGGTGGCGCGAGACTGTGAAGCTATTTAAAATGGTTGTAAAAGACGTTATAAGTTCTGTACGTGTAGGCCTGGTATGACAAGGAAGGCTAATAATGATTATCAAACTCGTGAGTTATGGTAGATGTTAGACTTATATAATCCTATACATCAAGCAACAAACACACAAACAACACTAGGGTCACAACCCATTTGTTCATATAACAAATGACCTAAGGTTCATAATACAACCAAATTCGTATCCAGCATCCATCATTGGAATTCAGTATTTCAGGTTTCCTGACATTCTGTCTACTATGCTTCAGAAGCTGAAACTTCTGCATCCGCCCCTTTGCTCCAATGGCTTATAAATAACAAAACCTCATGAGAGATGTTTACATTCATCTTACCCGCAGCTTCAGCACTCCTGAACATTCAATATTACAGAGATCACTTTGTCTCATAATTGAGTTAGAGGCACAAGTCATTATATGACCTAAAAGCCAATAACTGCTTAGGAGAGTCGAAATCAACCATTAAAAACATACCTTTGTTTCGTCACATCGCGTATGAAATAATTCTATGGTATCAAGGTAATAATTTATTCGGGAAAATGCTTGAACTCGAAACTCTAATGCAAGCCTCAAAAGCCAGAACTCAGGTATGCATATTGTTGTAAATCAATCATATTAAGAAATACTAAAGCTCTGAAAGTTATATGAATTAAACTTTATTTGTGAGTATATAATATATGCAGAGAATATTGCTAATGGAACTGCGATTGGAATCTGATAAAAACGTAGAACCTCCCTTCCAGTTTTTTGGAGGCGGCGATTGTTGGATGGTTCAAAAACTAGGAAGTCGCATAGCTATTTCGAAACCTTCCTTCTAATTTTACAACTGGACTTCCATTCAGTTTTTATGGTCGTGGTGGAGGGATGCAAGACAACCGTTTTGTATTCAGTAACAAAAAGATAGATAGTTGTTCTCTTCTTTGTAAGATATTGTGTCACATGGATGCACTAGTTTCGGTGTCACCTTTAGCCCAAATAGCGGGCCAAACATCCGTGTTTTCTATGAAAACTGAGTTTACTTTTGAATGCTAAGTTCTTGCGATGAATTGAGTGCATTAGGTTATAAAGGGTAGAGGCAAGGATTAGTCTGTGAGATGAAGTAATCTAGAATGCCCTTAAAGACGCTTTTTTCACTGATTACGACAATTAAAGGTTTCATATGAAGGACTGCAACAAAATTACCCCCCCCCCAAAAAAAAAAAATAAAATATGAAGGTGACAGCACCCACACGCAAGATCATATTACTACTCACATTCATATTAATGTACAAATTGGATGGACCACCTTGCCACTTAGTTTTCACTCCAATTGCATTTTTATGGAAAATTTTAAGGGGCATCCTGGATGAATGGGTCTATTTACCATATTCTTTTGGTATTTATCAGGTGTATTTGTTTCACATATAATCTAATGCCATGGCAACTTAGCAGCATTAAAACCATTCATCCGTCTGCTACTGAACAAGACTGAATCTATTAATGATGACGCTTTATATCAGATATTCCTTTCTTTGTCACATAATATAAAGCTTTCTATTCTTTACTCCTTTCTTCTATAACAGCTTCTTTTCAGAATCACAAGAATTGCTTTTTTTTCCTAAACTGATTTATTTTCTTGAAAGTAATTTTTCATTTGATTGTTTATAGTAGAAGTCACTTCTTACCTGTAAATTTCCTTTAATGTCGCGCTGCTTTAAAAATATTATGCATGTACATGCTTATTTGAAAATGGTCATATTTTCTTGTAATATGTGTATCGATTTTACTGTAGTTGGTAGTCAATAATCCAAGACTGGCTTTTAATTATGTATATGAGCTATTTTAGTTATGTATATGAGATATTTTTTGAGTAATAACACAACATGCCTGAATAAAATTAGTTATACAATCGATTCGGAAAGTAATAACTTGGAAAAGCGTGGCTTGGTAGGACTACAATACATTTTTATAGTCTACGAGATAAATAATGATCGTTTCCATGTTGAACTGCACGGGTGTTTCGATTGCAACGCGCGCTAGACGTGTTTCTGGTCTCAACACCTAACGTGATAACCCCTGCAATCAGAACCATCCGCCATTTGTGATAGAAATCGTCATACTCTCTAATTATTTCGCAGAATGGACTTATTTTCATCATGGATACTAGGCCTTACAGCGATCATTATATTATAAACTGTTAAAAGTGAAGGTTTGTACAATTTGTTTACAAACTAGAATACATTTTTCGATAAAAACAGAAAACAAAGCAAGCAACAACAAAAAAAAAAAAAAAAAAAAATACAAACAAACAAAAAAAGTATTAAAAAACCACAGGCATATATATTTTTATACTATAGATAAAAGCAAAAAGACTTGAACAACCAAACTCAGGAGAAAAAAAATCTATATGAACAATGCTACCTGAAGGAGCTGAACAAAATTTGTTGCTTCAGAGTATTGAATGTCAAACAAAGGTATATTTGTAAATCTTTAACTACACATACCTAAAATTTATAAACATTACCATCATAAGGTATTACACGAGACCCTCTCCGTTCAGAATTCATGAGCAGCTTCTGAATGAAACTCATTACAATTATAAATTTTGTGGCAAGCCTTGCACAATAAGACCAATAATTTTGCTTTGATCAGACTACGAGAAGATCTAAATTTTAGAAGTTAACATCTACATATCTCTGTAAATGCACGTTTAAATTAGCCGTGTATAACGCGCACTTAAATGCGTACATCTCTTTCACTCCGGTATATTCATATATAATTTAATGAGCTATCATATTTATCTTCGTAAAAAACGCGCATCCACAAGCGAAGCACATGGACCCAGGCCTAATGTAGCATAGGGTCCAAATAGTCGAGTTCAACTAGACTCTTCCGTTGCTCTGTAAGGTCACCACCATAAAAGGGTCTGGTAAAATGCTTCATTTACCGCTGTAACCAATAGAGGGCTCTTCAGTCAAACTTTGTACAAGCGAATTACAATAAGTATTTTCTCTATCCCAAGCCTTATCTAGACGTATCTTTTGCGATCATTCAAACAAAATCCAATTGTAAACTTCGTGAGTCGATGCAGGAGGTGAGTCTCAATCAGCCAATGAAACTGTCAATGGTTACCTGAAACGGCACCTCATCTAATCAGCAAATCAAATCAATTTCCAATTTGTGGACAAGTCTCGTTCTCGAGTTACAAAGAAACCTACCTTTTTTTTTACCATACCCTCGTTTGCAATAGAACTTACGGAGCCACGCGAGAGATCTACTTGAACGAGTCTAAGAGTCAGAACTGTTCGTTCTATGCACGATTTCAAACAAATATCGTAGACACGTTTCTATCTGCGAACGATTGTTCAGTTCAGAGACGAATATAAATAACGTCATCGATTAGAGAATGATCAGTAATTTTCCCAGCTTGAAGTCAAAATAAGATGCAGCTGACAAGGGATTGACACAGTTTCAACTAATGCTCTTAACACATTTCAGCTATAAAGTATTTTAAATCCAGTGATTTTAAAAAATCTCAGGTTGTATGGCTACTAAATTTAAATCGAGGTAGCCTCTAAGTTTCCATTTAATTTCTCTGCATACTTGCGAATGGTCGTTGAAATAATTAGACGTAGTTTTAAGCTTTAAGGGAGAGTCTGACATTGATATTCACCTCAGATTACTTAATGCCAGTCTGAAGTCCGTTATAGGAATGTTCATGACAGCGTAATAATCAAAGCATTTAAAGAGTAAGGCAAATCAATTATTTTATATTATCATCTTTACGCTAAATATATTTTTCTTTCAATCGTCCGACATTTCATGGCGGCAGCTAGATGAGCATCAGTGAGCAGTGGTAGCGAAAATCTACTGTGTTAATGATATGGGTGATCTTTCTCTTCGTGTGATTTTGAGTAAGATGTGATTTTGAGGCATGATTCAGATGAACTGAGTCAAACGTTTGATTGTTTTCTCCGATTTAAGTGGTTTATTAGACGTTTGCCCACGCAGCACGTACATGTCTAATCGTAAACAATTAACCCGATAGTATTCATTCTGCAAAAAGGACAAATAAAAGCATAAATATCTCTGAAAAGGTGTTTCTTTAAATGTAGATCATAGAAGTGCTCTGAGAGACTGTCTACAAAATCAACAGTTCCTAAACAAATGCATGACATTTATCGAGGCTCTAAAACCAGATATTGAAAATGCCATTGGAGAATCACTCACTCACTTTGTTGACCAGACGTTGGCTACACATTTAAACACACATGTTCACCATACCCTGATCCCATTGCACGATAAATGATTTAGAAGGATAAACAACTCTTTAAGTTCAGACCTTAATAAGTACACTGGAAAAAAAGTGATAAAAAAGAGCAGTACTGACAAAGAAATAATATTCCTGTTCATACTGTGCCAGTGGAGAGATCACACCTTTTTGGAAACATTAAAGGAGGGAAGGCACCGATAATAGTTAAATTCAGAGCATACAAGATGAAGGTCATCATTCTAGCTAATCATAAGATACTGAAGGAAAATGAAGACAAAATATTCAGTTCGGAGGATCTGACTAATCAACGCCCCAAACTGGTTGAGAAACTAAGCCAGTTATTCATTATCCAGTCTTACCTATAATATCTAGTGATGACTACCAAAGAATTTGGTTTTTAAAACTTTGGTAACTTCGCCTTAACTATGTGTGCTGCCTAAACTCAATGTCCTATAACAAATTGTTGATTAGTTTCTAACTCAATCAGTTTCAACCATTCTCACTCAGTTTTCTCTCGGTCTCGTTACATGCAGAACCTTTAATTGTACAATCGTGAGAGGTGCGCACGAATTAATTGTCTAGGTAGCAGATCTAATCTAAGTCTATTCTGTTTGTGTTATTTGCATTACACGCAGAAGCTTACATTGTACTCTTGTGAAAGGCGCGCACGATTTAATCGTGTAGGTAACTGATCTAATAATCTTGATCACGGTATGCAAGCACGGTCCTGAACTGATCTAATAACCTTGTTCATGGTACAGAAATAGAAAATCTTTTTAAGATGAGATATTCTTAACTTTTATTTATTTACTTTGTTTTGTTCACAGAAATACCTCGAAATTTGAAATGCTAAATTTGTCTCCTAGCTGTTCCAAATTTTGTTTGTCATTTAGGAGAACTTACAGCTATATAATATCCTCCACGAATCTGTGCAGTTGTTTTATTTTCTCCTCGTTCTCTTTTATTTTCCGAACCTTATCTTCTTTTCCTCCCTTCTGACTTTGGCGGACAGTATTTTGAATAATTCGACGTTATGTAAAATGGTGTTAATGCAAGAGGAAAGGTCCGACCTTTACATTGCTACAAATCTTGCCATTTAAATGATTGTCCCAATTGTGGTGCATACATAAGCCTCAATTAAGCTAAAAGTGTACCTAGAAATAAGATGCTAAATTGTAATGATGTTTTGTTCATACACCTCCTTGATGTATTTGCCAAGGATGCAGTTAAACCTATGCTCATATTGACCTTCCTTCTGCCGCCTGCATGATATACTTATACCAGCATGCCCACTATCCTGGGATATTATCAAAAATCATGAGACCCCACAGACTATTTGCGTATCAATTAGGAAGTTTGTTTCTATCATATATGTGTCATGGATTTTTTTCTCATGTTATTCGCGGACATTGAGTTAAATCCCGGTCCAATGTCTACGTCAAACTAGTAGTAATAGAACTAATAGCTCACTTAGGTGTATCAATCAATACCATTGGAAAAAAATGTAAACGTTGCGAAATAAATTAAATAATCAAAATGACAAAAAATACCAAAAGAAGACTTTATGCAAAAATATGAGAATATTGACAATATTGGAACAAACTCTAGACACTATTGGAAACTAATTCACCAGTGTGTACAAGAGAACATCACTAAATAGCTACGGCCCCAATATCCCTTTTTATTGATTAGATCAATACTATATACTATTTAACTAGCAAGGCACACACTGTCTTTGTAAATACAGTCGAATCTACTACCTGGTATGTCACTGCAGGAGTCACGCAGGGATCTGTATCAGGCCCGTTATTATTTATTGTCTACATCAGCAATATTAAATGATGATCTTTTGAGTATGATAAGACTTTCTAAAGACAGAAGATAGTTTGTTATCACAGCCGTCTAAGAACACATCTGAAATAGAATATATTCTAAATACAGATTTACATACCATTGATATTTGATCAAAACAATCGCCACACAATGGATGGTAGATTTCATTTCTACCAAAACAAAAGCAATGCCAGTTTCGCGTAAATTAGAACCCGTCTTTCCTAAACTAACATTTTAAAATTAGATCTTACCTTTCGTCGACAATCTTAAACATCTTGGAGTTACTTGTAGTACCTGAGGCAATTGGGCACAACATATCGATAACTTGTTTGCATCTGCCTCAAAAATAATCACTGTTTAAAACACTTAAATACAATTTCACTTATATTCGACCTTTACTTGAATATGCCTAGGTCGTCTGGGATGGCTGTACGATTGAAGAGGCTCTTAAATTAGAATAATTGCAACGTGAAGAAGGGAGAACTGTGACTAGTCTAAATGGAAGTGCCTCTGCTCAAAATATATATGAGGAAACCAGTTGGACAACATTAGCTGCCTCCACTGATTGATGAATCAAACTGAAATACTCTTAGAAATAGTAATAACTTCATACAATTAAACCCTGGTCTAAACATAAGTAGGAATTCATGTTTAAACTCTACCGGCCATAGTTGGAATAATATTTAAAAGTAAAACTGAGGTTAAGATCACACAGGTGGCGTCCTATTATGGAGATGAGGACAGAAAATTAAATTGAATATCTGCATGCAGGAATTAGGAATAAATGTAGTGATCTAAATTATGACTTGTACATGAACCATGTACGAGATAAGCCTATATGTGCATGTGGAGAAAATACTGAAAATGTGTTTCATTAAATATGTAAACATTTTGGTGAACAACGTATAACGCTGATTCAAAGCCTTAATCAGATTTCACTAGCATTGACCATAGATGCTCTGTTACATGAGTCATCGGATTTGTCTGTGAAAGAAAATTTGCGTTTATTTCATATAATTAAAACCTATATAAAAGAAACCAAGCGTTTTATGTAACTGTCCAGAAATAGGGTACTATATTTTATTTTTTTAAAATGTTAATCTTTCCTCTTCTAAATTCAAGGCCCTTCTAGCTCTGTAGAATTGACAGTCACAATAATGAACATTACGTGCTCCTGCTACAGTAAAATGTCTCTCTCTCTCTCTCTTTCATGAACTGTGTCCTTTTTTCTCTTCCAGTAATATCATTTTTCCAATTAGAGCTTTTCTTGATTATACGCACTTAATCTGCTAATACACTGCAATGGCTAGCTGGTCTTTTGGCCAGTTTTTTGTTAGCTATGACGATAAAGAACTGAGAGATACATATATAAATATTAATAGGTTCAAATGCATGCAGTGCGTTATCCAATACGGACGAAAAAGCATGAAATATGACAAAAACGATGACAATGGCAACTACGTTATCAAGTATAATTATTATTTCAATCATTTACATTACCATAGCATAATGAATATCGGCGGAATGAATATCATTTCTACCACAACAATCGTGAGTTCAAAAAGGACTTTTTCTGACATATTAGAAGTGCGTCGAGTATGCCGAAAGACTCAGACAAGTAATTTCATATCGAAAGGTCTATGCACTGATAAAAGTTACTATAGTTATCAACGAAAATATATCTTGACTCATAAATGAGCACGTTCTCTTTTGATTGTGTAAAAGTTTAGACGAGTCAAGAGAATTGCACAAAAGCATATAGAAGTTGCATTTGGAACGCGAAATGTCTTCAATTTAACATCAAGGGGTGCTCACAGTGTGAGAATATAGTGATGCGGTGGATTAAGCATCTGAAATTCTCATGAAAGGTATTCTTTCAAACTTTTTACGTTTAGTCATTAAGACGATCAACTGGCTTAATGTACATGACTACAAAAGTGGGAAGACTCTTGCAAATCATTGTTAAATAAAAGGTCCTGATTTCACCTAGAAAAGATTGCATAATAACAAAACTTGGTGACAAGATAATTCCATTTCATTGACATTTCGTTTATGGTTAGGGTTCGCCTTAGATCACACCTGTACAGTGTAGATATCAACAGGTATTTATCTGTCGCTGAACAGGTATTATCAGGTTAGCGTAATATACACGAAATAACGCCCAGACAAACGTAACAATGTGCTCTACGTTATTATTTCAAACATATTGATGTATCATGGGACGAAATAGGCTGCGATGTTACAGCAGTCAGAAGGCATGAACTCAAGAACCATCAGAAGTTTTCGCTTCAAAACGTGTCTTTAATAGAGATAACAAGAACGATTTTACACCGTAAGGTTGTTAAAACATGTTTGTGTAAATATCACTAACGGGCAGTAATAATGTGAACAATATGGGAATATGAATAACTAAGTTTGTGTTTTTCGTTTGAATTTACGTTCTCGCTAACTTGGCAATGACCCTTAGAGTATTACGGATTATATCTATCAATGGAAGTCGTCACACACACACACACACACACACACACACACACACACACACACACACACACACACACACCTATTCCATACGTCCAAAGCTGAATGTATCATCCAAAACCTTCATTGTCATTTATGATTTACGCATCTTTGAGAGATTCAGCTAAATACGGTGACACTCAATCAGTGTAAAACAAATTCATTTTACAAGCAGAACACACTGATGGTCGGTCGAATGGTAAAACAGACACGGCGACAGCCATGACCGATTACATAATGTCATCAAAGATAAGAATATACAAAATTAAAGATGTCACTCATTTGTTCTAATGGCTGGATCTGACCCTTATTTATCATATTATCATATACCTATATGTATTCTCTATCTCTAACAAATCTCGGACCGATATTTGATTCATCATTTCAATTTGACAGTTACGAAAATATTTTGAACACTGTTAAATACAACTTGGATATAAAAATGGTTTGAAATATTCGTCAAGAAGTTCTCATATTCCTGTAACTATGTCCACGCCATTTAGTGCTTCAGACATAGATATTTAAATTCTCATGAAAGTTATTCTCCAATTGTTTTCATATTGTCTATGACATAAATTTCTAGATTCTCAATTGGATGACGTACTTGGTGTGAACATGGTAAAGACGATCTTGCAAATCATATTTTTGTTTATATAAAATTCTGTATTTGCA
This sequence comes from Margaritifera margaritifera, assembly GCA_029931535.1. Classification (NCBI taxonomy): domain Eukaryota; kingdom Metazoa; phylum Mollusca; class Bivalvia; order Unionida; family Margaritiferidae; genus Margaritifera; species Margaritifera margaritifera. Next base: position 951,852 of record JAQPZY010001327.1, on the reverse strand, counting down.
AAAAAATTAAAATGTCATTATTGGCCAATAAAGAGTGCACCACTTATCATGTTTTGTGGACAACATTCCACTTATTTTACATTTCTTTTGTGTGTATATTACGTAGAAATAATACCTGCATGTATATACAGCATATGTAGAAGGTTCCTACTCCCTATGAAGACTTGTGTAAAAATGCAAGAGAGCGTTCAGAAACATCTGTAATATGTCATTTGCTGTTAATAACGAAAAACGTGAAGAAACTGACATCGGTATAGCTTTAGTGAAAATGTTATTGTATGCGGTAAATCAAGAAAACAAGACAAAACAACAAAAACATTTGAGTCCTAACGGTACCATGGACTCACTAAAAAAGAACCAAAGTTTTCTTTAAAACTATTATTAAGTAAAAAAATTCTAAATCTTTTTCAAAATCAAAAGTGTATAAAATCAATAAATGTTCTTTCAATTCAAACAAACATGATAAGTTTACTTTTGAAAATGTGTCTTTAAATGAGATTTAGGCAAAGATGGAACACTGCTCAGTCATTATAATATTATTCAGAATTATTCAGGTTTCGTTGTGTATTATTGCACTCCTTGTTTATACGAAGAAAAAAAAATAATTTCAGTTTGATTGTATAACTAAAATGTACAATCGTAGATTGCAACACGTCGATAGCAACACAAATTTCTTCCGATTAATATTTCGCTACTTTTTCCCTTTTGCTATTTCATTGTTAATATCATAGTTTTGCATTTTTTACGCGACCTCGTGCATATTATTTTCTCATATTTCCATTATGGAAAAAAAAATCAGTATCGTAGTAAAATTGAAGGTATGCATATTTTCTAAATTTTATCGAAAAAGATGATATGTGTAGTTTAACACGCGACTTTGTTTTATTTTAAACAGCCTGACTTATATGAACTGTAAAATAAAAATGAAAACCTAAATACCTAATAAACGATATCTACCCCACTCAATAACTCTCTCATGCTAACATTTGTCCGGCCACGACTAATACAATAATGGCATTCCCAATATCCTATGCGGGAGGATTACATTTGGGCATAAATGTGATCACTGCCATAGTTGAATCTGCCTCTGATATGATCCTTCAGAAATTCTCTACTTCTGTGCAGATAATAACCCAGCTGAAAGTGTAACTCCTGGCATCTGATCTCTCACCAGAATCCAATAAGCGTTTGGGAATACGGCAAACAAATTAATGACCAGAGGCGAGACAGTGACAGGGAAATTAATACAAAAAATTGTGCTTGGTGATTGTTTATATACCTAAAGGGTCTAATAGTATCTTCATTCCTACCAGAATATTATGCTGGTATGGGGTCGACAAAACGAGATGTTCCTTCACAGTTAATTAGTATTCCACTCGGCATCTTGCTTTTGACTACATTCAGTATTGGACAAAAGATTATAAAATCTAGGTATGTGACAATTGTGACATGATAGAGTTAGTCTATACCATTTCTCGTAAGCTGTACCGGGCCCGTATTAACCAGAATCAAATGAATATAAAATGTTCTAGATATTAATCTCTTGTTCTATCTTGATGAATATAAATCTCTTATATTTTGATGAGATTTTTTTGGTATTAATCTTACTAAAATGATACAACTCTAGAAAACTGTTCTCGATTAAATTGCCTAATATTATTAACAGCCAATCTGAGGTACAAGATATTTAAAAAACTGGGACACATTTAGTGCTAGAAGACCGGACCAACCCCATCCCCACCTCCCCACCACCGCCCACTAAAAAAAAACAAAACAACAACAACAAAAAACTTAATTTTTTAATAATGGCTTGGATTTGTAAGGAAAGGAAGTTAACATATTTATTTGGCTGCATTCTCTGACAATATTCGCTAATTGGAGAGAGCATCGACTTTGATATTAGAGTTCAGGTTTGTAATCGAGGGTTTCATAATCTTATACAGGTTTTTATCTCACATCATAGGTTATCTAAGTGTCTGATCTGGCTAAGATAACATGCTCGGTTCCTAGCAGTGGCATACAAGACAATCATATGACTGATTTCAAAGACTGAATCATGTCTTACTCTCCATGGTGTGGCGAACTATATTCTGGATCGTCCAGTAAGTTTTGTCCAGAATCAATATGTCAGACGGGGTATGTCATTCTTAAGATGTATTTGAGATAATCAGTTTTTGTTCCATCTAGCCGAATACAACTCAAGATCATAAAATGATCCCATCATATCTCAACCCCGTCCCTAGTCACTAAATTATGCAATATAATTCAAATTCTTATAACAAGTGAGTAACTCAGTCTTAACGGCTGCTATTAATTTATGTACTGAAGTTAAAACTTCTTGAAATCGATTTCATGCCCTGGTTACAAGGAGGACCAAATGGTGGCATTCCAACATTCCAGCCCCATAAAAAAATATTTGCCGGAAACCATGCTAAATTTGAATGACGGATCCTGAGTGGGATGGTTACAAGTTGTCTCAAAAACCTACAGAGGAAAGATAGTTCAATTTTTAATCAGTAGGAAACGTATTGTAAGATATGGATAGGGTATTTGCTTGAAAAGAGTGAATAACTGATATATTTTATCGAGTGGGTGGAAAACTCAGTATTTTCACTAGTGGCTTCGCCACTCGTGAAAATACTTAAGTTTTTTACCAACGAGATGAAATATATCTGTTATTCACTCAGAGCAAGCACATGTTCTTTTATTTTATGCTCAGATGTATTGGCTAGCAATATATATATATATATATATATATATATATATATATATATATATATATATATATATATATATATATATATATATAACATATTGGAATAGCAAATTTCTTACTGTATCCTGCGCGACAATGTGAGCGGTTAACTGTTAATTTTCTACTGTGTTTTGTGTATATTAGCACAGAAATTATCAGTAGTAACATAAGTCTCCTTCCCACATCAAGGTAAAACAGCATATAACTAAATTGAAGAAAAACGTATATGCGCATTGTGGGATTTGAACTCGGTCCGTCTGCATGACAGGCGGCGATACTTACCATAAGGCCAAGCAAGCGTCTAAAAATAACTCAGATTTCTTGGTCATAATGTGATCAATAACTATTGACGGGCAGTGAAAAAATATTCCTGGTATTCTACTCCAGTGAATTATCAGAATTATTTTCTCTGGTAAATCCAGTAATTCACGACCATGCATAAAATAAATTGAGACTAGAATTCGACAATTTGGTGGAGTCAAAATGTCGTTGTTTTATGCCTGATAATAATCAATTTCGTGGATTCATGCATCAATAACAAGGGTCAGGGGCGAGTGAAATATTTCGTTGAGGTTTAAATTTGTGGATTTTCAAAATCCACTAGAATAATGAAATTTAAACCACAATGAAAATTTCTGTTTTGTGCAGTACATAATCTGAACATTTTTATTGAAATTATAATAGATGGAAGGAGATGTTACATAATTTGTAACTTAGCGTATATTAAATAATGAATGAGGGTTTGCTAATACTTTGTAGGAATATTTATTCCATCAGGTACGCCACTAAAATAATGTATTATATTTCTTCTAGACAATGATTTGTTTACAATGACGCTAGCTTCAGGGCAAAACTGTATCTTTAAGTAATTATCCATTCTAAGTTGCTGTAATGTTTTGTTTCAAAGAGTGTAGACACTGACTACTGAGCCATTTATGATCCGCAATGTCCGAACTTTTACAGTAATTTCTTTCTATCTGTCAATGAATGCCAAGAAGTATTACTTGTTGTCCGTTTATACTTCTGCAGAACCAATTATCTAGTTACTCCGACTTTCCTATAACATATGACTTTGAGTTGTATCGGCAAAAGCTGATAATCTTCATGTAGCAGCAACTTGGCTTTCAACCTTGTCCATCTCTATCGTTTTCTTCGCAAGCATCATGGAGATAAGTGCCTTGAAGAAACACGAATACTCCCAGTCCTCACGCTTGCGTTACTTTTTCGTCTCAGAAACGATCCTTAGACCATTCTTTTAATATATGTTTTCAACAGAGATAACTTCTGCCATAATTACAATGCGTAAAGTCAGTGTTCGAAAGGTCTTTTTAAAATTATATTTGGTCTTGTCAACTCTACGCTCATGAAAAGTCAAATGTAAAAACAAGAAGAATCTTAAAGAGTTTAATCCAAGCGCACAACTTGACTGGTTAAACATTGCCGTCCATTAGTATTGACTCCAGGCACTAGACGGCATATAGACGGCATATAGCATTATATCACCCCACACCCTATTTATGAAACTCGTAATATTCCGATCAATATCTAACATGCTTTCAAACAAAGCAATATTAACCTTTTGAAGTCCGGATATTGATCAGTTTAAATCTTTGGGATTTAAAACTTCGAATATAGATTTGTTTCGTGTGGCTGCCATCGAGTGAATTTTGCCCCCAAACCATCCGTCTTATTGTCATTATAAGTTTGACCGTACCAGATCTACATGACAGATATCACTGAAAGTGGATCTGGAGACAAGATCTTAAGCAAACTTATCCTTCTGAGTCAGCAGGCGTGCTTATGTTGATAATGGGAAAGAAGCAAAAGCTTTCAGATTTTGTGTCTGCGTTATTTCCAGGACAAAATTTGCTTATATGCAAGGTGACACAACATATACATTTTCTCTCCTTAATTAAAGTGTTACAAAAATGCAATGTTGTGTCTCTTCTATTATGCTGTGTTGAAGTTTTAGAATTTATCATGGTAATTCCGTTCCCTTAGTCTGTAAACCATAAAGGTAAAAGACATATAGGAACGAATGATTTTGCAAATTGCAAGCAAGGATTTAACACTGTTGTTCCTCTAGTTTTTCATATCCCTTTTTGAACAGAATGACACTTTCGGTGGTGTGCATATGTTGCGGGAATAATACAGATTCGACTAGGACAAAGTTGTATTGCCTTCAATAAAAGTTACCGCAACATTACATATATTTCTTTCTGACGTTGACATAAAGTTTAAATGACGCCATACATATGATTCAGGTCACGAAACATAGGGCCACACTCAAAAGGGAATACAGTTTGCTTTCTAGAGGGTTTGTCATTTTATCATGCTAAGAAATTTCCTCATGACCTGTTACACTCTTTTAAGGCGGAAAATCATTTTACTAATTAAATATAATTACACAGTTAAAATCAAGCATATTGTACTTGTATCACAAACATTGTATTAGTTTCCAAATTATCCGAAAATATATTTTCCAACATAAGGGCCAAAATATATCGACAAGATGTCTTTAGATGCCTTGTGCCCCAAGAGTGTATCCCCGCGAGATTTGGAAATAAATAATTCGATTTCGTTTAATAATTGCTCATCATAAATACGTACAAATAAAACTCATAGAGTTATCGTTGGCAATGATTATTCACATGTTGGTCAAACGACTGCAGGTGTCCCCAAGGATCAATTATAGACCCATTTATATGTCGTGCCTATATTAATGACATAGCTGAGAGTTTAAAATCTCTTTCTTATTTATTTGCAAATGATTCCTCGTCAAAAAAGCTAGTTCCAATGACCATTTGTTCATTCAAAGAGTCTTAAATGATGATATTTGTGAAGTTTCAGACTGGGCTAATATGTGGCTAATCAATTTTAATCCATCCGAACAAGAATGTGTTTTCTGTATCAACCCTGAACTGAACTATTTACCGAATCTTGAATTATGTGGAGAGAGAATTCGATTTGTTACATCTCATCAGGAAGTCACCTTAACTTCAAACGGATATTGGTAAAATCATATTGATTATATTATTACGTCTTTTTCGTGTTGTATGGGTACCTTTAGACTGTTAAATTCATTCTTTTCAAATATAACCTCAGCAAAATTTAACTTACTTTCATTCACCCAGTTTAAGAATGTAAATCCGACGTGTGGAAAACATATAGTACTGCTCCTTCCGAAACGTTTGAAAAAGTAAAACTGTAGACAGCAAGAATATTTTATAGTTTATCAAGATAAGCAAGTAAAAATGCCCCGTTTTTTAAAACAGGTTGCCCTGCGTATCGGGGATAAGAGAGGCTTAAAATCTGTATACTTTTTAAAAAGTCGTAAACAAACAATATCCATATTACAGCAAAAAATGTACTTCCAGCTAAGCACCAGCTGTAATGATATACAGTCTAAGAACATTTAAAAATCTCGTTCAATTTCGATGTCGTAAACCATTATTTAGAAATTATTTCCTGTAATCTATGGTGAACTCACGTGACTACTGTGTTATTTACGTTTGTATACAAATATCATAATTTTTAAATATGTGACATGTGCAATAACACATCATAACGTTATGCATAGGTATACAAAGGAAATACATAGCGACCGAAGCATCCGAATGTATTTATAAACCATTTCACTGCACAATTCTATGGTTTGATAAAATAAAGTCAGTATTTTTCGTCATGCGATAAATATAATCTTACATTTGTGCTCATTTCAAATGCAATTTATAAAACTCGTCGAATCATTTCAATTGTAAAAATTATTCACCTCGTTTCATAAATTTCATTTGAAATGAGTCCTCATGTATGATTCTTTATATCTCTATCAATTATAAATTGCCCAACTATCAAAAGTTTGAACAATAATATAATAAAGCGCTCTTTTCAGTCCCTTCTTCCTTAAGCTATGGCGACCAAAGAGCTTCTGTTTTATTTTAAGATATTATCTGTTTCGGGCAAACTTAATAACTGATCCCATCTGTTCCCGTGGATATTTCATAGGAAATGCGTAAAATTTCCTTTATGCGTGTAGATTATATGATGACCAGAGATATATATCTTGTTTCAGAAACTCACCATTCTAAATTATAAGATTGACATAACTAGTCTTTTGTTTTGGAATTGATATACCGATGTATAAGCCATATAACTCTCTTCAGAAGGAAATGCAGAATTTCCATATCAAAACAAGAAGGAAATGCAGAATTTCCATATCAAAACAAGAAGGAAATGCAGAATTTCCTTATCAAAACAAGAAGGAAATGCAGAATTTCCATATCAAAACAAGAAGATTAACGAGTTCATAAACTAATATTAGCCGTTAACACGATTGCTTGTGTTCCTATTATACGGTCATCTCGTGTACACATAAACAGTAAATTAGAACATACGCACCATACCAATTTACCATACAAGCTCTCTCTCTCTCTCTCACGTTTCTTTGATATACAGTTACATCGATAATTGGATTGTATATACCTCTTGCCTACATGTTTATATTTATATAATGTGGAGAAACCAGTTAGTTGAACAACTCGTTTTTCGATTAATTTTCCTTGTATCAATTATTTTGATATGTTTAAACTAATGATTGTAAATATAATGACTACTGATAATTCGAACTCTGAAACATGGCATAAAAAGACTGGAACATCACTGTTTTCAAAGACAGATTATATAATGGAACCAAGAATTCACCCTGTAACCTTACTTGACCATATTAAGATGCAGGAAAATATGACTAAAAAGTAATTATGACCATTACCCGTAAAAGACCATGAAATAACTTGTTGAATACACACAAAATAAACTCTTTCAGTTTCTTCATAACATAATTTATATTTGATAGAAAGCATACATAATTCAAGCTGGCTGATTGATGATATTGCCAATCTGCCCGGAATTTTAATTGATTTAACCTTGATTAGCAATCAGTACATGCTGGCTTAAACATTGAAATTCAAAGCTTTGAGCAGAATGAAAGTATACTGTATTATAAGAAAACTTTTTATGTGCGGGAGGATTGGATAAGATTGAGAAGAACATTATGATGTTCAGGTGTTGTGCTATCAACGAAAAAACAAATCAGAATTGATATATCACCTTCGCATAAACTAGTCTTTTATACTGTAACTAAATGAGTGTTCTAATAACGGGCATAATTTGGAAATTGAAGATTCCCGGTAACACTTTTACAGATCTTGCTGGTCGTGCGAGCTTAATCTAGTGACATTAAATTTATAGCAGATGGCTTCAGGTTCAATCACCATAATCTTATTTGTCATTAAAAGGTACTGGAGCATCAACTTCCAAGATGGTGTCATAGTGTCATTTTACTGGAGCATCAACTTCCAGGATGGTGTCATAGTGTCATTTTACTGGAGCATCAACTTCCAGGATAGTGTCATAGTGTCATTTTACTGGAGCATCAACTTCCAGGATGGTGTCATAGTGTCATTTTACTAGAGCATCAACTTCCAGGATGGTGTCATAGTGTCATTTTACTGGAGCATCAACTTCCAGGATGGTATCATAGTGTCATTTTACTGGAGCATCAACTTCCAGGATGGTATCATAGTGTCATTTACATATAGAAGGCTATTTTTAAATTCCAAGATGTAAAGTACTGTAATCCGAAGACTCGTTGTGTGCAAATAACAATATATGTGAGCACAACGCCAATAATGTATCTAAGGGATAGATAGCTGTATAAACATGGGAGAGTAGAACTCATGCCTGTGATGTTCACTGTATCTTATGTCTCAGTTGGACAATTTGCAAGATTCTTAGGCCAAGGCGAAAAGCTTTCTAACTACAAAAAAGAACTACGGTCCTAATGAAAAGCGAGTAAAAATATAAACAATTTCTATGTTTCTGACCCCGGGTCTCTATTGTTAACTATCTGATTATTTTAAGCTTAAACAATTTCAATAAAATCTTTTTAAATGCTGGATGCACAATGCTGCATTATTGACACATAAGCGAAAGTATTCCTTAATATTTCTTTAAATAATAATTCCACATGCAATAATACAATAAAGACCTCAGTTAGCTTGATAACAAGACAACTCAGATGGAACATCGTAGAAAATAAGGACGATATACACGTAGACAATGAAGTCTTATACTTGTGTTTTATTCTAAAACGTTATTATTGATTCTTCTGTCATTCATTTTCTCACAATTATAAATACTACAGCGGATTTAGCCTGTTCTGTCCAATTACGATACCATATGGAAAAATGGAGACTTTAATATTTCCCAATAGGCGAAAGGGAGTAAATTGTTTTCTCTTGTATTGAATCAATAAATAGCATTCAAGAAGATTAAATCACACAAGATAGTGGTCATGAAGCTATTAATTACAAACAGCTTGCTGGTAATGCTGAAAATCACCGTTTCCAGTCATACGTTTTGCCGAAATGTTTCATCTCTATTCCGTTCTAAGTATTTCAAAACTTTACTTAATCGGTACCTTTTGATATTTCACGTAATGTGCTCTTGGTTTCTTATGGCTTGTATGTGAAATCAAATCTTATAATAGTTAACTTAACCAAGTGCAATACTGACAAACACAATCTGTAAAATAATCCATTATCCTCCTTATAGTTAAGACAATGTTCTCTCACAATATAGCATTAGCTTATTAACCAACAGATTTCTTGACATAGGTACCATACAACCGTACAAAACTGTTTAACATGTCATCTTTGGCATATGAAGACAAGCTTGAGGAATAAACTAATCCATTGAATCATCAACATGGTTTCCGTGATTACAAATATCTTGTTTGAGAAGTGTCTTAGTACAAGCGTTAGGGATATGGACACCCCCCACTCCCCCCAACTCTTGAAGTTAGATAAATACGGCATATTTATAAATATATGAGGATATCTATGGATGACATCAGTGTTTATCGATTCAGAACGGTGTCTTGGAGTTGATGGGAATTTCTAAGCAATTCAGTAATAAGGTCAGTAGACCTCCAGAGAACATTGTTGGGATTACTCATGTGGTACATCAAATACGTCGGAGAGAATTATACGTTCAAGTTGCGATTTGTGCAGATGAAATCTTGCCGTATCTTTTTATCTCTACTATGGTTGATTGAAAAAGGCTACAAATATAAATGGGCTGAAAAATAGTAGATGGGATTCCATCGATGTCAGTTTTATGGTTTCGAGATTAAAACAAAAATAAGCCAGTACCTATGTCTCCTACATGAGATAACCCACTAACAATGTGCAGTGAAACTATCAATGTATGTTAGGCAGTACACAACTCCATCGCGGTAATACCACCAACAACGCCTCACCCATTTTTTAATTCCTTGGAGCTACCAGGGATTGAGACAGTTTAAGACCGAACACCCCAGAAACAGAGTGTTATTTTCTTAAGATGACGCAAAACGCATCACACGGAGAACAGTGTATAGTAAATATTTTGATAACCTCCTAAAATATTGCTTTTTTACAGCTAAAATGCACTTTATTGAATGAATTACCAAACAAGGTTCCACTGAGGAGATGGGCAAAAGATCTATTGTAAGATGTAAGCGTCGACTTGTATGTAGATGATTTCAGTAATGAATTCAGGCAAGTCCCAATTGTGACATGTTAGGGGTAATATATACTTTATTTCATCTGTTTGATCGTTCATATGTTAATACATGTAAATGGACGATACAATATTTCATTATTAATCATCTACATTATTCATTATGTATATGTAAAAAAGCGTTAGCTACATCAGAGCAACTATCAGCTGAAAGACAACTGCGAAATTTATGATAACATGTATTCTGCGATTATCTGTGTAAAACCATGTCCGAGAATATGTACATGTATTGACGATTAAAATGCACATTCAATTCAATAGGCAAAATAAAAGATAATCATTTTCCCTCCTCTTGAACATACAGGGTCGCAAGGATGCATGATTCTTGAGTCATCCCCAACAACTTACTTCGGTTTCATCTTCGTATGACCTTGAAAGATTGTGTAGTTACATTAATGGAAATACCAGTAGCGGCTAACAGTAGTCTCTGTGATGTAATAGTGTAGAATGCTTTTAGAAAACAGTAGTCTCTTTGATGTAATAGGATAGAATCCTTTCAGAAAACAATTCATTATATTTTAAGGACCACTACACCATGTACACGAATATACTGTGATGTTTATAATGCTTTTAGAAAACAGTAGTGTCCGTGATGTAATAATATAGACTGATTTTAGAAAACAGTTGTCTCTGTGATATAATAGTGTAGAATGCTTTTAGAAAACAGTAGTCTCTGTGATGTAATAATATAGACTGATTTTAGAAAACAGTTGTCTCTGTGATGTAATAGTGTAGAATGCTTTTAGAAAACAGTAGGTCGCTGTGATGTAATAGTGTAGAATGCTTTTTAGAAAACAATTAATTATATTTTAAGTACCACTACGCCATGTACATGAATATACTGTGATAGAGTAGTGTCTGTGATGTAATAATGTAGAATGCTCTCAGAAAACAGTTAATTATATTTCAAGGACCACTACACCGTGTACATAAATATACTGTGATAGAGTAGTCTATGGGATGTAATAGTGTAGAATGCTTTTAGAAAACAATTAGTTATATTTTAAGGACCACTACACCATGTACATGAATATACCGTGATAAAATCCAGATCCTCGAATATGAAAATTAAAGATTAGCCCCTCCTTATTAAAGAGTTTTTTTCTCGTAACATAAAACTGAATATGACGATGATGTTTTTCGTCGTCATATTAAACACTTGTAATAAAATATTTCTGTTTAGTAAAGTAAAATAATCCATAGCCCAAAGTATAGTGTTGATAACTCTTGATTTAAACTCACGGAACGGTTAAGTATCGATGCATGCACTATCCTTTCTGACTTTGACTCATCATTGTTTATAGGCGTGACATATTATATCGTTATCGGTTTTTGCATGTCTGCTCACACGCATACATACACACAAATAGACCTTTCCAGTAGAGTGTTCGTCCATATTTATCTCCCCCTCTCTGCTACGTGTCACTACGCGCGTCCGCTATTAAGGTACTGATTTACAGGTACTGATTCTACATATTCCTCAGATGAGAAAGACTGAATAAAACAGGACATGCCGCAAGCATTTCAATATTTCTTTATTGCTATAAATCGACTTTATTTCCGCATAAATCTTCGAATATATACTCTCAGGTACTACAGAAAACAGCTACATCAGAATGTAAGTAAAAGCAAAAAAATACACGTTAATCAGGATACTTGTGTTAAAAAAATGAAGGTCCTTAATTCTGAAATATTATCGAGCAGGAAAAACAAATTGAGCAATTACTGTCCATTTAATTTAAATGGAGCAAGACATTTCATTTAAAGGACGTTGTCCAATTTTAACTTGCAGAGGAATTCTGAAAGTGGACAAACTATCTTTAAAAGAAAATGAGACCGAAATGTCCAAGTTAATGCTAAAATTGGGAAATCATCCATTTTATACATTTGATGGTTCCAATATTTACCTTCTTGATATGTAATCACAAACTAGAAGTATATATATATATATATATATAGATATATATATATATATATATATATATATATATATATATATATATATCAGCATTATGATTACTTTTCTCCTTTTCTTGAAACTTTAAAAACCACCTACTATAATATAATATTACAATATTTTCGATAAAAGAATCTTTGAAATATCAGTTTATTTTTATGATTTTTTAATATAAGTAGTTTATGGGAAAAAATAACATTTCGTTTCATACAATTTTTATAAGTAAAAAAGTAAATAATCACCTTTATAATTACTAATTAAATAAATAAATATTTGACATTCATGGACAAAATGAATATAATTGAACTCATTGATCAATTAATAAATGTAATTTCGTTGAAATTAATAATTATTTAATTCATTCATCTGTGTGTATATGTATCGGTATATGTAATGTAATTATGTACCTACATATGTAATATCCTCACAAAAAGTATGAGAGTAAGTGAAGGTACGAATATTATTACCTATTATAGTTGGCGTGATTGATACGGACCCTAAAACATGTTTTAACAAAAATTCGTTTGAAGACAATTTGAAAAAATAAGTCAGACCTTTGAACTATGAAGTAAATAACTGAGAAAAAAAAAAGAATTATACCATGAATTACAACCTCGGAATAAAAAGAATTATACCATGAATTACAACCTCGGGATGAAAACGAACCAATTGTACCATAAATTACAACCTCGGGATGAAAACGAACCAATTATACCATGAATTACAACCTCGGGATAAAAACGAACCAATTATACCATGAATTACAACCTCGGGATGAAAACGAACCAATTATACCATGAATTACAACCTCGGGATAAAAACGAACCAATTATACCATGAATTACAACCTCGGGATGAAAACGAACCAATTATACCATGAATTACAACCTCGGGATGAAAACGAACCAATTATACCATGAATTACAACCTCAGGATGAAAACAAAGCAATTATACCATGAATTACAACCTCGGGATAAAAACGAACCAATTATACCATGAATTACAACCTCGGGATGAAAACGAACCAATTATACCATGAATTACAACCTCGGGATGAAAACGAACCAATTATACCATGAATTACAACCTCGGGATAAAAACGAACCAATTATACCATGAATTACAACCTCGGGATGAAAACGAACCAATTATACCATGAATTACAACCTCGGGATGAAAATGAACCAATTATACCATGAATTACAACCTCGGGATGAAAACGAACCAATTATACCATGAATTACAACCTCGGGATGAAAACGAACCAATTATACCATGAATTACAACCTCGGGATGAAAACGAACCAATTATACCATGAATTACAACCTCGGGATAAAAACGAACCAATTATACAACATTACACATACACAAATGAAAATCAAGAATGAAAATATAGAGCAATTAATTCGCTAAATATTGTTTTCATATTGACACACTGTTAACCTAAATGCTTGTGCAAATAAATGATATTTATAGTAAATGTGAATAAATATATAGCTTCCATAGTACAGAGCGTTGGGCGATATCAGTACCGTAATGGCGGAATGTCACGTGTTACACATATTTCTTCGCCCATTAAAACCTTCACGGAAACGTCTATATTAAGACACGTTTGGATGTTCATATATAATGGACTACTTCTCCATTTTTTGTCTCGATCAGGGTATATTGTTAAAAATCAGGACACGATCAGTACATGCTCAACTCAACACAACTCTTTTAAAAAAAATCAAAAAATAGAGGAATTCAGAATTGTATGTCTTTTCTAATTGCTCTTTCTGATAATGACTGGCCGGTTTGTTCCATGTGTCCATTTAAATCTTATATCGTTCTTTGATAATGATAGATTTGAAAAGTTTATTAAATTATGTACCATTGAAAAACCGTTTGTTTTAAGGTATATCTGGAAAATAATTTTTTTTTTCTTTCTTTTTTTTTTATATTGTCACACCAATTACACGGGAAACTTGCGATACATAGCATTTGTTTGTGACATTACAGTTTAATTCATTAATTGTTTACGTGCTCAAAGCCTTAAACATCCAAACCCCACCAACCCCTCCCCCACCCGCCCCTCCGCCCCAGAGCAAGTAAAGTTCATCCTGCATCTTGTAGTGATGGTTTCAATCATTATATTTTCTTTCTTTCTGCTTAGTACATTGATTTACTTTTAGCAAGTTATGATAACAATTTAGTATTAAAAGCCGTTCATCTGTGTCGACGACAAGAGAACCAGACTCAATTGCAGTTAAACAGGATATGTTCTTTTATATTACGCATTTTATTCCCGGCCTTTTTCTCGTATTTTTTAAAAATATGTTTTTTTCTTTTTTTCTTGCTGAACCACTTACATTTCTTGTTCATCTTCACATGCGGGCATATATGTGATGTATTGTAATGTGATCATTCATGTTATGGAGCTGGTATTACGCTCCTTTGAGATAAATTTTATTTAATTCAACTTGTTTATTTTTTATCGAGGGTAAATACTGCTCTTAAAGGCAATATAAACCCCAAAAAGAAAACCTCCTCTTTGTATAGATGTGTGTATGTAACATCAATGGCAAATGAACATTGTTGTGCATCTATCCACATTATCTAGGGTAGTAGTCTTCAATATATATATATATATATATAGATATATATATATATATATATATATATATATATATATATATATATATATATATATATACCAAATACTACTAATTTTGACTGCACAAACATCTACTAGTCCTCAAGAGCAACTTCGTTGCAAATATAAAAATTTGTGTAAGTGGATGTGCTAAATGGAAGGAAGATACAGTGCATCATCTTAGATGTTCTAACTTAAGTCGTGCTCGTTCCAAAAAGGCCAGTAGCCCGTCTCCTATGAGATTTGAAAATTGCGGCATGTCGGTGAATTACCGACTTATATATGAGATTTAAACGAACGTCATCTATTGGGGGAAAAAGCTGCCGTGTGCATCTTGGTCGTCAAACTCGAGCTGGTTGAAATTAGCAGGTCAACGTCTAGTTTAAAAAAATGCCATACAATACCACTACCCTTGGTGGAATTGTTGCATTTGTGAATAAAATCCCAGATAATTCAAAACCAGGAATTGATTGTCATTCTGCTAGAGGAGCTGCCAGTCGCTGCCGGGACGCTTTCACGTGCGGAAGACACGAGAACCGATGCTGATGCAGGTGCGTTGGACAAGATGTTTGATACTACTTTGTTCAGAGTTTAAAAGACTGGTCACTTAATCTAGGGGTGGTGGTGGGGTCTGGAATTTTCGTTCCACCATGATATTTTGTATCACAAGTTATTTTTTCTCAGCTAATATGATGGATATAATCCGCTCTGATTCTCTATAAGTCAGAGAAAGAATAGTTTGAAGCTATTTTGGGGCAATAAATTGTTGTTGAAAAATATTCCTAGGTCTCCATCACCCCCATCTTCCCCATTCCTCCCCCCATTCCATCACATCCCCATCCACGGAAATTAAATGGTCGGTCTCTACGTTGCTGTGAATGAGGTGTTCCGACAGCTGTGAATAGATATTGTGTGAACATCAAATATACATATATGTAGATGGAATATACATTTAGTTGTTGATACCTTGCAGTGTTTTTACATTTGTCTTTACTCAGAGTTTTACTAAAGCACCTGATATGATACAGGTATACTGAAGTTTGACTATATTTTTTAACTTAAAGGAGATCGATTGACACATATAATGGTAAGGTTAAGATTGCAATTTCAGATTGAGAATTGCTATCTAAAATATGTTGATTTCAACAGAATTATTTCCATCTAATTGTTCAATCTAAGTGTGATGAAATTTACATGTGATCTATAAGTATTTTGAATCTATGCTTGTCGGTTGCAGAGAGATCTCCCTAATCCATTATTTCGTCCAGATCCCATACAGCTTCTTGATCCCATGGGTGTCTTCTTGTATGAGCACTGTTCAGGTTCGGGGTATGCCGCATTTATTGAGATGAAAAAGGGACTCTCAGGACATTTCATACCTGTTGGTCCCTTTTCAATATAACGTGTATAAAGATCTACATGATCTTTCTGAGGGATGTCAGGTATGGCATATGCTCCTGGTTTTGTTAGTCTGATAAATAAGATTAAGGACTTTCTTAGATTATATTCACTTGGAAACAGGCAGATTCAGTGGTCCTCGCTACAACATAAAAACCTCCTTGCTTAAAATTTTATCAGTAAGAGCATGATGCATAATGTAATTTTCAGATCTGTATTCAGATCGTTCAACTTTTGCAAGGCTAATAAACTGAAACTATGCTTGCTATCTTGAGTTGTTTGGTTACTTTGTTATTTGATTTGAAATATACCAATGACTCTTTAATCAGCAGTGTTTAAAGTCAGCAGTGTTGTTGAATATGGACAGTTCTTGTTACACCAGAGAGACAGAAGAAAATTCAAGGTTGTTTTTAAATCAGGTGAAAGTGTATTTTCACATCTTTTATTCAAACTGATTTTCTTTCTTGATTAAGCAAAAGTACAGAAATTTATAACATTTTTTATTATGCACTTATTCATTGATGATTCTATTATTTACTTATTTCAAAATTATTCAAAGTTTTTGCAAAGACCGAGTAAATTTATTACCTTACATGTCTTTCATGACCCCCGGTTCTTGTGTTGATCTATCTTTCAGTGTTATAAATAATATACTCGTGGTTGCTTTTGTATAATTACAGGGAGATGTCACTCCACAACAGGTTGTGTGTTTCATTTCCTGTCTTGATCCCAAAGCGACATTGAATGGAAAAGAGCAGCCGGATTATCAGTACCCAAAGTCTTAGCCTCATGTCATATTCTCGAGGTCCAGATCAGAAATTGGGTCTGATGTCCTCGGTTTGTTGCCCTGGCCCAAACTTTTAAGCCCCTTCTGCTTCGCTTTTAGAACAGATCTCTACTTGTCAAATTGAATGTCATTTATTATGGAAACGCCATATGACATTCTACGAAGATAGCAACCAAAATGATAAATACATACCTCTAAGGTTTTATGGTTCAAAGTCACCACTTCTTTTTCTTCTGGCAGATAAGATGAAATGAGAAATGTGTTGATTTAACTCTGATGGAGGAATAAACTATGGGAATCTTTGTTCCCCTTGACTGTGAAGAAAAGCCAAAAACAATTTTAAGTCTCCTTCAGTGTTTTCTTTGTACTGATGTTTTCTGTTCTTCTAGGAATTCGTCGTCATTTGCAGAAGTGACATTCTTAAATATGTCACCTCTTAATCATTTGAACAGCAGTTCCTTTAAGAACTGCATTTATAATTTGCTATATATAAAGCAATAGTTCTACTACTGTTTCATCAGTACTTTGTTCTTTCTTTTAAAATTTGGCTGCAGATGTCATAGACAGGAAAATGTCATGAAGGTCAGGAAAAAGAAATCCACTGACAGAAGAACAACTGGGAGGTGACCATATTTGGACCAAAAAGATAATTCCTGTAGCTGGAGTTAAACAATATACTATTTCTTTTGGTAAACCACTAACTCACAAAGTAGCATACATAAATTGTGATATGACTCTATAGTCCGATAGTCCGCAAGCAAAATGGCATTCGATTAAACTTCAGACGAAACGTCAGACCCGTCTCTTAGTTTTGTTTGCTACAGGTTTGCTTTGACGTTTAACAGATCATAGCAACAAGTACAGTGGTATAGTGATGGATTTTGTTCGCACACAAACATACCACGCAATCACATTTTAATTAAGTCTAAAGAAAGCACTCTATCGATATTCTGCTTGATAAACTGAGGAACTTATTAAAACAATTCTCTTTTGGGCCGTGCTGTCTGTTTTTTTATTTTAAGTAGTGAAAAATACTTTGCTTTAAGTATCACACTACAAATATCTTTAGTGAATATATATTTGATAAACCGTTTTTATTATCAAAATTCTTTTTATCCTGTAGCATCTTTTTGTGACATAACCGTATTGTAATTGTTGAACACCAACGGAAAACAAAAACGTTTAGTATGTTCTCCCTTATTAGTTGAAGGCACAACATGTTGCCGCTGTCAAGGGATTAAAACGATATCAGTTAACTTCAAATACGGATTTTCATCTGCAAGACATGTCTGCATGACATTGTGGCTCAAGACAAAAGTAACGTATATTTCCTCCTGATTTTTAGCACACATGTAAATGGTCATCACATTTGGAGCTGTAATCTTGAGATTATTTATCAATGAGAATGCTAGAGGGTTGTTTAAGCAATATTTGCAATAAATATTTATGAAAAAATTAAATTGCACGGAGACACAAACGTTTTGCGACGAAAATTATTTTTGTATTTAGCGTGCATATCAACTTATTTTGTAGGATTAACTTAACCATTACTGATGTTATTCATTTTTCCCTTTGAAAAAATTCCCGTTATTGCAAGGCTATTGTAACAATCAAAACTATTTGGTGTTTGTTAAAAAATGCAAATATTTGTAAATGGATTCTCACTAAAATGTACTTGGTATTGGTATACAATTAGGGGCATTTATGGAATCAAATAGTATCTAATTATGTAACAATATGTTTTTAATTGAAAATCACTTGAAGTTATATTGTATTGCTCTCTTGCAACAATTTTTTCACGTTAGCTATCGTGATTAGTAGCATAATGTTTGAGGTAGTAGTTTATATTTGTAAATATTCAGTAATTCAGTTTATAATGATCTCAAATGCAACCAAGATCGACCGGAAGAAGCACCCAGAGCAAAAATCAGATGAGTCAAGTTACCTTTCTTTGATATACGAAACCCATGTATCATCTATCAATCTCTCTGTGATGACTGAGTAGAGATAGCCAATAATCTGATGGATTTGTAGCCATGAACAAATTTGAAAAGAGGCAATTTCGGAACCAATTTTGTAAAGTATGAGCATCACATTAGTATCGATGAAGATCCTAAAAAATGTTTATATAGCTAGCACGTTTGTTATGAAAACATGAAAATATTATTTTGCATCCGGTAAAAAGTCGTTTTTCCCTGAGAGTTATGTGTTATTTATCATTAGGTGAGCTAATTATAACGTTTTGGTCAATTTCAGAGCTTAATCTGTAGAAAGGTTAAAATACTTGTGTCACTAGTTTTCATTGTAAAATACGTACATTTCAGGTTTGTTCTACAAGTAGAAAAGCAAGATACAATAGACCAAACCTTGTCTCGTTGCTATAAACTATGACAGTGATCTTCACCTGACTCTTTGCTGAGAACCTGTCGCTGTTCAACATGGTAAATGTGATGAAAATGGCTGAAATGTTTACTAAACTGTCAGTTCGTTGCAAATCTTCACATTAATTATAAAATGCCATACTACTTGGTACTATACATTAAACCACTGAGTCGGAGTTGTTAAAATGACACAAATATGTACCCACAAAAATCGTATGGTAAGGAGTGTTGGAACACAACATCGTGGAAGGTTTCCATGATTGCAATTGATCTAATCCGGAATAACTTAATTTTAAACCAAACTTCATCGTAAAGAAACAAATAATTCAACAATGGAAAATAAAGTCAAAGATGATTTTCCACAGTAAAATGAATGCCTAAAATTGGGTGCAATGTTGAGATAGCGAGAGCACTGGTATATCACGAGTACTGGTTAACCCAGTATATAATTCTCACATGTTGCAAGGCAACGTATAATGCTGAGTCGATAGCGGAAACCTTGTTGTGTGAGAAATTTATTTTTGGAAGCAGCCATAGCTGATGGAAAAAAAATGTCTTTCACTGATAAAAATCTGCGTATGACATGATTTTTACATTTTCGCTTTTATCTGATCTGAGTTTTGAATATCGACATAAAGCCAAATAAAAATTTATAGCTTTAATATCATTCCCATCATTTCATTTATTCATTATTGAGATACCTGTAATTTGTGTCTGACAAATGAGTCTTACAATTGCCTTCGAAACAGTAAAATTAGTAGCCACGTCAGTTCATTAGCCTTATAAAAGCATATAATTACAGTATAATTATCGACCAATTACAGGGTAAGAAGAAACAATTATTACTTGTCAGATTCATTTACTGAATATCGTTTTCAACGCGCATTTCGAGCTTGTGCATGTAGAATTAGTTTGAAATAAATATATGCTTAACACTTCGTAGCCTGAAAACGACTTATATATTGTAATGGTATTAAATAAAGGTATTATTCAATAATTGCTTTGACTAGTTGACTGTAAAATGTGTCTTTTATATTTTCCACAGCTTTTAAGCGTTGATTTCACTTTAGCAGTCCATTCATCTTATTATGTTGAGCTAACTGGAATTCTTAGTAAAGCTAATGGTACAGTGCAAAATTGTTTTCTTTCTCTAAACAAATACTTGTTTTCATTGTAAACGGTTTAAGGCCTATGTTAATAATGATCATATTTAGAGTTTGTGCTCGACTTGGAATTTTCGATCCAGAAATAAAAGCTACCTACATGTTTTCGATACTATAAGAGACAATTAAGCACTTTTTAAATGTTTGTACTTTATTTTCTTACTCATGGAATTATTTTGTATAGTTGGAGCAAAGATTAAGAAACAAGATAAGGTCCTCGATGTAACTGAGTTATTCCGTGTGGAATGTCGCAGGAATTGGTAATGCCAGACGATGAAGATCAATACAAACGTCAAATCTGCATTTAAATTTATGGGAAAATCTTTATTTGGGGAATCTGGAGGTCAATTTAGGTAACTCCTGCCTTTATTAAACAACGATGGTTGTGATCTGACATTTCTTCAGTGAATTAGTAAACTGTTAAACTTCTAAATAATTTTACAAATTCCTAAAATCAATAACTTTGAAGAACTTCTCTCATGAAAATACATATTACAGATTTTTACAATGATTACAAGGCAGAACTGAACAAAATAGACGAAACACCGTGCTTGTTCTAGAGGCATTGTATCTTTCATTGCATGTCATTTGAGTCTTTTAATTTTTGTGTAACATGTATTTTACAGATTTGTCATGATTGATAGATTGAATATGATATGCAAGGTTTCCTTATTAGCTCAAAAATAAACAAAATACGTTTCTTCTTTCGACAGCATAATCTATAGTCTAACCTCCTATATGTAACTTTGTCCAATATTGATCACTGGTACATCCAGATGCAGACTGCACCTGATTATATTCTGCAACAACCATGCTCCCAACGTACAGACGACACAAATAATTCCATTAGAGTAGCACTGATGCGGCAACACAACTTTATCTCTGATAGAACTAAATCCCATTAGGCAATATTACCAGGTAATTATTATTACATTATTCCTGTACATATATCGATAGTGTTTGATACTATACCGCAAATAGCTATAATATACATTTAAGTAACGTTTGTGTGGACTAAAACCCGGCTTGAATTACAAATCGATTAAATATCTAATCATTGAACAGTGCTTGATAAACATGCAAGCTCAGAACCAGTAACCTAATCATTGTCATGCATGTCTGCACACATATATTAATCAAGATGATGAACTTCACTTTTGTTTATTTAGTATTGGTGGGAAAAATGAGAGACTGTTCCTGCCTTAGAATACATATGATAACAATTCGACGCCGCTTATTGTCGCATTTTCAATCAATTGGTTATTAAGCAAAACCAATAATTGATTTTTTTATTAATAACTTCATTGAGGACATCAATTTACAGGGGTTTCTTCTGGTATACATGTAATATACAAATTAGAAAAAGACAACAGAATGATATATCAATCTGAGATTTGATGCTTGCGTTATCGAGAAATTTAGATTGCAGACACGATTAAGTGTCCACAAATCTCTTACAGCTCCGTTTGTTTGCCATATAATTATACGCATTTAGTACTGCTTGATACGTTTACCTACAAATCAATATCTCTAACTTAACGGTTCACAAATATTATCCTAGTAAATCCCTGTTGCACATTCTCTGCGGCAAAATATAATTTTATGCGTTAAATTCTTCGCAAAACAGAGAATAAGTTAGATAAAGGGTTTCTATATTTGGCACGTTTGCACATTTCACTACATTTAGTCACGTTTGATGTCATTTGCCATCAAGAAGGCCATAAGACTCACAGAACGTAAATATCATTATAGCATTACGTGATATCTTACCTCAAAACTGAATGCTCTTAAAATATGTCCTTCGTGCACTTTGTACTTAATATGTTAATTGGTGGTCAATCGATCTCGTGGGTAGTTGATGGCATCGCATCACTAAGTCTTCTAAACAATTTTGGACGTTGCTCCAAGAGCTATCATGATTGGCAACAATCAGATAAAAAACACATTAAAAAGGCGCTTCACAAGAATTAATCATTGGTATCGACTGCCCTTTGCTCCTCCCGAGTTAGTTCTCCCTAATGCGATTACTTCTGAATATTGGTATTTTTGTAGCTATGTTAACACAAATAAATCAAGTCCCACTGCCATTCATTTGGCACTAAAGATGACTATCACCAGAAGGCATGAGCAAATTACAAAACCAGAATACTTATATAAACAAAGACATTTGCCTTGTCGCAATAAGTATGGTCTTTGGCCAATTTGTGAAACATTTCAAACTTTCTTGATAATCCTTATTCTTGTTTTATCCCATGATGTTAAAATACATATTTGGCCCTTATAGCATGTTTTTTGCGATTGCACAAATTATATTCCTTGATTCATGTTGAGGGAAATCTGACTCAAATTTCACAAATACTATTACTAAACAGTTAGTGAGGAAGTTTTAACCGGCTAGCTTTGTCAACAAATTTGTTAAAAGAAAATGTTCTGTAGTTCATTTGCTTAATTAAAACAAATACGGTTGGTATGAGTTAAAATGGTCGTCAACATTATCAGCGTGCAGTTTTAAAATTATAGGACTCTTACATAGAAGACATTAAGACACAAGAACCAATTAAAGAAGATCACGCGTTTAGAGTGCCCCAAAAAATGAACATCTTGTAAGATGCCGATATCTCTATCAATCGAAAAACATAAGCTTTGTAACTGTGAGTAGATACCAAACACGTTGCGTCATCCGATTTTGTGTGTGCGTGCCTTCCTTAATATAGGCAAATTCATGTCTAATGAATCAAAAAACGAAGCGACAGATAGGCACGTGTCTGTTTCTTTAAACATACATATTTTACGTCTAGTGGATCAAATTGCGAATATATATATATATATATATATATATATATATATATATATATATATATATATATATATATATACAGAGAGAGAGAGAGAGAGAGAGAGAGAGAGAGAGAGAGAGAGAGAGAGAGAGAGCTTCGAATTTTGTTCCACACATTGTTCAGGCAAATCTCTTCAGCGAGTTTGCAATAAAAATGTTTTTCAAAGGGGAGAAAGTAAAGTGACGCTGAATTCTGAAGAATGTGAAATCTGGAGCCCAACAACATGTAATCTACTTTAGTGTATGCAAGTATTATTCAGACTCATTCATTCATTCATTCTTTATTTCTTCCATAAGGTGATTACCAGATACATACAAGACAGACAAGACAAAAGAACATATAACTCACATGTAACTGATGCAAAGGTTAGCTTGAATGATTGTACGGTAAAAGGGAATAAACAAACGCATATATCCGGCAATTAGGGAAATATGAATTAAATATGAAGAAGATATCTGGAAATACACAGATGAATCCAAAAACATTCGTTTAGAAACATGCATATGAACAAGCATTATGTGCATGCGCGTAGTTAAGTCCATATGTAATATGGGTAATATAGGTGTTTCCCTGTAATCAAAGATCTAAACATTAATTTGATCCGGTAAGTGGGACCCATAAATCCAAGTGCCTAGTGCTGACTTCACTCATACTTGAATATGTCATCTGTGATGAAATTAGGAGATGAGTGTTAGAATTAATGTAAGAAAAAATATATTCTTGATATCAGAACAATGAACTGGAATGAACTAATGCAAAATCGGTGAAGCTGAGTTTCATCCAGGGGACTGTCAGGGGTAAGCCTGAGTAGTTTCAGCAGCTGGGACTCATCACTACTTTGGCTGAGCTCCATGTTTACGGCTGATCGTGTATGTACCAGTGAAAATCATTGGCAACATGTTGAAGTAGGTCAGTATACTAGTGGCCACATATTTGACAGATAGAGAAACAGTGACTTAGTTTTCGGACCCAAAGAAAAGCTATGAACGTAGTTTTAGATCGTAATTGTTCTTGCAGTGGAATAAAGAATAGAGAGAATCCTTTCTGTATGAAGAAGTCAAAATCGAGAGCAATCATAATCACTACTTATTCTTTCTCACCAAGTAACCTCTTCAATAGCTTTGTTAACTATTCTCTTGCACTGATATTTGTTTGAGAAGAATGTCTGGTTCATGAAATTTATGAGGAAGTCATTTAGGGCATCATTTTGAAGTGTACATCAAATATCGGGAGTATAGCCAGTTAGTACTCAATATGTGCCATCAAAAACATAAAAAGACGCATAAGAAATATCTGTTTAAAGATGGCACGATTGGGGAAGCTACAAAGTTTTGTGAGAAAGATAAGTTTACGTTGATCAATCTGGGCTGTTGTTATTATCAGCCCAAGCATAGACTCACACATATCCGAGCTAGTTTGTTAGTGAAATCCCTAAATTTTCTTCACAATGAAATGCTGAAGATTGTTGAGTTCATAGAGGTCTATCTTTTGTAGTTGATTCAAAATTTCGCAACCATACAACAGTGTTGGGTTCACAATTTTCTTATATAGACTGGAAGATGTTTTTGGGTTTAGATTTGGAATGCCAACTCTATGATTAGTAAGGCCAAAATATATTTGCCGTGTTTTTCACAGATGTTGCTGCTTCGATTAACAGAGAGACGTGACCTATCTTGTAATATACCCAAGTGAGTAGCCGAATCGGTTTTCTGAATGATTGTATCGCCAAATTTCAGGGACATTATATAGTTTGAACCTCTCCTCTTTCAAATACAACAATACATGAATTTTGAATATTTATTTCGTAGCGCCATTTTAGTGAGTATTCGGTAATTATTGAACGCATCTTAGATTATCAGTAGAGTTTGAAGATGTTATTGGGTTTAGATTTGGAATGTCAACTCCAAGATTAGTAAGGCCAATATATATTGGCCGTGTTTTTCTACAGACGTTGCTGCTTCGATTAACAGAGAGACGTGACCTATCTTGTAATATACCCAAGTGAGTAGCCGAATCGGTTTTCTGAATGATTGCATCATCAAATTTCAGGGA
The DNA here is from genome assembly GCA_029931535.1 of Margaritifera margaritifera. Classification (NCBI taxonomy): domain Eukaryota; kingdom Metazoa; phylum Mollusca; class Bivalvia; order Unionida; family Margaritiferidae; genus Margaritifera; species Margaritifera margaritifera. Next base: position 926,265 of record JAQPZY010001327.1, on the reverse strand, counting down.
CATTATGTGGTTTGAACCTCTCTTCTTTCAAATATAACAATACATGACTTTTGAGTATTTATTTCGTAGCGCCATTTTAGTGAGTATTCGGTAATTATTGAAAACATCTTAGATTATCAGTAGAGTTTGAAAGACACGTACGGTCATCTGCTAGTGTATAATAAGCTACCTATTTTACAACCTAGGTTGCTCCTGACAAGCTTGTGGAGCAAGTCATGTATGCATACCAGATAAAGAAAGGAGGAAAGGACGCCAACCTGTCAGACTCTTTGTCTGATTTTAAACCATCTGGATTGATATGTGTTAGCTACAACCACACTTTGTACATTCTTGTACGTATCCCCAATTATCCTCCAGATTTTTCATTTGATTCCAGTGTTGAAGAGTTTTAAGAGAATTGCATCATGATAAACAGTATTAAACGCCTTTTTGGTCTCGAGGAAGGCAGCATATGTATAACTACCATTGTCCGAGATGTAATGGATAAAATCTTGAAGGTTTAATGCAGCTGTGAGGCAACTTAACTGTTTTTGAAAACCTTGCTCTTGGGAATTGGAAAACTGAATTTCATTTATTTCTAGAAAATTATTTATTTTTGATTGTACAATTGTTTCAAATAGCTTGCACATTACTGGTAATATGGATATTCGTCTGTGACTATCAGGATCAGCTTTACTTTCCCGTTACCTTTATAAATCGGCATGGTGAGACCTTTTCTCCACGCATCTATTATACATTCATATTTCAATATGGAACTAAATAAAATGTATATAGCCATTCAGAGCGATGGGTCACGGTACGTGATGTGTTCACTTTGCAGCAAATCATATATAATTGCTTAAATTTTGACCTTTTTAAGACTTGAATAGCACTGGATATGTCCTGTTCAGTAATTTCATCATCTATAAGTTCTTGTTTGTATAAATATTTCCTCGAATATTGTTTGAGGTTTGCTCTATAGTATAATGGAAATTATTGTCAAAAGAAGCATGATCTTTCAGAGTGTACAAGTCGGTAAAGTAATCTGCAAATACATCAGCTACCGAGTACGGGTCAGTACGCTGTGTATTCCTAAATTCACGTTTTCTTGTTTTATTGTTGTTATTTTTTTTCCTTGGCATTTGATTCATGCTAAGACGACGTGGTCTACCTTGTCTGACCCAGCCAATGCGCGTTCGCGTTCTATATATGATAGATTTTAAGCGAGTCATCCCAGTACGGCGTTCCATATTTGTTAAAGTGTTTAACGGGCAGCTTATCACGTGCGGCTTTCAGCATACATTCAGTTAGATCGCTACATAATTGGCTTATATCAGACGGCCCGGTAATCTCTCGTGCAAGGTATTCGTGTAAGTTAGACGTCAGTGCGTTTGGATAATCATGGGTCGAGTTTTCCTCAACTTTGTATCATGACGTTAGATCTTGTGCTTTCGTTAACTCCCTTGCTGTCTGGATTGAGCAAACTATAGGTAAGTGATTTGAGATTGTTGTGGAATTTTTCCCGTCATAAATTATTTCACAGCTAGATACATCGTACATGATTATATCGTCAACCAATGCATAAGTCGATCATTGTTCACAGAGGGGTATATGAATAATTCGGTCCAGTGCGGTCTGATGAAATATTGAGAGCTTGGATACAATTCTTTAAATTCATTACACTTTGAAATGGTTACTCTATAGCTATCTATTGCGCTAGCATTCGTGTCACCTGCAATTATTGTATCCCTTTCTTTCGAATAATGCTCGTACAAGACATCAAGAACTTCTAACATCTGTCTATACTCTTTAATATTATTTTGTGAGGTCATATATGCACAAAATAAGTATATGGGTTTATAAAATATATCAACAAACTTCACGTCTATTACCATGTCGTTGATATATTCCAATGCCTCAATTTTGGTTCCAATATATTTTCGATACATCAGCGAAATACTCGCTTTTCCACAAATAATTCGGGAAAAGAGATCAGACATATTTTCACAGTATTTAAAACTATTGTATTTGTTGCTTACGGAATCCATAAATGAAGCATTGTAGGGGTGAAACGTTAATTTTGAATGCGAGATCACAGTCATATTGGTTTAATAAATTGCCGAGGCAAATGGTTGATGACATAATGTAACGCACATTGGACAGTATTAGGTTTAGTACATATTTAATTCACACAAATAATATGCATATAAAGGAATAAACGTATTGAGTTTTTATAGTTTTGTGTATTCTTGTGGATATAAAAGAAATGAGGCTTTCGTTTAATTTATATTGTATTAGTTTCTGCTTTGAGACTGAGATTTCTAATTGCTCGCGAGGATTTCTCAGGGCATTGCTCTGATTCTATATCTTGTGTATACTGTGATTTTAGATTTACACGTGAGTACAAAATGCAGGATTTACCGCGATATAATACGACAGAGTGTATTGGTACACTTTGGTTTCTGAAATGAACATCGATACCTGCTCTCCTAGAGGAGTCATCGATGCCACCAATAAAATAACTTACAGTGCTTTTCCTGTATACACCTATGAATATTTCCTCAGCGTTTGTAAAATCATTATCTGTCTTTGTTATGAGGCGTTTGGTTTGAACTTTGACTTCAATTTTGTGAATTAGTTTGAATGACATTTTAGATGAGATTATATTTCCATAGGCTAGTGAGGACAATCTTTCTTGTATTGGCTATTTTTTATTTTGTAAATAATTTAGATTGCAAGAAGGATTTTATTTTCTTACTCTCAAGTGTGTTGTAAATTGTGGTTCATTGTCACTGACGGCTGTGTCTCTGTTACCATGTAATCCAGTGGATACATTATCGCACAAGTCAACAAGTTCACGTGCACTAACATTGTTGATGTTTTGTTCGGGAGACAAGTCTATCGGTTTTGACACTGTTTCTCCATTTCCCACTGATGTCCTGGAGTTATTCTGTGAAGATGTATCACGTGAGGGACCCATTGTTAACTTCAAGGCATCATATTATTTCTTGTAGCCATATGGGGGCCATCTTCAGATTTATTTGTTGAAGCTCCTGGCGTTATCGATCTAGGTGGTTGAGAGTGGTCTGGAGCAGTGGTAATTTGGGCTGATGCACTATTGGTTTTTGTCAGCGACGATGAGGTTGACAATCCCGGGCTTGTGTTTTGGTGAAGTGGAGGTGATCTGTCAGGGTTAGTCGCAGCTCGGTAATGTTGCAAACTGCTACATAGGCCTTGGTCAGCAGCAACAGCAGGCACAGAGGGCTTGCTATTCTTGAACAGGTTTGTTGTAATTTGATCATTTTCTGCCATCGTGTTCTCTGATGTCTTCATCGCCTTTTCCAAGGTAGCATTATCCAAGAACAACTGTTTGTTTTGCAGTTCAAGGGACACAATACGGTTAGTAAGGCTGTTTACTTTCTGTTTTTGGTCATTTTGCAGTGCAATAAAGGTCACTGTTTAGTGAATGTATAGCCGTTCTCAATTCGGCAGTTACAATTATGTTGGCTATTTGTGAGCTGTTATCAGAGACACTGTCGGACTTACTAATATAAAGGTTAACACGGACACTGAAAACGTCTTCAATAATGGCAAGTTGTTCACCATTATTAAATAGATTTAAGTTAAAGCAATCCTTGGTATATTTATATGTTGGACTGAATTTGTTAGAATTCCTTCTTATAATTGGGGCACTTTGAGGGCAATTGGGCAAGACTTGAGCCTTGATGATCAGGATTGCTCTATACCAGCTCATTAAGTCTTGCCTATGACTTACAAGATTCAGAATTTTTCCAACATAGACATCCATGTGTTCCCCATCAAATAGCTAATCCATGAAAGCAGTGCATTCCTGATTGGGAATGTGGGAATGCTGGAATAATAAATATCCTCAGATTATGAATCAGTGCCGGTGGATAAGGGGTCTTCGTGGCTATAGGTGTTATCTTCAGCTGTACCATGCACATAGTGGAGTTCATTTGTAAATATCAGTGACTCTCGACTGTTCTGGGCAGGTGCCTGATCTCTCTTTCTGGCTTCTGCAATAAGAAACTGAGTAACTACATTTAGCAGCGGAAATCTGTCAGAACTTAGTTCTGATATTGAATGATCTGGATCGTCCAGATTACCTATCGATTTATCAGAACTTTCAGAGCGATTTGCCTGTTGTTGTCTGGCCGTAATATTTTACCATTCGATTATCAAAAGAATGAAAATCTTGTAAGATGCCAATATATCAATCGATCTAAAAACATAGGCTATGTAATTGTGAGTAAATACCAAATAATATGCATCATCGGATATTGTGTGAGCATGCCTTCCTATAAATAGGCAAATGCATGTCTAATGGATCAATAAAAGAAGCGATATATAGGTACCTGCATGTTCCTTTAACCATGCATATTTTACGCCTAGTGGAAGAAAATACGAAGCGATATATATATATATATATATATATATATATATATATATATATATAGAGAGAGAGAGAGAGAGAGAGAGAGAGAGAGAGAGAGAGAGAGAGAGAGTGAGAGAGAGAGAGAGAGAGAGAGAGAGAGAGAGTGAGAGAAGGAGATTCGCATTTTGTTCCATTAAGCGTGAACTATTTCTAATTAGAGCAACACATTTTTCAGGCAAATCCCTTCAGCAATTTTGCAATAAAACTGTTTTTCAAAGGGAGGAAGGTAATGTTTCTTGAAAGTGACGCTGAATTCTAAAGAATGTGAAATGTGGAGCCCAACAACATGTAATCTGCTTTGGTGTATGTAGGTATTCTTTAGACCCAATACTGCATCATGAGAGAGAGAGAGAGAGAGAGAGAGAGAGAGAGAGAGAGAGAGAGAGAGAGAGAGAGAGAGAGAGCATGATCTAGATGATTCATATTGTACCCTTGCACTTTAGACATACATAAGAGAAGGTATATGTTATCAGTATAATTTCACTCTCAGTGCATATCAAGTTCTATCTGTTAGTAGTGACAGTTGGCCAGAATATTAATCTCAACATCCTGAATATTTGATACAGAGACTGTCAACAGTCACAGGTCTGTTGTTTATCTTCCCTAGGCTAATTGAGCATGGTCCAGTTCTATGCCCTTGGATAAGGGACGAATGTTAAATTAATTAGAATTCCTTGTCTCAAACCCTTACTAAATCAATGAGAGAATCGGAGGGCAGTTGGTTATATGGCTGGGCTTGGTACTGTAAGCAACACTGGTTTTGGTTTTTGTAGATTTCATCTTCAGTTTTACATAAATATGTAGGACCCTTACTTGGTGTTTGTGTGTCCTTTAAACCCGAATGTAACAGTATAATAATCTAACTTATTGATGAATCTAGGAAAACATATACAGAAACGAATACAAAGATTAACGGGGTTAATTTACTGCTAATCCAAATTGTGGTACGCGTACAAGTGAACTTCATACCCGCAAATTTGTTCAGGTATTTTGAACAGTTAAGTACCGATCACTTGTGAGCCTAAATTACAGTATTTTCTGTGAGATATGTGCTTAAGATAATCGAAAAAAGTGAAAATAGTCAATCCAAGTGGTCTTCTATTTATTTACACGCTATGCTAGTAACATAACTGTTGAAAATTTTGCCGGTTTCATGTCATGCAACAATAAAGTGATCCGCTTCATGTTTTGCATCGTTCGATATATTTATCTGTATGTAAAACGTTTCCTCCTGTAACTGAAACATATAAACTAATTGCTTCATAAATAACCATTTTATGCTCTAAATCATATCGTTTAAGTAATAGAGAGCAAATCTAAATGGGGATGTGATGAAGCTGCCATCTTGTTTATACCATGTTCAACCCGAAAACCTTGCTAGCTTCTTTTAAGGGTAGCCGGAGATTAATATAAGATTTATTTAGGGTAGGAATGATTACAACAACAATTAAACCGACATAACATAAAATATAAAGACATTGCATAAACATGATTTACAAGACACACAAGCATTGCATCAAGTAATTACAATAAGAGACAAATCACACAGCACACAACTTGCAATGTCAGAAAGAAAAAAGCACTTTAAAGGAGACAGTTCTTACAAATAGAACTTAGCCTCTCAGTATCTCAAACGGAGCACCGTTAGAATTAAAAACAAACAACGATGTACATTAGTCCTAAAATGAAAATATAAAAAATTCGTGTTACAAATCATATATATGTTGTCATATGCTAAAGCTAAAAGTTTGTCATATGGCTTGGTTTTACAAAATCTGTGAATTCCTGAATGAAATCAATGTTCACATACTCAATTATACTACTTTAGAAATCCATGTGCGGACCCTTAAATACTCAGCTTTGTCACATAATGTAAAGGAAACGAAGATAAAGATACTACAAAACATTTTAGCTTGTGTACAATTAGGTAAATAGTTTATTTTGCAAGTATGGGCAACATCTTTCAATACATTAGTTTTTGGTGGTGCTGTAAGTATCCACCTTAATGGGGAAATAAAAAAACAGTATTATATGTTTTAGATGCACGCATTTGGCTAGTAAGCTGATTCAGATTTATTTCCATTATTAATTTCACAGATTTCAGTTTTATTTACATTATTAATTTCTCAGATTTCAGATTATTTATTATAGTTGAAAACAAAATATTTGTTTTTATGTTGATATCATGTTTTTCAATTATTACTAACAGACTATCATATGAACTCTTGGTGCGAGGCTAGTTTTTTTAGGTGCGGACCAGAGGTCCTTTTGTTTTCTCCTTTTATTATTTATTTTTTATTTTTGAATACATTAACATTGTGCTCTTGACAAAATTAATTAGCAGCTCTGACGCCTAAAGTCATTGATGCACGGACCTATTCCGTCAAGAAGTTTCTAGGTGCATAGTGCGTGTCAGACAAAGAATAATCACAGAATGGAAGATGGATGTGTCGGCAAATAGATGTCGAATTTGCATTTGAATTAGGATGAAACATATTTACGTTGGGTTTCAGAAAACCACTCTAGGATAACTTTTGCCAGGGATCACTTTCCATTCAATTAAATGTGGAATGTTAATTTCTGTTGGGAAATTTAAATGTTGCGATGTGTAATTTGAGCATACCATCAGTAAGCCTCTAACTTGAGCTCCAACATTTCGAATCACACTTGGTACTAACCTATTGTAATTGCATAGTAGCCTTGAAAGGAAACCTAATCGTAGAGACAAACCTCTGAGATTTTAGTTCGATCAGCCAATGAAAATAAATAATACATTTTAATTTTACAAAGAAAATTTGGACATGAAAAATATTAGTTTTTTTCTGACCTGACATTCTTATATGTTATATATATATATATATATATATATATATATAACATAAAAGATATATATATATATGTATATATATATATATATAACATATAAGAATGTCAGGTCAGAATATATGTATGTATGTATGTATGAATGTATGTATGTATGTATGTATGTATGTATGTATGTATGTATGTATGTATGTATGTATGTATGTACACTTTGCTCCTTTATGTTTCAGTAAATACATATTTATAAATATTAGTTTCATTCCTGATTTTGTCTTTGTCTTTTTCCTGTTTAATTGAACATAATATGTCATACGTTTCCTTTTAGTGTTTCAGTAATGCATATTAATACAAGTTATACTATGTTTTTTCCGGAAAGAAGGATGGTATGAACCAGATTCGTTGTACACGTTGATATTAGGGAATTAACCTTTCCTGTTGCATTTCTTAGCAAATAAAACCTCTACTACTTTACTTGCAAACAAGTTAACAGGAGGTGCCTTAGATAGAGTCAAACATTGAGCAGTAGAAGGATGATTGATTCAGAGTTGCGCTGAAGTCATCGAGTAGAGCACGTACACATTTTAATTATTGAAAAATAATATATGACACCAATGACTATGATTAGACATGAGAAATATATGTACTGACATAGACAGCTTTCATGCCAATGTAGAAATAGCTTGATATATAAATTATTTTGAACGATGCTGAAAATCCACCCATCGAATGACAGTTAAAGGATACATTAGTACTAAATTGTCATAAATTGTATCAACATATCATTGAACCATAAGTAATATAGGAATGACATCTTGGTTTATTCTTAATCTTATTTTTATTAAAGTAAAAAAAATAAGAATTCGAACCTATATTGTGCCTATTCAAGTGTCAAAAACAAAATAAAAGAACAAGGACATATATCATTAGAGTGTCGAATTTTCGTTTCATATGTGGAACGGTATTGTGAGTAAATTATTGCACAAAGAGACATATATATAAAAAAATTAGTGTGCATATAATAGTTTGATCTCTGTTTTTTTAGAACCCAGTACGGAAATAAATGGTGATTTATACAGCTGTGGAATAATAACTGTAACAGTAAACGAGAATGCGGAGAAAACTGTACAGCGTCATATAAAGACATGTTTCAAACTGAAAGCAATAGGGATTTATGCAGGACTGTTCACATGGGAAAACTTAGAAATGTATAATTACAATTTCTTACAAAGTTTGATAATGTTCTTCATTTATGTTTGCATCTAAAGTTTATTTAATAGTCCATGTACAAGTATTTAACTTACTTGAAGCATAACCATTTTAAACTTCTAGGAATCATTTGATCATTTAAACTATTGTTTCTATCGCCAAGTTTCTGAGTTGATATGAATCTGGTTGTAATCGTATAAGGTGGTTGTATGACAATGATTCAACTTGAACCTTCTTCAATTAGGGAAATAGAATGTTTAGTATTTTTTTGCCATGTGCGTAAGAGATCAATTTATCATGGTTTAGGTTTTGTCCTCTCGTATAAAGGCCAGCATATACTTCCCATCAATTTTAAGTCAATAATGCTAAAATGTATCCTCGCATTTGAAATAAGAAATCATTATTTTCCTCGAAAGTTCCATATTTCCCTCCCATTGTCACACTGTTTCTTTCCCTCCTATTTGTCACACTGTTTCTTTCCCTTTTTCTCTCTCAAGAAAGACATTTGTATTTAGATACATACAGTGGGGTCTTGTTTGACCTCTTTGCAAAGTAATTCTATTCACACGAAAGATATTTTATAAGCAAAACGGATACATTATATTTTGACGACGTTTCTCTGGGTAAATATAGGAAATATTCAGTAAGCACTGAAAACAATCTTTCGCGCATTTCATAAAATAGACATACACTTGACACATTTTTGATACTGTGTTTCTTTTTTGTTTGTTTGGGTTTTTTTGTGTGTTATTGAACGTCTTTGTAGAGTTCTCCTGTCATTCAATGATGTAAATAGTTCAGGTTTTCTCTTGGCCTTTTGTGTCACGTGTTTGTTTTGTTTCAGAAAGCTCTGTATGCCACTGACGAAGAGGGTGATCAGCTGGAAACCTTGGAAAACTGTCATCTCGATGCGTCAGGGGAAGAAACAACTTAATCCACAAAAGAAACATTACCATAAAAGCTGAGGGAAAAGCTGGACTATTAAATGTTTGAATGATAGGGAAAATCTACACAAAAGAGTTAAATAATGAAAAAAGAATAAAATTTGTAAACTACCTGTCTATTTTGTGTTCTTGTCAAATTAAGAAACTTTTATAACAATAATTAGAGATTGGGTTATATATGTAAAATACATGTTAATCGCACGGACAACAAAATCGTTTTGTATAAAAAAGACCTTATCACAGCGTGAAGATTTCGAAAGACTGAAATAGTCAAAATGAACGTGCCTATTTACAATTAATTAAAATGAAACTATTGAAAGACATATTTTGTACTTTATAATAAAGATGGCTGCCCCTTAATGTTCATGATATTGTACTTTCTCGAAGCCTGAAAAGAATACCCACGACAATTGAATATTGCTTACAACGTAAGTGCAGTAAATAGTTTATATAAACATGGAGTTTGACGCAACTTTCGTTCAGACAGGATTTTATATTCTACAGCACTGCGTTTTAATTTCTCATAAGGTAATCAATCTCATCATAAGAGGTTACATTCTAACCTCACTTGAACACCTCCGTTAGGTTCTGCTTGTCCTACCACAAAATCAGTTTCAAATATGGCGACATGATCTTTGCTTTTGCATACACACTGTATGCAGCTACCCGTGTCTTTAAGTACCAATCAAGCTTTTGCACCTTGAAACGTCAACTTTTTAAAATACCGATTTCAGAGGTTGGATTATGGAAACTAACATATAAAAATGCACATTGTGACACAATTATGAACTGCTTTGAATTAATAAGTTACTAAGTGAATCGAAATATATACCAACATTTTATTTATATCTAATGAACAGTTGTAATGATATTGCTTATTGATTTCCAATAATCTTGGGTACAAAAGTGGCTATGATGGATATAGTTGTGAAGCCACGAAGTCATGTCCGGTCTATCGCCAATGGACTGGTCTTAAAGTATTAAAAAAAATCACACAGAACAGCGATGTTAAACTATTTAGTAAATAATGAAAATTAATTAAAATATGGAAATTCGCGAGGAATCAGTTTATAAGAGTGTCAGATTTGTAGAAACTATTTTGGGAACCTACCGCCTTTCACTAAGGCGAGATTAGTATAAAAAAATCATTTGTTACGTAAGCTCAAAATTGTATAAAAATACTTCGAAATGTTATTAAGACGTGCACCTTGTCATATGTTATAAAAGTATATCCAAAATTAACTCCACACTTTCCAACGACAATCAGGTACCTACGTCATAAAATTGAACCCAAGATACCTTTAGGTGATCTTCACTATGTCGATCCAAATGTATCATGAGATGCATAATTAATCTATTTTTACAATGGGTGAACGCCATGTAAACGACCCAATTTGCTAAACGGTCGCTTTGGGACATATCTCTGAAGCCAGTCGAACAGTATGAAAGGGCTCATTCCTACAAGCATAATTTGGTTCTTTCGCTCAGATACAGAAGTTCGTGCGAGATCGCTGAAATCAACAAATGTCCAAGTCATTTGGATTAGGATGTCGCGGGATTAACATTTGCCAAGCCGTTCACTTGGAGGGGAAATGGTATTGATGGTATTTGCACCGAGATACAGAAAGCTGGTTTAAAAATTGAAAACATTTGAAAAAATTTGGCCATTGTCATGGAAATTTTAGGAATATTGTCTTTTTTTTTAGTCAGATGAAGATAGAATATAAGCTGCAGAGGGTCGCGGAAAAACTATAGTCGTACAGAGCGCTATAACCTCTTCATTTTATAATGGAGTACAATTCTTTCACAACATTCTTTTTCATTTGTTCGATATGTAGACAATGATACCGTTTTTATATTCATATTGAATCACCCATAAAACCTGACTGAAATTTGTTCAAGCTCTGTGCTGGTAACTTGTAAAGAAAATTCAATACTTAATATATGAAACAAGAACTTATTTGTTGTGCATCAGGAATATCGTGGAATAATGGATTATATATATAGTTTATTTTATTCCTGCAATGATATGATTTATAAATCATTAGTAACATCTCTCTACCGGCCATATGTATTCTAAGTAGTATGTGGGGTTACCGTAACCTCAAATGGGCCTATATGTCCTCAGTGGGAACTAACATTACGGCCGCCATGTTGCTCATCAATACACGGAGCCCCAAACAAGCGTTACTGAATCTAAGGAAAATTGTGTTGATCCAGACAGGAATAGAGCTCTTAGGACCCTGAGATGCACTTATAAATTAACTTCACACTAGCGATGAAGCCACTGAGTCATCCTCCACGTAGGAGGAATGAAAAGACAGGAAGAGACATCTAAACACATTTAGACCTCACAGACACGTCAGGAAAACAAATAAGAGGCGAAGAACCGTCAGAGACTTGGACGTTTTTGATTATTAAAAATGATGCGCTGAGATTCTGCGAATGTTCCAAGACAGAACTAGATATGTTAGCAATGCTACCGACGATAATGCTGATATCAGCATCTCAATGGGTAGAATTCCATCATGTGGGCAAACCGAAGATTACATCATTTGGAACAGTTATTTATACCTGAAAGTTAAAATCATCAAAACAGACAACACGAATCTAGTTGTTGATGCTTTGTATTTGATTTTAATTTTGAAATACAAATAGTGTACATGAAGAGAATGGACTGCCCGAATCCTCATTCTTCATTTCTTTGTTCATGATTCATTGAACGAGTCTTATTAGAAAAAAGGTTCATATTGACATGGGTGTTTGATTATTTCTTGGTTGGTTTGATGCATTATGTTCTTGTATGCTCTTCTTTCTCTCTCTCTCTCTCTCTCTCTCTCTCTCTCTCTCTCTCTCTCTCTCTTCTGTACATGAATCTGAAAGTCATGTGACATGTCCTCCAACGTTCTGAACTGAAACTGACGTCACGCATGCTCCTGCGGTCTGCTTGGTAGATAGAAAACACGCTATAGCTGAAATACGCGACACGCGTTCTGATAGGTGGAGATTATAAATTAGCTTGTATCCTGGTCTAGTCTATACATGGTGATATGTTCGCCCTTTTTGGCATTCATCGTCGATTCATCTACGAAGATAAAATGATCAACCAACACTGCCAAGTTGGGAAGTTGAGTGAAGTCATGTGCTGGTTGCAGAGGGTGGAGCACTTACTGGTCTGGGTGGAGGAAATGGAGATTTTCTCTAATAATCGATGTCGCCTCAAAAGAGAGATCGCGGTCTTTAGAACGGCAAATGGGGTTAATTGGAGAGGTAATGGAGAAGGAGATACTATCATCTTCAACCTATGGACCGTTTAAACCTACAATTTCCCCATCGAGGCCATACAGGTCAATCATGTTAATCCTATGGACTAATGTTAACTTCCCCCTGGTGCCAGAAGGCCAATTTATTTCGACATGGCGGCCGTAATGTTAGTTCCCACTGAGGCCATATTGGCTCATTTGAGGATACAATAAACCCCTATACAACCTATCCTTCTTGAAAATTGCAGAGTATTCGAGGTAAATGACCGAACCGAATATCTTCGATGTATAGGGATTGTATCGATGTCCTAAGGCAGAAACTAATCAAGATGACAAGCGTGATATTATTTGTACACTGTCCTAAAGGCTTTACTTTGTTATTTAATTTTCACCACACAGATTGCTACTAGTGAATATCGCATTTTGTTATTAACTGGGTTTATGGGATTTATAGATTGTTAATAAGCTGCACATTGCATTTCAATCATTTTGTCAAACAATACAGCACACGGTAATCACGGCCGTATGATCCAAACGACCTTAACCAAAATAGGGATGTGAATAAAACAAAGATATTTTAGAGTTTTTATATCATTGGCAAGCTAAGAAGCGTTGTAACTATGACAAATTGACATGGTTGATCTCCGACTACACCTAACCCTATCAAGCCCATATAATATGTAAACTTTCTTGCACTTGAGTCAGACTCGATTCAAATTTCTGACATCCGATTGGCTTACGTCAAACCAGTGATCAATAAGATATCACATTTGAGCTGAGTCTGTTGAGCGTGAGAATATTTTGTTATCTCGGGCAAGGTGTTTTGTCTAAAATTTCAATTAATAACGATATCTGAACCGTGTTGTAAAACAACAACATAGTAATTGATCCCAAAGCTTATGGGACAAATTATTTCACAGCACTGCCACATCTCTAGCCATTCTGCAAATCCAGATCCAATTCGACATGTCAGATTGTGAAGATGTCCCGTCCTTTTTTAATCTAATTAAACAAGACTGTTTTAAAAATAAATTTTGTTTTGCTGAACTAGCGCAATTTATTTTATGTATAATTTTCAACAATTTGCTAATCACTGGACTTTTGTTGTTTCTTTTTTAGTTTCTTGTCTCATTAGTCGTATTAGATTTCCTCTCCGAGGTTTTCTTGTGATCTGTTTTTTTGATATAAATGATATATTGTCTGTAATGTCAACGTTTTTCTTTCTTTCTCTTTTTAAAACGACATAATATTAGTGTGAATTTGGTCTCCTGAATTCTTTACTATACACTAGGGTTAACAACAACAAGAGGTCATTTGAAGGTGAGAGTGGACTCATCTTAACTCTCACGTTCTGTGGGCTTGCACAATAACATTTAGTATGTTACTTGAGTAATTAACTAAAACGTTAATTAGTTTCTTCCACCGTTACCCGTAAAGCGGATTCCGCTGGACGCGGGGATCGTCTAGTACAGAGAAAAGAGCATAAGGAAATCGTGTCTGCTCAGCACAAAACCCTTGTTCTTCATGGTAAAATATTTTTGACGTCACTGCTATCTAAGGGATGCACAACAGAAACAAGTACGAAATATAGTTCTATTCTCGGTATTGTGCCTCTTTCGTTGCTTGCAAATAACAAAATATAATTCAGTCAATGTACATTCCGAGTTAAAATACTATCTAGTAGCAGGTCAATAATTTCCTTGCGTCCAGAATCTTTACATTTTGAGGTCTGATTGCTTGCTCTCTAAATGTCTCCAAGTAAATCTTAAGTGCCGGCTATAAGGCCTGGAGATCATAAATCTTGGAGTGTGAGTTTGAAATTAAGTGTTTATTATCAGTAAATCTGAAAAGAGCTTTCAAAAATGGCCTCATTGTTATTGGTCGAAATAAAATCTCAAGTTCACACTCACGCTCAGAAGTTTTATTTCTAGCCCAAATAATTTCAGTCGGAAGCTACGCTTTTAGTTATTCGTTTCGCCCAGCTTTGCTGTCTGGTATTGATTTTTGCCAACATTTGCCTGCCCATTGTCTATGTCTCTGATTGCTTCTGATATTAATTAGGTAAAATGTAAATCACGAGACAGGTAAATTGTCTATAATATGGAATTCGCTGTTTCTTGGATCAAATGTGTAAAATTTAATTATTCAATGTAATGAACACTGGTATATATTATTTTCTGTTCCTATTGGTGCGATTCGAAAACCTTTTAAGATATTACAACGACACCGTTACTTTATAATTATTTAAAGAGCATAATGAATTTTACTAATAAACCATACTTCTCTCTCTATAGTTCAAATATAAAAGTGTTGCATGTTAGTGTATATTTCCAATAAATTATATTTTGTCTTTACAGACAAAGACGTGTAATCGTATGAATAAATGTTATTCTTGCAATTTTTTCTTTTCATCGGTGAGCTTCCACATTTGTATTTTCATCGACAAAAACATGTTCCTTTACCTGCCAACTGAAAACTTCCAATGTGTGTGAATAGTTTCTGGCATGTCTTCACTTGCGTAGAATAAAGTAGAGTAATCAAAGTACAGACCGATTGCTCCCACTAGAAAGTATTGTATTTTTCAAATTTCAATAATTGATTGCTCTTTAATCTGAGTCCTAAATTTCAAGACCTCTCTCTCTCTCTCTCTCTCTCTCTCACACACACACACACACACACACACACACACACACACACACACACACACACACACACACACACACACATATATCTAAGATTTGGTGCGACACAAATACAATCTATTTAGCAAGCCAGATATGTGTAGAAGCATGAAGCTGTGACGGAGTTCCTTCATCGTGTTGATGATATTTCTCCTTTCTTCCAGAGTCTTTCGCGTCAAGAATTTATTATTTGTGCTAGTGGCTTTATTAATTAGTTAAACAGAAATGCTATATTGAATGGATTATAGCTGAGTAAAAGTTGATTTTGCGACAGAGACTCAGTACATTTACGGGGTTTGTATTCATGTACCATCGTAACACTAATCTTCAATACTTTTAAGAGCAAAAGCTATGAAAAAGATCGATGTTATTTCTCCTTCGCATCTGGAACGAAAAAGAAAGTACAGTAAACGAGCAAAATCTTGGACTATGCATACCATGCATACTCGCAAAATGCGACTGCCGATCATCGTCTATGTTGTTTGATCTACTGATTACTCCTAACAAACTGCATAGACACAGACCTGTCGGCGCTTTTTTGGCGGCAGATCTGTGTATGTGCAGTTTGCAATTGGTACGTACGGTAAGTGTACAAAATACGAACGTGGAACCTCAATGGTAGGTCTCCATAACATTTGCCCCAACCCCAGCCACTATTCCCCAGAGGAAAGTCTTTTCTGGCAAATAATACAGAAGAACTGTGATCTTGTGTTATGTCTGTGATACGTGATATTGTTATAGGCATTATAAAGTGTTTCGAAGTTTTAATCATTAGTTTAATATTCCCTAGTCATGACTTGAGATATAATAGAAATTGGCTTTCAATAGTTTTCGACTAATTGTGAAGAGATATCTCGGACTTGACCTTTGGCCTGGACCATCTCTGTTTCACCACTTGTCATGTAATGCCATTTGGGTATAGCAAAAAGTATCACAATTTACCTCTCTTTTTGGATTTGAAGAACACAATTTCTTATTTGATTAAAGTGGTACGTAAACAGAATAATTTGATACAAGGACATATGCACTACTAAGGGGAAAATTCAAACCTTGGTGGAGGTCATAGCACTAAAACGAATCGAATTAAAGCTAGACAAGTGTGCAAGTTAACAAAAAACAAATACGAAAATCTTTTAATATAAAGTCATCATGTGCGATTTCATTTTGAAGTATCTCGCATGTATAAGAGAGCTCTTGAAGGATCTTAATAATCATGTGTTAAGATCTCTTAGTCTCCGAAAAACGGTGCCAGACGCCTACTTTCGTTTGTAATTGACAAGCACTAGACAACGTTTGTTTTTATTCTTACCAACAGTCTTCTTTCTTGCCATCTGATGCTTTCTTTGTCTTCTAAGGTATCTTCGTGACAATCATTGCTTCCTCTTAAATTGATGCAAATCAATCATACTTTGGTAGGTCTGACGTATAAGCAATACAGCATATCGATCAGTTGATGGGATCATTAAGTAATATTATATTTGCTGGAATACGATATAAAGTTCCAGCAGAAACTTGGAAACACTCATAAACAGAATAAAAGGGCATTCTTTAGTTTCATCCACCTCTATTACTGGCCACATGCTGATAAGGTTATCCTGATATAGCTGTTATTGATGATGCAGGAAAAAAAATTAGGTCACTGATTTATAGAGCTATTAACATTACTTGTTTTAATACTAAATTTTAAAACTTACTTTTAATATAAATTGTTATTATTTCCGCTCCAATTGATACCGAAATTTCGAGTCGTCGAATAATTTCATGGAATTTACTGCTAAGGTGAAGCAATCCATATATTAATAAACCTGTTTTTTTATTTCATGTCATTTCCTTGCATCCTTTTTCACTCTCTTTTTATGGCTGCAATCACTGGTCCAAAAAGTTAAATTAAGGCAATAATATGGCATTATTTTCTTGGCTCTCCCCGTCTGCTCAGTTCGTTAGCATGTAAATGAGGTAGGGCGTTTTCCAATGCACTGTTCTTAACACAAGTGTATCATGATGTAAATATACAGACACAATTATTAAATAAAGAAACAGAATGGTAAGATTTGCACGTGCAGAACAGCATTCGCTCGCCATCTCATTGTCACTATCAGACAATATTATTGTGTCGAACCCCAAATAGTTGGACCTAAAATTGTGTAATAGACATCTGCAATTTGACCACGATTTGATGGCGAGGGCAAATGTTAGACAGAAGAGTTTATTCTGTATACTCAGATGTGCATATAATTTTCCTTTCTAGCGTTGAGACATGACACACATGCTAAAGGACAATACTATTAGACTTACTTATTCTATTATCACGTGATTACTGTGTTATCCAGATTTATAAAGCCGTATCATATATTCTCGATATTAAATGATGATAACTTCCCATGACGTTACAAATGACATCATAACGTCACATGAAGCACAGACCGAATATCTGAGACATATATATGCGCTTCAGGGTCATTTCACTGCATATATTACAGATATATTGAATTAAATCATGATTTGTTCGTCATTTGATGAATATAATCTTATATTTTGTGCTCATTTCAATGAAATGCATTAAACTTTGTGAATAATTGCAGCCGTTTCCTCGTCAAGGCTAAAAGAAAAGAGAGAAACTGTTCAGCCCGTTTTATAACATTAATTTCAAATGAGCACCAATGCATGATCCTCTATCCATTGTACTATTATGAGGGTGTGCAAAATGGGACAAAATTTTACTCTAAGTGTTAAACCTTGCAACATATACATCTAATGTAATCTTCACAATATACTCTTCCACACAGCTTTGAACCTCACGATTCAATCGTTTTCGAAAAGTATCGTAGCCTCTGCTGTTTTCGATAGGACTATGTTCTCGATAGTTCTAGTTATTGCCGCAAGTTTTTCTATCTGTGACGTCATGGCCCAAGATAGCAATGTGACAGTGACATATGCAAAAGAGTTAGATTGAAAATAATCACATATCAGAAGCAAATGCTTCATGTAAATTTAAGTGTTTACACATTATACACATGGTGTTATGAATATACTGATTGTCACTAATATCTCTTCTTCCGGTCGTTCAAAGAAATTACTATTTTGTTTTAAAATCATCCCTTACCAATAACGCAATCGTCTGTTAAACTGAAATCTCCGCTACAAAAAAAAAAAAAAAAAAAAAAAAAAAAAAAGAACAGAACACTGTGTGATGCAGAGTTTTGGCGGTTTCGTAAAACTGCGTAAACCCAAATGCGCCTATTTTGTTAATGTCCTAATTGTAAAATCTCTGCGTATTCCCTCCAATTACATGCATTCCAGGAAACTCAAGCTACTCGGGGGCATCAAAAGCATGTTATGAGGAAAGCTGTCCAGACCTGCAAAGATGTATTGTGTACCACAGACAACCTTCGGGGAAATGTAAACAATAGGATTTCAATGACAGCAATAGATCAAGGCCATCTCCAGTGCTTAGCCATTATGGATCAGAGCTAAGCCTCATTTCCTTCATTTCTCCTGGCCAACGAATGTCACCAGAGTTGATGGACGAGAAAAGTGCTAGATGCGCAATTACTCCTTCAGGGTAGTAAAGTGATGATGTCTTCAAAAGATATCTGCAATATCCTTTTCTGAAATGTATCCGGGCCGTGATCAATCGGAATATAAATTGACTTTAGATGATGGTCATTGAAGCTACATCACACAAAACTTGATAGAATGGACAAAGGAAAATGCTAATATTCCCTCCACCCCTTTGCTCCACTCCCGCCCTTCTCATAGCATTCTTCCTATGAATATAGGCTGCTTTGGACCCTTGTACATCAAATATAAGTATGAGTGTCAATGCCAGTTCACGTGCCACTGGAAATGTTCTGTCGCGTTATGATCCTTGCAGGTTGGTATCAGCCTTTTATCTTTACATTCTTCATTACTCCTTTGCAAAGTCCGGAATAATCTTACTTTTACAATATAAAATAGCACCATCAGTTTTTTATGTAGCAAATGACGATATCATGGAGTAGACAGAGGACAACACCAGAGATGAAGTCAACAATCACTACAACGAATGGCGTGAAACAAAGAAATCTAAAGAGTTCTTTGTAATAAAGGGTGCAGGAGTTTAAAAATTGATGAGAGTTGAACAAAAAACATAAGCCATGTTGTAGGTGTAAGAACTGTAACAGAATACAAGACAGTGGAAAACGCGAGGGAGTACATAGATGATTCTACCAGTTAAGTGAAGAAAAATAAAATCATTAGTTTAAACAACACCACATTATTGAGTGTAGCTGATAGTACTTCAAGTCGGCAAAACTTGAGTTTCCACGATATTACTGAGTGTAGACGATTCTACCTTAAGTCTGTAACAGACGGATTTCCCGAAATAGACACATGAAACTGAAATAAAATAGAAAATAATTTTAAATAGTTAGAACATTAAAAAACACATATTATCAGTGTCAAACTGGTTTTGGGAGGAAATGCAGCTTAACTACCCTGTATTGAAAAAAGGTTTTAAGCACATTGAGCTGGCAACAGCAACCGGAAATAAAATGTTTAATACTCTCTCTCTGGCTCTCTCGCTCTCTCTCTCTCTCTCTCTCTCTCTCTCTCTCTCTCTCTCTCTCTCTCTCTCTCTATATATATATATATATATATATATATATATATATATATATATATATATATATATAAATATATATATATATATATATATATATATATATATGTATATATATATATATATATATATATATATATATATATATATATATATATGAATTAGAAACTGCCTATATGATTACAAAGCTGGTTAACACTGCCCAAAGGTATTAAATTTGTAATACGTACTTAGCTTACTCACATATCTGAGGACTGATACTTGTATCCAAATTGTGTAACTGGGATCTTCCATGGCCACACCTTATGCAACTTCTATAATCGTTCTCAACCATATTAGACTCAGTCTTTCTATTAACACTGGATTTACCATTTGTCATTTTTAGGCAATAGAAGCGCGTAGAAAGATGACATTTACCATTTCAGATGTTTTACCACTTTTTGTTGAGATCATTATATATATCACTGTTAAATTAATCTGGTGTAACTTAAGGCATTTTGTGCAATAACATTGCCTGATTTCCCTGTAGAAATTATAATAGCGTTATCTTTACCGAAGCATTAACCATCCAGCTTAATTATCCATACATCGATACAATGCGGCTGGCCATCCTGGACCATTTTGTTGGTTTCATCGATTTCTCATTTAGAACTTTTAATCCAATCATAAGTGTTCGCTGAGTACATTTCGTACAAGTTATTATGCAAACTGCGCATGCAGTATTACCCCAGTGATATATTTACATAATTCTTTCTTTTTTGCTACATACTTTGCGGTTGAATATACATTTTTAGGAGTTTTTATTCAACATATATATATATATATATATATATATATATATATATATATATATATATATATATATATATATATATATCATTATATGCTGGCATAGTTGACATTAGTACAGATATGTAGCACTCGACCTTCCCAAGGGTTTGTGCCAATAGGAGAAATAAAAACTGACTTCATAAGATCTGAACTCATGCATTGTGTCTCGTTTTATTTTCGTAATAGAATACACTGTGTCAACTGACGGCTTTAAAAATGCTCATGGAAAATGAAATCACAACGAACAAGACTCCTGTAGTCATTAGCTGGGAACAATGTTGGATAAAACGCATCTACTGTGAAATGTATTTTTGATGAAACTTATTAATTTATTCATATATTTTCACTCGGTTTCTAAAGCTTTTGTAGAACGAATGTATCTGGTACCAACAAAACATTGATCATCTGTCGAAATCGAGCGATTAATATTGCTATTTGCAAATCCAATTTAATTGTAACGCAGAAGATACATTGCAGACATTCCCAAAACAGTTTAATATTTCACGAATATGTGTTACATTTGTGTGCTTATAAAGCTAGCAGAGTGATGACTATTGTTGTTCCTAATACATTGATCTGAGACACATTTTTTGGTATTAAGTATTTCATGGCAGACCAGATATAAGATGCTTTATAAAATCTGAGTAAAATAAATTAGACAATTTAGAACGAATAATTAATCTTGTCATATTTAGAGTTGATATTTGCTAGTTGTTTTTTTATCATGATTTAATTATTTTTGTAGAAATGAAACATATCCAAACAAAATTTGATTTTGAAGGGAACTTATCTGTAATTTTCAATTATGCAGAATTGTTTTCCAGCTCTTATTCGAATGACATCTTAAATATATGTCAAAGCCATCGGGACCCGGAGAACACATAACCGTTTACACGCTCATGATTACAAGCGCACGTGCCACATCCGATAAAGGATAAAGAATTATTCAGCAAAGCAAGATGGATAACGGTACTAATATTACACCTCTAACTGTACATATATGACTTCTGCGAATTCAAGTATTAAGATAATTATGTGAAATCATTGTATCTGATGAGAATCAATAACATAGTTGCTATTATAACTGTAATGATCATACACTGTGGTTCTTGTTGTCGTTATTATTATTATTTTTAGTGTTATTATTATTACCTGTAGCAAGATATAAATATTAGCATAAGTGTATTGTTCAATATCTTTATATCATGCGCTAAGAAGAGGGTATATATATATATATATATATATATATATATATATATATGTATATATATATGTATATATATATATATATATATATATATATATATATATATATATATTCTTGACCTGCTGCTCAATCCGGACATGCTACAAAAATGTTAGTAAATTAGTAAATAAAACACATGGCCGTTGTTAAAAAAAAAAAAAAAGACAAACAAAAAAACACGCTGTTTTTCCTGAATCCTCAATGCTGATGATATTTGAGGACGTAGTACATATGGATGTTGGAATGACATATATATATATATATATATATATATATATATATATATATATATATATATATATATATATATATATATTATGCTAAAAGATCGATTATGCAAACCATCTACCTGCATATATCGTTACCTACTCTCACTAACTACGTAAAGGTCCACCTGCCTATATAGCCCTTTCTCATCTTCTCTGTTACATTTTCTCTTCGCTTTAAGTACAAACGATCTCTGACATTATATAAGGATGTTGATATTTTTATTTGCTGTCATTTATCAAGACTATTTTTTTTTCTAGAGAATAACTTGTTCATTGTTTTTTAAAATGATTATTTAAACTTTTCTTCAGAGGCATCATCATTTTAGAACATGTCACGTCGGGTAGAAAATGCAAGCATGCATTAGCGAAACTATCACTAGTCTTTCTACATACATACCCTAGTTATGTACCTGCATACCTACCTATCTATTATTTATTCATCTTTTTTTACACAGTCTCTTTGCTGATAGTGCAAAGGAGCTGCTCTTTGATCAGCTAACAAGGTTGTCCATACCACAAATATATATTAAACTCTAACCTTCCCAAAGCTTTGCGTAATTAGAAGAAATGATATCAGATTATGTAACATCTTAATCATGTGATTATACCGTCATGTTTCATTTGTGTAATGGAATAAACTGTATCATGCGATGGCAATCTAAAAGTTTTTTAAAGATAAAGATATGACAACCAATATAATGCCGCTGGTCAGTGATTGCGTGTATTCAAAGCATATTCCCTCTTGTTCTATCATTGCCTTCTCCAGAGGGTACAATTATCCTACAATGGTGCCTGTTTGTGTACACCTCTAAACTGAGGGCGAGGAAACAATTCCATAGGAGAACAGTTTACAAGGGAGAAGGCAATAACATTATTTTGTACATCATATTACGTCATGTAATGTCATATGATGTAGGCGATTTGCAACAGTGACTGATAGAATAGGGGTAATGACCGATGCCAGGTAAAGACCCTTCAATTGTGGTTTTAATGGGAGTAGCCTTATCTGCATCACGTGACATTCCGTTATTACGGTACTGATATCGCACAGTGCTCGGTGCTATGGAAGCTATATTCATACATTTACTGTAAAGTATAATTTATTTGCATAAGCATGTAGGTTAACAATGCGTCGCTGTGAAACAATATTTGCTGAAGCGAGTACCCTTAGTTTCATTGTTATAATACTATAGACCTTTTACCGTGTAATTTCCTATAATTATATAATTAGTTCGGTTTTTATCCCTAGACTGTAATTCATGGAATGATGCTTATTTTCATGTTTCCTGCTCTTTTTTTCTTCTTTTTTTCCCCTTATATTATGTTGTAATTGTGTACTCTAGTTTTTCAAGTACATTTTAGAAGATTTACGCCGAAATAAAGTTGATTTATACCAATGAAGGAATATGGAGGTGTCTTTGGCGTATCCTGTTTACTTGGTCTTTCTCGTGTCACGCGTAGATAGAATCAGTACCCGTAATCAGTATCAGTACCTTGATGGCGGACGCGTGTAGTAACATGTAGCGAACTGGGGGATGTAAATATGGACGAACTGTCCACTGGAGTCAAAGATAAAATGCATACTGCCCTAAATTAAATCCTTGCAGTTAGCCAATTGGAACTCGATAATTTTTATCACATGATATACTAGAATGCAATATGCGTTATGTGATGATAATGATTGTTTCAGTTATATCGTTTAATACATTTTAAATGGTAAATCCATGAAATAGACAGACATCTTTGATTCCTATTTTATCTAACAAATTTTTCTCATTCCAGGGAAAATCATTGTAAAGTGCAGAAATGTTTCCTCTGTCTAAATCACATTCTTAATATATCTCTTGGCGGCTATATACTACAAACCAATCCAATTTACACAGTAATGACGAAAATAATAGCTTTCACAGCCATTTAATTGCCGACATTCCCCTGGGCTCATAATATCTCAGTATCTCAAAAATACATTTTTGACTTGCGGTTGCATGATATAAGCAGTGTGTGAAACATTACTGTATTAATTTGAAATTTAGTCTTCATTTTCAGACCAGTGAATAGATGTTGCATGAAATCGGGGTCTTACAATTACACCAAATTGAAATAAAATGAATTTAGTCGAACTTGTCAAAACAATTTTCATATTAGATGGGGTAATCGGAATATGCATTCATGAGGTTTCTTTCTTTCAAATTCATACTCCGCTTTTACCTTAAACAATGATTAACTGTAAATGAAGGCAGGATTAACAGATTGAAGTATTATATAAAAATATTGTCCTAATACGTATCTACTGGGGTTGAGGAGTTTTATGAAGTCAAGGTCTGATCAGATAAGTGATTAAACTGGTCACAAGTTCTTAGACTTTTACAATTGGAAGCATTGATTCAAAAAAACATATAGCTCTTGTGAAATAAACATGTATGAAGATGATACATGAGGCTATATCTTGCAACACAAAACATTTCTAAAACAAATCAGATACTAAATGAATATGCAGTACAGTTTTTGTCCATGCACAACATTAATAATGGGCATCAATATAATTAAGCGCTACATGCAACAATATGTTGAAATGCATACATACCGAATATTCATGAGATATACATTCATATGAATGAAGAATATAGACAAAATTTCTGTGCAAGCGAAAGTTCAATAGTAAAATGAGGATGAATAACACGAATGACACGGGAAAGGGAAAAGGATTGTTTTAATTACATGAAATGTCTCTGACAAGAATGGCTTTATGAGCATACATGGATTGATTTTTCAAATATTTTTCATTATCATTATTTACAAGCTGAAATAATTTAAACATGGTCAGATTCCTATAATGGTATAATGATGAATATTGCTTTGTTTAATACAATTAAAGGCGACGTACTATTGCAACATTCATCTTCCGCATTATGACAATTTGGACACAGTCGCCCTTTTCTGGCAACTTCAATATTAAACCAATGAGAAGATGTGTGTAACCTTGTCAAGGATAATCTAAATCTAGAACCATTTTTTGTTTACAGATAAATTTTAGATTCAAAATTGTCAGTCTTGATTCTGTATAGAAGTGCCCTTGAAGACACATTCAATCTTTCCCTACATTCCTGTAATAATTTTTAAGTCTCTACTTACATAAGGAGAGAAAAATGTCCTCGTTTTGAACCCTTAATTTGTCCAGGTTCAGCTAGACCCAATTCATTTCGTAAGTTTTTAACAAGTGCTGTCCAATTCGTTTTATTAGGTAACATTTCAATGATGAGTCAGTATAAGTTCATAGTTTAAACGAATGTATTTTCTTTCAGTTGATATGAGTATTTTAGCCAATACTTACTTATTATTAAAGTCAAGACGCGCACGTGGTGGTCTTCGCCGCATTCACCGTATTCAAAATCATTTTGCAATTATGTTTCACTCCTAAAGTGTATTTACAAAACTCTAAATGTTCACGTTCATGAGCAGAGCCATGTATAAAACCTCAGACTTCACATTGTTTGTTTAAGAAAGGTAAAATACATGTATAAAAAAAACTTCACAAATGACCATACTAAAAACTTTTTTGTGCCTTCCCTGCCAGGGTACTTTGCAACGCAGAGAATCATTTTAACGTAAAGACTAAATACAGATATGTTAATCTATCAACTATTTCCAGTTCGACACCATCATAATAACATTTTGCACTGATCGGCAGTCTACCGACGTTTCTAAATAATATTACCGAATGTTTGTATATGCCAATAATATACCCAGACACCTTAAGGAGCTCAACCACAGAATTAACAAAAAATTACAATAACATCGGTATATAGGAAGAAACAAACGAAAACTTACACACGTTACATATCGGTGCCAGTTATACCTTTGTTAACAAATTAATATTCTAAGGCATTAATAAAAATGGCAAAAAATAAGGCGAACTGTTCTCGCCTTGTCTTACACCAGTACTACAAATGACTGATTCTGAACATTCATTGTTAAACTTTTCAACAGACTTGGCTGGGCTATAGATTGACGTAATTACATCAGACGTGTTACAGTTTACACCAATTTTATTTATGAATTTGAACCCAAACTTTTCCCACACTACGTAATTGAATACTTTTATAAATTCAACAAATGCGCAAACAAGTTTCATTCAATTATTAAGAAGTGTAGGGCAAACATATTATCCACAGTGTCCATTATGCTCTGAATCCACCTGAGCTGCACCATCAACAAAATATCAATGAAATCACTCTGTCAATCTATTATTTCAAATTCTGGAAAAAAAAGTTGCCAAATGTACTAAGAAGAGTTATACGTCAACGATTATCAACACTCAATATTTCATGTTTATGCAATGGAATGGTAAGTCTCTTTAACGAGCAGGAAGGAACACCCCGAGGTAATTAGAACATGACAAAATTCCCTATAATCTACGTTTCAGACGTCCAAGATTCACACAAAATAGAATATCTTGATTCAAGCGTACGTTATTTACAACAGGAAAGTCAAGTTTAATCAATCGTTTGGTCACCAGTCCCTGGACGTTCCAAGATGCAAAACGCAGTCTCTCCCCGTTCCCTCGGTGGTTTCATATGTAAGTTAACACGTCCTCCTCTTCATTATCCGCAGGTCCCCTGGCAAATTAATTCCTATGGCACCCCCACCCCCACCACCACCCGCCACCATACCATCATCATCACTGACAGCTGATTATCAACCATTATGGTGCCCCAAACTCCATCCCTTTGATTCCTACAGAACGAGTATATGTGTTTCACGGCACGTTTGAAGTTCGGTCAGCATCATTGTCAGAGTTTAAGGATTTCCGTTTAAGATAACGCAAGAAGTAATATCAGTTCGAAACTTATCCTCAGCTGTAAAGCCATTCACCACCAACCTAACTGGATACTTCAAAGAGACTATGTTCCTAGTACCTTTCTGAATCTACTTAAACTTCGTCCACAATGACTTCCTAAGCTCATTTATTTTACAACATGTAAACCTTTATCCAGAATCGCTCAGATTAGTGGAATAGCACATAATGTCCTTCGAAATGCAACAATAATTGGATGGAGATTTCTGCCAATACTATTCTGGCCACCTTCCTTACCTCTGCGACTACGATAATTGTTTAAGATTATCCAGGTTCACGTTGAAAAACAGCAGTACCACTCAGAACAATAGTGTTTTGCCGTGGTCGCTTCCTCAGGAATTGCACCGCCATTCCTCACATGCAATACCAAGATGGTTATCGGAGGTGGGATGTGGGTGAGCTTCAGCTCGTCCGGTAGGACTGCACTTTGAATTTCCTTTGTTATAACTATCTTAGAACTAGCTACTTGCATCATCCCTTACTAAGTTTATCCCAACGTGAAAGACATTACAATTTGGTACAATTCAGCCTAAAACACTGTATATGGCTGATTTATTAACTGGACCGATAACAACATGACTGAAAACGTTTAGCCTCGTTCTCGAAATCATCTTTATATATCTTGTCTAATCAGGTAGCATCATTTGTCATTCAATATGGTTGAGTGTCAGATGTAAATTTGACATGCTTATCTCCTTTTTTATGTAGTCAGCTATGATACTATGAATATTATGAAGGTATGTAGACAGTGGTACTATTGAACTGGAAAGATAACAGTTTTTTGTAAAATTATATTTTGCCAAACTTCCACTATCACGTGAACGGACACGATTTGATGGAAATGATGAGCGTTTATTTTGACCATTTCATTTTTTCTTTGGATGATTATATTACTGTCACCTTCTTCTCTGGTCTTTATAGTTACACGGATTACTTTCTCTTCAGATCATTTGGTATCTGCAAGACAAAATGGAAAGTTGTTGAATTCACCACAAAGTTACAAAGACACAATGCAGCAGTATACTGTGAAACTCATTACGGTGAAGATTATATATGCACATATGAGATATGTTTAACTACTTTTTTTGTTTTGTTGGTATAAATCTAATCAACGTAATTTTTAACAACTACCAAAAGTGTGTGAGTGTGTGTGTGTGTGTGGGGGGGGGGATGTTTGACTCAAAGAAAGTGACGTGTTTTCTGAAACCAAAGAAATATTTAATACATCTTTATATGTATTGAAAGGTACTCTTTTTACCTTAAATGCAAATAACTGTGTCAGGTCCACATGGGGATAAGATCGGGGTTTTATTTGCTTTCTAAAAATGTATACTCATCTTATGTAAGAGAGGTATGTATGTGTATATATATACATATATATATATATATATATATATATATATATATATATATATATATATATAT
Organism: Margaritifera margaritifera; assembly: GCA_029931535.1. Classification (NCBI taxonomy): domain Eukaryota; kingdom Metazoa; phylum Mollusca; class Bivalvia; order Unionida; family Margaritiferidae; genus Margaritifera; species Margaritifera margaritifera. Next base: position 897,687 of record JAQPZY010001327.1, on the reverse strand, counting down.
ATATATATATAATAAATGTTTGAGTACAAGGTTCACATACAGACAAAAGGATATTAGTGGTAGTAAACGCGTTTTATACATTTCTATTGAAAATAACATAGAAACTTTAATTAACATGTCTAGGGCAAATAAACATTTGGCCAAAGTTTACGATGATATTAGAAATGGTATTATGGATTTTCAGAATGAAATAGTGATACCAGAGGAGATTTTAATATAGTCATGGATCGTATCAAAGATACCTTTGACTGTAATTAATATATGAACGATTTATGTAGTGAATTTAATATTGTGTTGATGCATGGAGAAAACACAACATGAAGACATTGATACATGGCGAAAATCAAATCCTCTGCAACAGGAGAGTTCGATTTATTTTCTCCCAGAAAATATTTTGAATAATGATGAAACACTGATTTTGGTTATCGAACCAATCACTCCATGACAAGAATTAGATTGAATTTTAAAAAGTTTTCGAAAGGGGAAGAGATTTGTAATTTTAATAATTCATTACTGAAAGGTGCATATATGTAATCTAGTTAGAGATCAAATTCAACGATTTGAGCAGCAATATTACCCTTCAGTTTTAACTGACACGAATATCATAGCATTGTCTGGAACTACATTGGTAAACCATAATCTACTTTTTTAAAAGTACTACCGCTTGAATTTAGAGGAAATAATAAAAGCAAGTGGATTACATGATACACGAATTAGAGGCCGTTGATGTTTGTCCTCTCATTCTTCAAAATATAGGAGAGAAAGAGAGACATTGGAATTATATGAAATTTTAAAAAAGAAAATTGAGAGAGTGATGGTTCGTTAAAGGGATAAGTACACACAATAGGTGTCTGTGTGAATGTCTATGTATGTGTGTGTGTGTGTGTGTGCAACGTAATACTTCTTTCAGCTTAGAAAATTTAAATTATGTGAGCATACATTATTCCTAAACTAGTTAGAGAAGATGGTACAGAAGCATTATCTGAGGCCGAAATGTGTATAACAACTATGTTGTTTCGTAATAGACTATACAAATATCACCCTTTCGATCTTAATAATTTGCATGAAATTTTCACAATAATGACATCAACAAATTATCTCATTCTCAAAAGCATGTTTTTGAAAGGTTTTATTCGATATGAAGAAATATTTCATTGTTGAAAGAATTTTGCTGTCCAAGTTTCTAAATATTTGGAAATTTTTAAATAAGTATGCAATTAAACGAATCGATTATTGCTTCGAAAAGTGGATATGTATTTAGCACGAAAAGTGGTTGTTATAATCTATATCCCTAAATGAAATAAACGTACGGAGTCTCTTGAACATTGGAGATTTATTTCATTCTTAAATGTTTCATATACAATTGCATCAGTTTCTATTCAAGCAGAATACAATGTCTTCAACTATATTTAATAAATAAAGTTCTGGCTGGTTTCCTCACAGGGAGATAAATAGGAGAAGATATAAAAATACAATCTTCAAAAAGAATACACTTTGGAAACATATATCTGTTATTAAAAGTTTTATAATTTTAAAACTTAACATTTATTCATAGCTTTGTCATAACTCCCCAAATTATTGTTTTGAGAACTGGTCTACATCACTGAAATTACTTTTGGAAGGATCTTTTTAATGCTTGAATGAAGTTGAATAAATCTTTCAAAATGATAGCTGTCAGTTCATTTTAAAAAAATAAGAATTCGTTTACGGTATCCACATAATTAATGATTTAATTGATGAAAATGTAAACTTACTGCTTATCGATTCATTTCGTAGATTTTCAAGGGGTTATTAACGCATCAATCCAATACAAGGAATAAGTAGATATTATTTAGGTCTTTTAACGTTACAAGGTCCGCATATCTTTCTGGAGTAAGATTTTTACTTTAAGAATAAAACGGTCATATACCAATGTATAAGAAACGTATAGAAAATGATGAAAACCAAATGCACGTACAAAATGGAACAGAGATTTGCGTGGAAAGGAAGAAAATCAATGGAAACAATTTTTAAATGGCATTTTAAAATGCTTAAATCGTCTAAATGGAGGTGGTTGCAACGTAACTATCTTCATAGAATCCTCATTTCCAATTCATTTTTATCACAATTGGTTTGTCAGACACTAATATGTATCTTTTTGTCAATATAAACCTGAAAGACTGATACAATCATTGTGGCATCGCCAAACAATTCAAACTTGTGTGTTTTTTCGCTACGTGGATAAATGATAATGTAGACTTTTCATAAACTGTACCTTGATCGAAAAAAAAATAAATGTTTGACATCCTATATCAACAATATGCAGACACTACATACAATCTAAAAATCTAATTAAATCGAATGCAAAAATATTTCATCTATATAGAAGGTGTATGCAAAGTATACCAATTTAAAACAAAATTCAAAAAACTATTAGAACCATACACTTAACTGAAACTCTATTGCATATACATGCTGTAGATGGGAGAAATTCAGTAAAAATTGGGAACCTATTTGGAATCTACTGCAGGGCTGTCTTGCCGCTGTGTTGTTACTGTCTAGCTGTTAGTGGTATATAAAAATTCAGCTATGTATCATATAAAATAAGTATTACGAGCTTATATTGATTATTCATTGACACACCAAAAATAATATATATATTAAGCTTGTTTGAGTCTTTTCTTTTGTTACATTACCCCTAGTCGTAACAACAATATCATTTGTGCATCTGTTGAATTCTGAATGTAGAGTGATTTTTGGGGGCGATAGGATATTAATCTGTCGACGATCTGAGTGAATTGTATAGGAACCCTATTGCGATTCATATAGCCTTGTTTTCCGCTTGATGATTCAAACTGCCGTCTCTGCTCCATCATTTGATTTTAATTTGGTCCTCATGAAGGTTGTGTTCTAAATGGTACTTCTAATATGGCAGAAGCAGCATTTTCTAAGCGAGCGATGATGTCATTATCCGTATGAAATAAATGGATATTGAAAGAATAAAATCAGTTACTACTGGTACAGTCGGCGGAACTCAATATGCACACTAACTTGAACAGAGATCTGCATTACAGAGTTATCAGGTGAAATTAATAAATCATGTGAGATAGCATACCATGATCAATCTTTTGAAGAAAAGACGCATGAAGAAGTAGAAGTGTATAGCAATGATCTTGACCCGTCTGGTAACTTCATGGAAGCAAAGAGTCAAAAGTATCTCTTAAAAGAACTCTCTGAATTTCTATGAAATAATTGAAATTATATATTTATGAAGTCAAAAGGGCATAAGTATTGACACTCTTGTTTACAGCCAATTAACTTAACTTTTTTTTTTTTTTTTTTTTTTGTCACTCTAGGATTTTCTCTGCGGTATCGCACTGCTATTTTAAAATGCGAGCTATGTAACATGCACTATGATCTTGTGATTGATTGATTTGGTTCTTCAGAAATATTGTGCCTCTTAAGCCGAACTATCGTCATAAATGTCTGAGCATCGTAATTACCGTGAATCACACTCTAGCCTTGTACGCCAGCTTTTTGTCTGATTAAATAGAGAAAAACAATATTAAGAAAGTTTACATCAATTCCACCGTGACTGGACACTAACTGTCTAGGAAACTAACTCAAATTGATTGTGACAGGCCTCGAATTCACATAACGTGGACGTAAACTCAAACCCATTTGTTGAGACATTAATGAGAACCAGTTGATGTACATGAAAGAGTTCTGACTAAATTGTTTTAGACCGAGAGTGTCGTTAAATATAGCTAACGTGCTGCATGGAAATATTACAAATGCATTGGCAATCACACGTGCAATAGTTCATAATGAGTGTGCTCTTAGACTGAAGAACATCGTTAATATGGGGTCTAATTTTCCAAAATGATTTATATTGTCATTACTGTTCTTTTCACGACTACATATAACCGAATGTGATCGATATGCGGCTGCCTCGGTGTGAACTTGGAAAAGACACATAGTTCTCATTTTGTTATCATTATATAGCCAATAATGTGTTAATAGTGCCGTTAAAACAATCAAAGCAATGATCGATAGTCTTTCTATTAAATTCGCAAGGTGTGCAGGAGAAACAACAACTTTATGAGCTATAAAAGTAAAGAATTAAAGCCAACAACATACACTTTTTTATATCGATATCAAATATTTAATCACCCCTCCTCACTCCCAAATATTACTCTCATACCAAAGCTGTGTCGGGTGAAACATCTCAAATGTACTAACACATCTAAAATTTAATATTAAACCCACAACATTTGTATAGGTATGTTTGGAGTGGAAATTTGAATCATGCTGCATAATTTACGATGCCCGGGTTTGTATGAGTGCACTTTTTGTGCATGCACTGTTTGCGCAAGGACAACACCAACTTTCACTGAATTTCGTTAGGTTTGTCCGAAAATGTCCATTATAACAGAGACTTTGGTGTCTAACAAAACAAAAATTATAAAACTCTTAGCAATCATCTCGTGCGAAGATCTAGAGACGCAATAAAGGCCCACATTGATAGCAGCTATCGATGAAAGGATTTTACTTGGCTTTGTTGTAACGAAACTTTCTGAGCTCAAAAATAAATTAAAGTCAAGCTCAAGTTTTAAAAATATCATGCTTCTATAACAAATGCATTATCTCATATTGGTATCTCTACATACACGCAAAATTCTAATTATTGTGCCCAGACAAGTTCGTGATCACAGGGCCTGGTTCCACGAAGTCTATTGCTGATTATGAAGTGGACAAGAGGTCAAAGTGGTAGTATATAAGAGCAATGTATACGTAATATTAGGCGAAGTGGGCCTCTAAATTTTGAGTTTGGAAGCGCACATATACCTTAAGATCAGCATTAAAATTTTGATTTTGACGTTAGCAATATATAATAACGCACATTTCAGTAAGTCGAACAGGTATATCAAAATATTATACCTCATTTACTGCTATGTTTCTGTTTTTGTTTGTTTCATTGCGGGTATATTAAATAATATCCACCCAACTACCCCCTCAATTTAGTAGTAATTCGTGGGTACTACCTGAAACCCTATGCAAATTTACATCTATAATTCCCGACTTCATAATTAATTAAACAAGACTGAAAGTAGCAGCTATGGACAAGGTTAACAAGAACTTAGTCAGAAACATGCCATGTCAAGGAATAATCCAATATTTTAATGATGCTTTAAAGAAGTATCGTGCAAAGGTAGATTGAAAATGAAGAAAGCGGGTCTGATAAACTCCAGAGTGCACCAAAGATCCAAGTGGATCCAAGAATACAGAATCAATGTTTTATTTCATCCTGATCATATTGCTAAATTCCGAACCATTTTAGGAGCAACATTTAAAAACAATTACGTAAAAATAAATTATTATCTCATTATTCTTTGGAGCAATGTCAACAACAAACAAAAACAAAAAACAAAAAAAAAAAAAAAAAAAAAAAACCTTTACTTCAGTCATAGCAGGATTTCATATTCACTCATAGCATCCACATCCCTTTACTACTTTATTGTTGATAAAGGAAATTCACAGAAGAGGAGAAACCATTTGTTGATACATCATATGTGTATATATGTACAAATTGGATCTAATGGAAAGGTCACGTGTACGAAATACAGTAAGCATTTACGGGTATCCAGCATTTGCATCTAGTCAGACAAGATGATTACATTCCAAGACCATGTCGGGAGAAGAATCATTTTAAACGATAGTCTATAAACATAAAAAATAAATGTACTGAAGAATATCCTTTAATAGAGTAAGCTAAGCTGAGATAGATCATCTGTCCACAAATAAAGTGCACAAATTATCACGGACAGAGGAAACTTGCAAACCTTTCAAATGTTTCCACCAAACAGGTCGATAAGTCAAGAAAAAACCAAAATACACTCTGGTTTTCAATACTCATTAACTGCTTCAAATTTTGCCAATTTATTCATTTTAGCCGCGGTATAGTGCCCCATTTAACAACTTGTTAAGTATACCAGTCTCCTATTATTCTATTTTTCGTAGAACATGGCCTTTCTATTAGCTTATTTGTCATTCCTTGCACATTTCATTAACTATGTATATTGACTTAAAGTTATATACCAGTGTAGATAAAGTAAATACAATTCAATATTATTTGGACAGAAAATAAAATTTGGAAGCGATATAAAAACAACCGATAGAAACATTCAATATATTATCAGAGAGACACGCTCAGATGTTTTTTTTTCTATAAGTAATACACATCTGACCAATGTTATCGATCAGTAATTTCCGGAGTGTGTAGATTATGTGACGTCATATTTTGAACACACATTTCACTTCCATTTCTATCAAAACATAAACAAAGCACGTGTTACAGTTCCATATTATTTAATTTGTAGTTTTATCATCATAATCATGCCAAGAAGAAATTGTGGAGGTTCGAGCAAGGGTAGTGGGGTAGGTGTGTTGCGGCAAATTGTGGGAATACAAATGCAGATGGGTTTTCCATGCATTCATTCCCCAAAGACCAAGCTCTTCGTCGTAGGTTTACACATTTTGTACAAATCAAAAGGGCAAACTTGGGTGGTCCGACTGAGTTTTCTGCCCTCTGCTCCTTTCCTTCCCATTTAGGCATATATTTGAGGTTGAGCATATGAGTAGGACAACATAGAAGGTGTTGATGCTGGTTTTTCTATCCACTGTGTGAAGGTATCTGACAACCAACCCAAGGTAACAGCTATGTAACTGAACTTTCAACACCAACTGTGCAGGCTTGAAATGTTGTCAGCATCCAAGAAGTAAAGTTGCAAAGTTCACCTCCAAAGAAATAAGAAGGGTCTATTCAAAGAGAAAAGCAGCAAGGGTATTTTTTTAATGACAAGTACTTTATCATTATATCTAAGATATTAAACAGATCAATCACCACATCATTTTCATTTGTACAATGAATAAGATTGCTTCATAGTTTCAACTAAAAAATGCAATAAATTTGTAATAAATAAAGAATTGCAATAAAACATTTGATAAATATTGTCAACATTTTGGTGCTGTCTTTTTCAAGTTAGTTTGACGATAAGAAGAGTAAACATTATGCCATAGCAGATTTATAAGTCCTAAATATATATTTAATGGAAGTATTGTATGTTGGACAAATGTATACATCAATTTACATGTATAAGATTATAAACATGATGACGTTTATTTGTATCCCCAATTAATAAAAATCCATATTGAACAACTTGTAGTACAAGTTTAACCATATTGCATTCTGACTTTCTGTTGTTGTTGACTCTTCACGTTCAACAACTTTTCAGTCATATCATGGCTGCAAATTTATTTTTGAGGAAGTCAGATAAAGTTAGCCATCGGTATAAGTAATGATAAACTTTCTCACATAAGGTACCATTGTAATCCATTTTGCTTGAAGTTGTGAGTGTTAGTCATAACACTAGAGATTTACACTACTGACTTGAATATCTTGCCCATTGAGAAACTCCACATATTATCGTCTAATAAACAAATAAAACAACCCCTAGGAAAAGGTCAACCTAACTGCATTGTATTAAACTAAAGAAAGAATATATATATTTTGCGTTTTGTTTTAGGATATTGCTGAACATGAGGAACAATGTTCAAAACAAACATAGGATGAAGCAACTCCGGATCAAGACTTATAAATATATTTGATATGAACATTATGAAAGAGGTGTACAAGATTTAGCTTTATTATATATATATATATATATATATATATATATATATATATATATATATATATATAGTAAAAGTCAGCAAAATGTGGATAAAATACCTATTACCTATTTCTAAAGATTAAAAATAATCCATATTTTCACATTAGTTTGACATTTCTGACAACTACATGTCTTAATATCAGACATATTGTCAAATTTCGAGAAATAAACTATAGAAAACCCACTGCTAAAACGAGTAGAGAAAAGGATTGATTTGCTCATCATGAATTTTTTCGAGGAAAACTAAGTAGATATCAAAAATACATTTTAAATTGTTTGTATGTGTCAAACGCTTTCTGTTATGGCGCATAGGGGCTTTTGTTGAATACATCATAGGAAATTTGGGAACTATTTTTATTTATAAAAAAATAATTTCAAGATCTTAAGCTTTGTAAATGCTAAATAGCTTCTCCAGACAAAGTCCAATAGTCAAAATTAATAAAAATAATTCAATTGACCATTTTTGTCAGGCAGATGAATATGAAATTGTCGAAGTGAAGCCTCTCACTGTATCCATTGGTTCCCAAGTCAACAAAAAGATAAAACAGTGGTCTAAGCAGTGCCAAACTTACATTAAAGAACCAAAAGCAACGACTCGACCTGCAGTGAAGATGAAAAACAGAGGTAATTGGATATTTTCAGATACGCACTTTTATTTATGATTTGTTTTTATATAAAAAGGTTGATTTAATTTTTCTCCCAGACAATAGTTGAAAACTCACAGAAAATCAAATAAATATAGAATAAAAAGAAAATCTAATTTTTAAAAGAAATATTACCTTGTAACTACTAAAAAAAAGAAAACAAACTTCCTTCGTGTTATAATTAAGATTATTATTACTAGATATAGGTACTGCTACGTTCCTATCAAAATTATATGCGCCTGTATGGATACAATCAAGAGTTAATGTGTACTGAGCCTAAATTTGGTATTACTATTATTTTCATTTTATTTTGATTTACATCAGACACCACATATCTATTTTCATCAGACACACTAGGCTCAGTTATCTTTTCTCAAAATTAAACTTCGGGTTAATTGTCTCCTCCAATTGTTCACATGGGTCTTGGGCTCGATGGCATAACTACTTCGATGCTTGTCTACATGTAGTTGCTAATGCTGTCCGTCCTGAGACCTGGGCAGGTCAATTTCGATTGGGACCGCCGATATTCGTGCGGAAACATTTTCATTGCGTGGAGGAATTTCATTGTTATTTTCAAATTGACTTTCTTAATCAATACTAAAATATTTGAAATCGAAAATAATTCTGTTTTTAACAAAAATAATAAAGTACTGAGATTCGGAGAGTGTGAGTTGGGCATTTTAAGTACACAATTAAGAGGTCTCAGATGTAAAATAACATAACTCAACAACGCAACGGGTGTTTTTTTTTAAGCAAAAAGTAAATTTTGGCATCCAAGAGTGAGAAGAATCGGCCTCAAACGTTTTATAATTACCCAAAATAAGGCCAGTTGAAGTGTCTGTTTGTGATTAGCTTATACTAATTACGAATTTCATTTTACTCTGAATAACTAAAATTTAATCGCATTGGTACACTCACTAATATAACGGGTTGGCCTCTCCAAGCAATCAAAGTATTTTCTTTGTTATTATTGCTATCATTTTTGTTCTTGCTGTTGTTGGCTTATAAAGTTGGCACTAGTTCTCGGGTTTTCCCACATTGTTAAGCTAACATCACTATTTAAAGTACGAGGGAAATTGTTATAGCTGTCATTCTTATCTTAAAAGATATGTTTACATTTGAATTCGCTTCGGTATCAACAATATTAAATTGTAACTCTTTCTAAAACAGACTGGTACTGAATTCATCCCTGAATTTCAAACCATAACCTCAAAAGCATTTTCTTCCTCCATGATGGTGCTGCTGTGACCGGGACGATTGTGGTGTAGTACCAGACATTGAATTCATAAAACTATAAAGACCGAGACAACTGTGATCCAATATCTCGAAAGCTATCGAAACAATATTTCATTCAATGTTTATTTTAGGCTTTCTTTTTTGCCGGTAAATTTTTCTTGCAAAGCTTTAAGAGCGTTTCCGAGGTTGCACACAAGGCGATCCCCTACCACCACAAGCCTTCATAATTTGTGCAAAGTTTGCATGATTAAAAATGTTCACCAGTCAAAGGCATTTTAGTGAATTATAAAGAAAACTGTATCTCTAGTTGTGCAGATGATACATCCTTAGATTGTAGATGACTCTGACAGATCGCTTACATCTCCAATATATATACTTAATATTTCCCGTTCAAAGAGTTTGGTTTTGAATCAAATTGATAGCAAGGTAAAACGATGTCTTTATTATCAGCTCAGTTGGGACTGTATTGAATGTACGTTTTTGAGAGTTAAGCTTTCTATAAACCTTAGGAAAATGATAGATATTAATACTAAGGTAAAATTAAATATTTAACTTACAGTTGTCAAAAAGATCACCATTTGGAACAAATAGCTGTTATTAATAGTTTGATAATTTAAACATTTGCCATTTACTCATAGTTTTGCTATATTCACCAAAGAAGATTTTAGAAGCAATTAATTTTTTTTTTTACAAATTCTTGTGGAATTTGATTGAATTAATAAGATTAAGAAAACTTTTACAATTAAGGATTATATAAAGGGTAGTCTAAAATGATTCATATATTTTATTTGTCATGATTCCTATCACTAAGATACAAAGAAGAATGTTGCAATGCAAATCAAAAATGGGTTCATGTGGTTCAAGCTGCCTATCCTGATATTATGAAATTTTTCATGTTTGGTTATGATGTTTTGAGAATTGATTTACATCACTGGAATGACATTTGGAGTGTTTGGATGAAGGTTAATGACTCTTTCAAAATATAATCATTGAAAGAATTTCTTAATATTCCAGTATGCAATAAAAAAGGAATAAGAGTAGCTATAAATTCCATTTTTTGTAAGGTATCCACATAATTAATGAATTATATTTATGAGAATGAAAATTAAATGTCTTTATAACAATTTTAAGAAATTTACTCCGTACCGATTAATTTCACAGACTTTCAAGGAGTTACTAGATCATCGAGTCATAAGAATGATAAAGTAGGAGCTTAACACTTTGAAAATGTCAATGTCCGTCCATTTTACAGTTTTTACTTGAAGAATAAAACGGATACAAACAAAGATATAGGAAAGTTATAAAATAAAATGATGAAACACTCACCACATATACGAAATAGCTTAGAGATACGGAGGTTAATAATGAAAATCAATGGAAACAAGTTTTAAATTACATTTTAAAATGACTAAATATTTTAAGTGGAGATAGTTTAAAATGGAACTTTTTCATACAATACTTACTTCAAATTCAGTTGTATCACAATTGCTTTGGCAGACACTGATATATTACAGGAACTTGAAATGTTTATAGTCATGGTTGTGATATATACTCTATGTTGATGGATATAAATTTGTATTTAACAACTAAGGAAATATTTGTAGTAAAGAAAGTAATTAATCCATGTTTCTAAAATGGCATTACCTTTTATTTCTGGAACAATAAAGTTGTTTGTTGTTATTTTTTAAATTATAAACAGAGACTCCGTTATTTGTATTAAAAACAGAGATTCTGTTATTTGCATTAAAAACAGAGACTCCGTTATTTGTATTAAAAACAGAGACTTCGTTAACCAAATGAATATATGTCTGCTACAAATGAAAGTGAAACGGCAACATTTTATTTAACAAGTTAAATTACTGTTCACTTATATCGAATTTCGTAAAATGATTTATAACTATGTCATCTAAAATAAATTAACAAATGTTAAATTGATGCAAAATTCATTTAAGGTAACATATATTGATTATGAAAGAGTACGAATGAAAATTGTGATCATATCTGAATCCATCAAAACATGGATACGTGACGCTAAGCTTTGCACGGTAAAGTTCCATTTATCATATTCCTTGTTTGGAATTATAACTATCAAAGGATTGTCATAGGTGATTGAGTGGTTATATTTTTAAAAAATTCTTCTATGAAATTATTTTAATGAAGTTTGCCACATTTCCTTGAGATGAATACTTCATCACGAAGCTTCCTAAGCAACCTCCATCATTATCATCATCATCATCGTCATCATCATCTTCTCCTTCTCCTTCTTCTTATCGTAAGAGGGCAAGAATGAGTTGTCCATTGCAGATTCATAACGACGTCAAAACTTTGGTTGAAAAATGATTTTGTCCTTAGTGAATTAAATTAAACTTAATTAAATTGGCACCAATGGTAAGAAAGAGTCGCTTTATCGACAAAGGAAGTCGTAAGAATAATTTGATTCCATCGCATATAGCTCAAATCTGAGAGAGAGAGAGAGAGAGAGAGAGAGAGAGAGAGAGAGAGAGAGAGAGAGAGAGAGAGAGAGAGAGAGAGAGAGAGAGAGAGAGAGAGAACGAAAGAGAGAAAGAAAGAAAAAATACCTGGACCTGTCTTCCTTGTCTCCTAATGTAAATATCAGAATTACAATAGTCGTATATGTACATATTTGAGACGCTGAAGTTGAGCCTGGTCAAATATAATCTTGTAACCTGTCGTGGAACAAATCTAAAAATGTGTCCGTATGACAATTATGCTAACGCTAATATGATACAATTGAGGAGCAAAGTTCTACTCAGTAAAAGTGTCCTAGAAATGGTAAAAACAAATTTGACTTAGCTATTCTTATTATGAAGCATCATGCCAAATTTGGTTTCAATCCAAGAAGTCATTCATTCTCAGTACAGGCATTATAAATCAAAGGGTGTCGAACAATATTTCTGTTCAATTTTTAATTCTGTTAGGATACTTGTGTTTCGGAGCAATTAGAGCCAAGCCGGTTGATTATTTGAGTGTTTTAATTGGAACCCTTTTGCGACTCATAAAACCTTTTTCCGCTTGAGGATTTCAATTGCAGTCTTTACTTCGTCATTGAAGCGGAATTCGAACCTAATGACATCTGCATTCTAACCGAGACTCCAAAAACGGCCGAAGTAATATTTCCCCAAGTGAGTGGTAGTGCCATTATCCGTATGAAATAAATAGAGAGTGAAATAATAAAAATAGATATCTTCTAATCGGCGAATCTGAATATGCAAATTAACTTGTTCGGGTAAGATAACGATCTGAATTGCAGATGCATCAATTGAACATTTTGCAAAATCACACAAGGAAAATAAATGAGTTTTGAAATTTGATATCAGACTGAGTTTCACTGAATGTAATAGAGCAAATTCCTTTTTTAAGTAATGACCTATCGATGATTTTTTTTTAATATTTCGTAGACTCAACAGCCGATTATTGACAAATACTGTTCGAATTATAAATTCATTCTCAGTCACAGATGCAATAGTAGAGTTTGTGTGTGATATCAGATTTAAGAATAAAGAATATCTAGTCTACATATAACACATCTAGTCTACATATAACACATGTAGTTTACATATAACCGAATGTATCCAAACAGAAGATGCATATAAATCTAGAAAGGTTTAAGTATTAATTCACTCATCCACACTGCAACAGATTTGATCGAACATTTTTTCGTAACAAGATAGCTAACTCTGCTGTCATACTCCATCGACTTTCGGGGAAAAACCCCAACATTTACCAACATTTGTCAAATTTAATATCCAACCCACAGACATTTTTTTCGCATGGTTGGAGTAGAACGCAATTTGTTTTAATCATGCCGCTATATTTAAAGATTTTACAGAGCTTTGTTAATGAAATCCAGCTGTTTTGCTTGCACTGTTTTCATAACACAAGACGCAGTTTTTAAAATTCTGCCACTTTTGTCCAAATAATATCTTTAAGACAGATACTGTGACATCTAACAAAATAAAACTTAGGAATCGTATCATGCAAAGATTATACTGAATTCCATCGACGCAAACAATCAAAACTATCGATGATGGATTTCACTTGGCGTATTGAATTCATGCTCAAGTTTAAAAATGTCGAGCTTCAATGAAAAGGCATTATCTGTCATTTGTAATCTCTATTTACATCCAGACTTTTAATGATGAAGTTTCATTGTTTATTTTGCAATCTGAGTTCAATTATTGTTGACAGACAGTTTCATTATCACGAGACCTGGTTTCACAAAGTCTAATCCATATCATGAAGTGGACTAAAGGTAATATAAGATCAATGTATACGCAATATCCGGAGAAACATCGTTTTAAGGTAGAGTAAGAACAAATAGAGCGGGTCCATTAATCTCCCCAGTGTTCCAAAGAACAAAGTGGATCCTGGAACTGAGCATCTATATTTCATTTCCACCTGTTCATATTCCTAAAATCTGAACCATTTCTAAGGATTGGCAATTTTCAGGCAGAAATAAATTATTACGTATGTCATTATCCCTTTGAGTAATCTAAAACAATTTACAGACTTTCGCTTCAGCTATACCATGATTTGATTGTCACTCACAGTATCCATATAGATATACATCTTTGACGCTTACAAAGGAAATTCACTGACCAGAAAACATCTGTGTTGAGACATCATCTGTGTGTACTTGTAAAGCGTCGTGTATAATCAAATGCCACGTGTACGAAACAAAGTAAGCGTCAGGGTATCCAACATTTCTATCTAGAAATATCTTGTAAAAAATGATAACTAAATTCCAATACCGCATCTGGAGATGAATTAGTTTAAAAGACAGACCACAAATATCAAAAATGCCTTCAATGAAGAATATGTTATGCTGAGATAGGTCATCTGTCCGCAATTAAAATGCACAAACTATGAGAGAGAAAAGCAACTCGCAAAACTTTTAAAATTTGTACCACTAAATAGGTCGATAAGTCAAGAACAAGCCAGACTACATCCAGGTTTTCATTACTTCATTAATTGCTTCTAATTTTGTCCAATTTATTCTTTTTAAATACAAGTTTCTTATTATTATGCTTTTCGTCGAACACGGACTTCCTATTAGTTGATTATTGGTTACTCTTTCCACAGGTCCACTAACTGTGTATTTTAATAATGTATATTGACTGAATGAAGGCGTTAAATATCCTGAAGTGGTGCGTAAACCATTGCTCGCCGCGGAAATGATGAAGTCTTCTCAGTGTGATTAAAATCAAGCTCTACTTATATTAAGTAGATCTGACAGGCACTGATAAAGGTTTATCTTCTGCCGACCTTTGGAATTCCCGGATCACTTATTTTTAGCAACCTGTCAGATAAAGTGTTCGATTTCGTGCAAAGGAACGTCATCGTTATAAACGACATATTCCGAATAACGTTTATCACTTTCAGAAAACTGTAATTCAATTATGAATCGAAAGGTCAACAGAACGTGACCTCGTGCGTCGGACCTCCGTTATGTCGGATATCTCAATTTGAATTAGATTTAAACCTTGCCACACTGATTGTTAATATAATCATATCATCTAATTGTCACTTGCGGAGAGATGTTGATAGAAATATATTTAACGGTTGATATGTAAATTATTCGTGTGTCATAATTATTTGCATAAAATCGTTTAAGATGGATCAATATTTACATACAATCCCCAGCAACACAGCACAGCATTTCCAAGCACCAGTTCACTAAGCAACTCAAACGTTATTCCTTAAGTTAAGAGTTTTATATTTATTTCTTATTGCTCAACTTACAGCAATGCATTTTTAGTAAATATTTGTCATTTAGTCATAATATCCTGAATTATCCCGAAAGGAGTATCATTGTTTCTCTAAGAAAAAGTTCAGAGTTCTCTCATACTTACTTAATACTTGTACTTGCGAGTATTCCGACACCATTAGCAGACACATATTATGGTTTTGTAAGATGGATTAGCGGACACCTGCTTCGGTACAATGCGGTCCTATAGCTTAATCCCTTCTATTTATTATTACTGTGTTAAATCAAAAAGTTTACGTATCTAACTTGGACACAATGAACAAGAAATGGAAACAACTTGTATCTTCCTTTTGAGAAACTGTTTACGGACTTCGCCCAGTTTATGATCAAGAAAACTCTGGGGAAGTTCAGATACACTTCCATATTTCTGATGCACTGGAAATCAACGGGTACTTTGAGCCGCAGAGCTTGATGGACCTACCATGAAAACAGAATACGTTGTCCTAAAGCATGACAGGCGCTCTAAGCAGCGAAACTTCCAGTAACTATTCGGAAAATAGAAGAAAACCAAGAATGGATCTCAAGACATCTCTGTTCTATAATTATAAACGTTATACATTAATTGTCTTTAACGAGTTATTATTATTATTATTATTATTATTATTGATAATAGTAGTAGTAATAGTAGTAGCAGTAGTAGTAGTACTAGTAGTGGTATTTTATAATTGTATCATTACCATTTGCTGTTAAAACCAACAAAACAATAACGATCATTATCATCATCGTCAACATCATCAAACAATCTTATTCACTGAACCAGAATAAAATGTGCCATCTTGGATAAGAAACACACGAATCCTTAAATTAAGTTAGAAAGAGTTATTTATTGCAGTTTGCACTGAATCTTCCGCCTGTATCCATGTCCATTCCGTTATGCTCTGGCCCATAAAAAAGGTAACTGGTACTTTTCACGAGATTTTTAAGACGGAAAAGTTTTTGTTTTTGGTAAGATACTGTAGGTAAAGTAATGATAAACGTATGAAACAACATCTATGAAAGTTGCTCATCTTGATAAAAAGTGTATAAAAAGTATAGAATAGCGATCGTTCTTTCGGGATTTAAAACAAATGACTTTGAAATTTTTTTATATTATTTTACCATAATTTTGCCTAATCAATACTAAAAATTTGAATAAAAAATAATTTTGCTTTTAAGAAAAGTAGTCAAGCAACATGATCCAGAGTGTATGTAGGGCATTTAAAAAGTAGTCAAGCAGCATGATTCAGAATGTATGTAGGGCATTTAAAAAGTAGTCAAGCAACATGATTCAGAGCGTATGTAGGGCATTTAAAAAAGACAAATTAGAGGTAATAAATGTAAAATAGCATATGTCAACAACGCAACTTGTCCATTTTAAATGCTGTTATGTATGATGTTTATATAATATTATAAATATTTTAGGAACTTGTAAATGTTTCTTCACTTTAATATTTGCTTAAATCTTAATGTTATCAGGAAAAACATGTTTAACTAGTGTCCTTGAATTAGGTTGTTTTGATCAATATGTTTTCTCAATTTGAAGGTCAAGGTTGAATTTTGTTTACAAGTAAAATTACATTAATATGACTCATATTCTAGAACATTCTGTCATATGACCAATCTTTATATATACCATGTTTGGTGGACATTTATTCAGTTTTGACATTACCATCAGTCTTGTAAAGAGCTATTACAGTTGTGAAAATTCATTCCAAATTCTAAGAGAGGAATTATTTTAAATATTCATTGGATTATAACAGTGCTCATAAACTTTTGGATTTTGGATTTTTAATTGACAATTTTGGAATTTATGTGAACTTATTCAGAGATTTTGGAATACTTCATTTTGACTTCAGCACATCAAGATTTCTAGTACATCAGGACTTTGGAGACCATTAGCACATCATAACATTCAAGGACACAGCCGTGAATTCGGAACATTCTATATTTAGGACTTGTGATTAGAGCAATCATTCTTATTGGATTATTAGGATTTCAAAAAACATTACTGTAAGTGACTTTTTGATTTTTCATTTTAATTATCTAGTAATAAATTGCTTGTTGATTTTTACTTGATTTGTTGGTTTCACTTTCTTTCTGTTACATTTTTTTTAGACCATAGAGTCGTAACAGAAATTGGGGGCTCGTCGTTCCGGGATTGAATTTCTTTAAAGCATATTAGAGATATTAAATTTATCTTTGAAATTCATATTGATTTTGTCTCGGAGAATTTTTTTGTCTTTGGCAAAGATTTTTAATGAAGAAATTTTTTTTGTGTGAAACCAACAAGCATTAACAATGGCATCTAATGTTCAGAATTTCATTTCAAAACCTACCCAGGAGGGGTTAGAGTGCATGAGAAAAGATGAGTTGCTCGAGCTTGCCAGAAAATACAGTCTATCTGAGGCAAAAGTATCATTGACAAAACAGGAGATAAAGATTATTTTGATTCGGTATTTAGTAGGAAAGGGAATTTTTGATAGCAGTGCTTTAAGTTTGAAGAGAAAGCCTGTATCTGGTTCTGACAGGAAATTAAGGGAATTAGAGTTAAAGAACCAGATTGATTTAGAATTGGCAAAGCTTCAGATTCAGAGAGAGAGAGAGAGAGAGAAAGAAGAGAGGCAGATACAGATGGAGAGAGAGAAGGAAGAGAGGCAGATACAAATGCAGAAGGAAGAGAGGCAGATACAAATGCAGAAAGAAGAGAGGCAGATACAGATGGAGAGAGAAAAAGAAGAGAGGCAGATGGAGAGAGAGAAAGAAGAGAGGCAGATACAGATGGAGAGAGAGAAAGAAGATAGGCGGATACAGATGGAGAGAGAGAAAGAAGAGAGACAAATACAAATGCAGATGCAAAGAGAAGAAAGGGAAATGCAATTTAAGTTAAGAGAATTAGAACTGGCAAACAGAGCACACTCCACTCCTTTAAACACAAGTTCAGGTTTTGATGTTACTAGATATATTAGGTTAGTACCCCCTTTTCAGGAAAAAGAAGTAGATAAATACTTTCTTCATTTCGAGAAAATAGCTGAAAACTTGAAATGGCCCAGAGAGCATTGGACTTTGTTATTACAAAGTGTACTTATTGGCAAAGCTCGTGAAGTCTACATTTCACTGTCAGTACAACAAAGCACTGATTATGATGTGGTTAAGGAGTACATCTTGAAAGCTTATGAGTTGGTACCAGAGGCATATCGGCAAAGGTTTAGGAATTGTAGAAAAGAAACTGGACAAACTCATGTCGAATTTGCAAGGGATAAAGAACAACTATTTGATAGGTGGTGCTCAGCCAAGAAAGTTGATCAAGCTTATGATAACCTCAGACAGCTCATATTAATTGAAGAGTTCAAGAGGTGCATCCATAGTGATGTTAAAACCTATCTTGACGAGCGGAATGTGGAAACTTTGGAAAATGCTGCTCGTATGGCTGATGATTATTCCTTGACTCACAAAATTTCATTTGGCAATAAGTCGTCCTCTCAGCAGTTTTCTGGTAAAAAACCATTTCAATCTCATTCGAGTACTTCCAAATTTCACAACAGCACAACTGTTAGGAATCAAACATCTGATAAGACTGATCAGAAATCCTTATCTCTTCCTACGTGCACTTATTGTAAAACAAAAGGGCACGTTATTTCTGATTGCTTCAAGTTGAAAAATAAGCAACAGAGAAAAGACAGAGCTTTTCCAAATGCTCTTATTTCTACGAGGTCAAGGTCACGGTCTTGTATTGAAAGCAATACATTTGTTGGGTCAAACAAACCCCAGTCTGATTCTATTTTGGAGGCTTATGAACCATTCATGTCAGAAGGTTCTATATCACTTATTGGTGATTCTGCCAAACCTATCCCAATTAAAATATTAAGGGACACTGGAGCTTCTCAGAGTCTTTTATTATCAGGTACTTTGCCTTTGTCTGAGGAGTCTTCTTCAAGTGAAAGTGTTCTTGTTCAGGGAGTAGAGTGCGGCTTTGTAAATGTTCCTCTCCATTGTGTAAATTTGGCATCAGACTTAGTTTCTGGACCTGTGACTGTTGGGGCAGTGACTTCTTTACCCATAGAGGGTGTTCATTTATTACTAGGCAATGACCTAGCTGGAGATAAGGTTGTGGTTAATCCACTTGTAACTGACAAGCCTTGTTTGGATCAGAAAGTTGATCCTGTCGAAACTGAAATCCCTGATTTGTACCCTGCTTGTGCAGTTACTAGAGCTATGGCAAAAAGAGCTCTTGAGAGTGATGTTGATCAGGATATTATTCCTTTAGCTGACACATGTATTGGTCAGTCTTTTGATGAGGTCACTTTTTCCTCAGGTATTGATCAATCAAATGGTATTGATCACAGTGATCCTCTTTTGGCAACTCATTCTCTTTGTTCTAATCAGGATGACAAACGACAATCCCTTGTCGTTGAACAGGAGCAGGATCCCGAGATATCTTGTTTGTTTCAGAGGGCTATTAGTGAAACTGAAGCCACACAAGTTCCAGTGTGTTACTTTGTGAAAAATGGGGTCCTTATGAGGAAATGGAGACCACCTGATGTACCTGCTGGTGACGAGTGGTCAGTGAGCTATCAAATTGTTGTTCCTAAGTCATATCGACAGGAAATTCTTAATTTAGCCCATGAAACTCCTTTTGCTGGTCATTTAGGATTCCGTAAGACTTATCACAAGATCTTGAATCATTTTTATTGGCCGAAACTCAAAATTGATGTTTCTAAATACTGCAGATCTTGTCACACTTGTCAAATGGTAGGAAAACCCAATCAGAAGATACCTAAGGCTCATCTGCAACCTATTCCTGCATTTGATGAACCATTTAGTAGAATAATAGTAGACTGTGTTGGTCCTTTACCTAAAACCAAGTCAGGCAACCAATACTTGTTGACCATCATGTGTGCATCTACAAGATTTCCAGAGGCAATTACTCTGAGAAATATAAAAACTAAAACTATTGTGAAAGCTTTGGTGAAGTTTTTTACACTTGTTGGCCTTCCCAAATCTGTCCAGTCAGATCAAGGGTCAAATTTTATGTCTGGAATTTTCCAACAAGTTATGCATGAATTAGGCATCCAACAGTTTAAATCTACTGCCTATCACCGTGAAAGTCAAGGTGCTTTGGAAAGATTTCATCAAACTTTGAAGAATATGATTCGATCCTATTGCTTTGATACAGAAAAGGATTGGGATGAGGGTGTTCATTTGTTGTTGTTTGCTGTTAATGAATCAGTTCAAGAGTCGTTGGGTTTTAGTCCCTTTGAACTAGTTTTTGGTCATACTGTCCGTGGACCATTGAAATTATTGAAAGAGAAACTTCTTTCAAATGAAGATTCAAAGATTAATCTTCTTGATTATGTTTCTGATTTCAAATACAAGTTGTCAAAGGCCTGTGAAGTAGCAAGAACTAATCTTCACACTACCCAGTCAAAAATGAAATTAAGGTATGACAGAAATTCACAGGAAAGGAGTTTTAGACCTGGTGACAAAGTTCTGGCTCTCTTTCCCATACCTCAGAATCCTCTTCAGGCTAAATATTTTGGTCCTTATACCGTTGAAAAGAAAGTAAATGACTTAAATTATATCATTAACACTCCTGGGAGGTCAGAAACAGAAACAACTTTGTCATATAAATATGTTAAAGGAATATTTTGACAGAGATAGCTCAGCTAATTATTCTGTTAATTTAGTTGTACCTGTCCCACACAGTGAAGATATCAACGATGGATTACGATCAGACTATAGTGACTCTGGTATAACCAATCTTCGGAATTCAGAAATATTGAACAACCTAGACCAGAAGCTTTCACATCTAAAACAACAGGAAAGAAATGAACTAAAACAGCTATTACATGACTATGAGCACTTGTTTCCTGATGTTCCAACACGAACAAGTAAAATTTATCATAACGTTGACATTGTAGATTCTGCGCCTGTGAAACAGCATCCTTATAGGATGAATCCTCTCAAACAGAACTATCTGAAGAAAGAAATTCAGTATTTACTGGAGAATGATTTCATAGAACCAAGTAAAAGTAACTGGAGTTCACCATGTATTCTTGTTCCCAAGCCAGATAATACATTCCGTATGTGTACTGACTATAGAAAAGTCAACAGTGTCACCAAAACTGATTCATTTCCAATCCCAAGAATGGACGATTGCATTGATAAAATTGGAAATGCTAAATATGTCACCAAGTTTGACCTTTTAAAAGGATTCTGGCAAATTCCACTGACGGAAAGGGCAAAAGAAATTTCAACATTTGTAACTCCAGATGGACTTTATCAATATAAAGTCATGCCGTTTGGAATGAAAAATTCGCCTGCAACGTTTCAACGTCTGATGAACATGATAACATTTGGTCTTGATAATTGTGACGCTTATATCGATGACGTCATTATCTACAACAACACCTGGGAAGATCATTTGGAAACCACTCGAAAATTCTTCGATCGACTCACTGATGCGAATCTGACAATTAATTTGAGCAAAAGTGAGTTTTGCCATGCTTGTGTCACATTTTTAGGACATATTGTGGGACAAGGTCAAGTTAAACCTATAGAAGCTAAGGTCAAAGCTGTCTCTGAATTTCAAGTTCCAATTTGTAAAAAGCAACTGATGCGATTTCTAGGTATGGCTGGATATTATCGGAAATTTTGTTCCAATTTTTCCAAAATTGCTGAACCTTTGACAAGTTTATTGAGTAAGAAAACCAAATTATTTTGGTCTGACAAGTGTCAGGAATCTTTTGACAAGTTAAAGGCCATGCTTAAGAATGCACCAGTTCTTTCTGCACCAAATTTTAGCCAATCATTTAAATTATCTGTTGATGCAAGTGATGTAGGGGTTGGTGGAGTATTGATTCAGGAAGACAAAAGGGGTGTGGATCACCCTGTGTGTTATTTTTCTAAAAAACTAAACAAGCACCAGAAAAATTATTCCACAATTGAGAAGGAATGTTTGGCTTTGATATTGGCTTTACAGCATTTTGAAGTGTATGTCACCTCAGCTCTTTCTCCAATTATTGTGCACAGTGATCACAATCCCCTTACTTTCATCAACAAAATGAAAGATAAAAATCGGAGATTGTTGAGATGGAGTTTGATATTGCAAGAATATAACATTGACATTAGACACATCAGGGGAAAAGACAATGTGATTGCAGATGCACTCTCACGTGCCTAGAAATGTAATATTGCTTGATGTAATTAAGTCCAGTATCATAAAACATGTTCTTATGTAATTTTGGTTATTATAGTATTAGATGTATATTCAAAAGAAAGCTTTATTATATAAATCTTTCTTTTTCTTTATGAGGGGAAGTGTTATGTATGATGTTTATATAATATTATAAATATTTTAGGAAATTGTAAATGTTTCTTCACTTTAATATTTGCTTAAATCTTAATGTTATCAGGAAAAACATGTTTAACTAGTGTCCTTGAATTAGGTTGTTTTGATCAATATGTTTTCTCAATTTGAAGGTCAAGGTTGAATTTTGTTTACAAGTAAAATTACATTAAGATGATTCATATTCTAGAACATTCTGTCATATGACCAATCTTTATATATACCATGTTTGGTGGACATTTATTCAGTTTTGACATTACCATCAGTCTTGTAAAGAGCTATTACAGTTGTGAAAATTCATTCCAAATTCTAAGAGAGGAATTATTTTAAATATTCATTGGATTATAACAGTGCTCATAAACTTTTAGATTTTGGATTTTTAATTGACAATTTTGGAATTTATGTGAACTTATTCAGAGATTTTGGAATACTTCATTTTGACTTCAGCACATCAAGATTTCTAGTACATCAGGACTTTGGAGACCATTAGCACATCATAACATTCAAGGACACAGCCGTGAATTCGGAACATTCTATATTTAGGACTTGTGATTAGAGCAATCATTCTTATTGGATTATTAGGATTTCAAAACACATTACTGTAAGTGACTTTTTGATTTTCATTTTAATTATCTAGTAATAAATTGCTTGTTGATTTTTACTTGATTTGTTGGTTTCACTTTCTTTCTGTTACATTTTTCCTAGACCATAGAGTCGTAACAATGCAAACAGACACATTTCGGTTTATAAACCCCTAAGTTAGCGTCCATTTGCGAATAGTATTTGCTAATTAAGAATTTCATTTTTCTCTTGATGAACTAAAGTTTACTTATGTTGGCACACTCACTAATATAACTGGTCTGCCTCTCCAATCCATCACTATATTTCCTTTGTTATTGTTATTATTGTTGTTAACTTATAGAGTTTCCATCACATTTTATCTGCTATCCGCCGTAATTTAAATCAACATAACTATGATAAGGAAACTTTTAAACGATGTCGTTCTTAAAGATACAGAATTTGTTTAAAATTTATATACACTGTGTTATCAAGAAAATTGAATCATAACTCTTTTTAATAAAGCTGGTACTGATATCATCACTGAATTTCAAACCCCAGGAACAAAACCACGTTCTTCCTCCATGCTGATATCATATTAGCTGACTTTGGCAATGTTGGGTAAATGGACATTAATTCATTCCAAAAAGCGCACAGAAAACTAATCGTTACATACATTGTATATTTTTTAATGGAAATGTCGATTAGCCGATTGCGTTAACAAAATATCAGTAACTTGCCGGGTTTTGTACGAGTAGCACTTTCGAGATAAATCAAAAACAGTCACCATACTGTAGTAGTAGTAGTAGTAGTAGTACTAGAAGTAGTTGTTGAAGTATTAGCAACATCGCTTTCCCTCCTTCAGCTCGCCGTAGAAGATCTTCTTTGGTAGTCGCTCTTCTGACATCCTGGTGATGTGGCCGCCCATCTCAACTGTGATTTCATCAGCAAAGTGTGAATGTTTGGTATGTCGGCCCGTGTGAGAACCTCGGTGTCTGGGACCCTGTCCTGCCATTTTATCCTCATCAGTTTCGTCAGGCAGCCCATGTAAAATGATTCAGCTTCTTCGCATGGCGTCTGTGCACATTTCAGGTTTCGCATGCATACAGCAGGGTCGGCAACACAATGGTTCTTGTAGACCTTCAGTTTCGTTTGTAGACTTATGCCTCTGCCCTTCTACGCTTTATATCTAGTCTGCCAAAGGCCACACTTGCTTTAGCGTTGGTTTCATCATTGATGTTGACTGTACGTGACAGTATGCTGCCAAGAGAGGTGAACTTGTCCACTGCCACGAGGGTTGGCCATTTACTGTGATGGTAGGCTCTATGTAAGGCTTTCCTGGTGCAGGTTGATGCATCACCTCTCTCTTCTTTCATACTGATCGTGAGACCAAAGTTGTCACAAGCTGAAGAGAAATGGTCCATACCGTGTTGCATGTCAGACTCAGATTTGGCATTCAGAGAATAGTCGTCACCAAATAGGAGATAACGAACATTCACTTCCTGTAACTTTGTATTCGCCTGTAGTATCCTTAGGTTGAAGAACTTGACGTCAGTCCGGTATCTGATGTCGATCCCAGTGCTATAGTCACAAACGGCATCAGTAAGCATGGCAGATAACATGCTACTGAAGAGGGCTGGGGCCAACACACACCCTTTCTTAACTCAACTGGTGACTGGAAATAGTTTAGATGACTCTCCGTCGTCCACGACACGAGAAAGTATATCATCATGAGATTGCAAAACCATCACGATGAATTTCTCCGGGCAATAAAATTTTGCCATGATCTTCCAAAGGCCTCCACGGCTGACTGTGTCAAAGACTTTTGTGAGGTTGATGAATGTCGTGTACAGGTTGGAGTTCTGTTCTTGGCATTTCACCTGGAGTTGATTAGCTGCAAACACCATGTTTGTGATTCTTCGTCCTTTCCTGAAGCGCGCTGGCTCTCTGGTAGGAGGCCTTGATCCGTGTGATGCATAAGACGATTCAGCAGAATTTTAGCAAGGATGTTGCCAGCTGAGACAACAAGTAGATGCCCCGATGGTTGTCGCAGGATTATCTATTGTCTTTCCGCTTGTACAAGTGGTCGATGGATGCATCCTTGTACTTCTAAGGTATATTTATCTGAGTCCATATTGACTGGAAAAGTTCAGTCAGTTTATGTGCCATGTGCGAGCCTGTATATTTGTAGACTTCTGCTGGTATAGCATCTGCTCCATGTGCTTTGCCTTTTAACAGCAGGTCAATTGCTTTCACCGTTTCAGTCAGCGTTGGAGGATCAGCAAGTGATATATTGATTTTCACTTGGGGCAGTCGGTCAATTGCCTCCTCTCTGATAGATGACTGTTGATTGAGGATGTTGTTGAAGTGAACTGTTCATCTTTAAAGTATCTTTTCTTTGTCAGTGAGCAGCATGGTATAGCCATCCCTCAGAATTGGAGATATTACTGATGGACCATAGGTTGCCTTCAAAGCATCATAGAAGTTCTTCATGTCATTTCTGTATGTTTAGTACTGAATCTCATCTGCCTTATTGCTCATCCATGAGTCTTGCAACTCTCTGAGTTTGCATTGGACAGTCCTCTTGATGTTGTTGAAGGCTGCCTTCGTAGATCATGTAGTGTTGTCTTCTAAACAGGTCTTCTGTAACTGATGTTTTTCATTCAGAAGTCACTGTATGGCAGCATTGTTCTCATCAAACTAACATTGATGTTTATGCGTGGTGGGACCAAGGGTTTTGAATGCAGTTGAGCACACAGAGTATCTGAGGGATGCCCAGTTTTCCTCGACATATTTGGACTTTAAATCGATTGTATCCAGTTGGCTGCACAGTTCTTCGACAAATGCCGGTTTCACATTCTCCTCTTTCAATTTGGCGACATTAAGCATTTTCGGCACTTTTTGGCCTTGTGGTCGTCTACTAGGCTGAATCCGAATATTGACTTGGAGAATATGCGCCTGTGGTCAGTCCAGGATTCTGCACTTCTCATTGCTTCATTCGGACATCCTGCCTGTCTCTTTACCTGACGAAGACGTGTCAATAAGATGCCAGTGCTTGGAGGGAGGATGCATCCAAGACGTCTTGTGGCGGTTTGGCAGGCGGAGGGCTGTGTTGGTGATTAGAAGGTCATGTTCAGCGCATTTCCTCAATACGAAGAGTCCATTGTTGTTGCATTGGCCATATACATTTTTGCCAATTACACCTGGCCATATTTGGTGATCTGTGCCAACTCTAACATTTCAGTCACCAAGGATAACGAGCTTGTCAGTCTTTTTGCACTTCTGCAATAAGATACAACAGGTCTTCATAACATTTTCCTTGATCTCATCTGCGTTAGTCATACTGAGTGATGATAGTTGCATGTCTTTTGCCAGACAGTTGAAGTTTCGTTTGCATTATTCTGTCATTCACGCCTTTTGGAAGATTTGTAAACTTGCTAACTAGCTCTGATTTGATGTCAAATCCAACACTAGGTTCACGTCGCCCTTCTTTATTTCAGCCACTCCAGAAGAAGGTGTAGCCGGCTCCTGCTTCGGTGAATTGTTCTTCCTCAGCTAGGCGAGTTCTACTCAGGGCTGCTATCTTGATGTTGAATCTGGCCAGTTTTCTACCAACAAGAGCTGTTCTTCTCTCTGGTGTACTTGCTGATGAACTGTCCATTAGTGTGTGTACGTTCCTGGCACCGATGGTGAGTTTCTCTTTTGTATATTTAAAACGGCGATCACAATGTGTAAAATTAATTACTTGATGTAATGAACACTGATATATATTATTATCTGTTCCTATTGGTACAACTTGAAAATGTATTAAGATATTCTGACTCCATCGTCAGTGATTATTTTATCGACATTTTTCCTTTATCATTATTTAAAGAACATAATGAATTATACTATTAAATCATACTTCTCTCTATATACTTGTACAACACAAGTGTTGCATTTGAGTGTAAATGTCAAATAAATTATATTTTCTCTTGACATAGAAAATGTTTGTTCGTATGAACAAATTTAAGTATTTCAAAATGTATCTTTTTGATGGGGTGAAGTTCAACATTTATATTTTCATGTACACAAAAATATTCGTTTTACCTGATAATTGAAAACTTCCATTATATGTTCTTAATTTTTGGCAGGACCTTACTTGAGCAGAATAAAATCAATAAATAAAAGTAAAGACCTATTGCTCCCACTAAAAAGTATTGTATTGTTTAATTTTCGATGACTGATTGATCTTTAATATCAGTCCTAGATTAAAAGACTTCACACAGACGCTCGCGCAAGCACGCACACACACACACACACACACACACACACACACACACACACACACACACACAAGTCTGACATTTGGTGTGACTTTAAGACGATCTATTCAGCCAGCCAGATTCGTGTAGCAGTTAAAAGCTGTGCAGGTGTTCCTTTATCGTGTTGATATTTCTTTTATCTTCTACACTCTTGCTCGTCAAGAATCTGTTGTTTGTCCTTGTAGCTTTAGTAATTAGTTAAACAAAAATGCTATATTGATTAGATTATTTTTAAGTACAAGTATATTTTGCGACAAAAATCAGTACATTTACGGTGTTTTGCAAGTTCGTGTTCGCGTAACATCTTAAACTTATCTTCAGTACATTTAAGGGCAGATCATGGTCTATTTTGTTTACTGTACTGATTACTCTTAAAAAAATAGACACAGATCTGGCGGCGCTTTTAAGAGCAAAAGAATGATGTTATTTCTCCTGCGCATCTGAAAAGAAAAAGAAAGTAGAGCAAACGAGCAAAATCTTGAACTATGCATACTGTTTATACTCGCTTGTAAGTCTAGTCCAACTACAAACAATATAAAACCTTATCTGCCATCGCAAAATGGGCCTGGCGATCAGGGTCTATGTTGTTTGATCAACTGATTACTACTAACAAATTGCATAGATCCAGATCGGGCGGCGCATTTTTGGCGGCAGATCTGGGTCTGTGCAGTTTGCAATTGGACTCAACATCTAAGCGAGTATAGACGGTAAGTGTACAAAAATAACGAACATGAAACCTCAACGGTAGGTCACCACACCAGCTGCCCCAACTCCAGCCATTATTATCCAGAATAATGTCTTTTCTGACAACAAAACACAGAAGAAGTACCATCTTGTGTTATTTGCTTGATACATGATATTTGTGAAGGCATTAGAAAGTGTTTCGAAGTTTTAATCATTAGTTTAATATTCCCTAGTCATGACTTGAGATAAAATAGAAACTGGCTCTCAGTTGTAAAGAGATATCACGGATTTAACCTTTTGGTCTAGACCATCTCTTTTTCACCACTTGTCATGTAATGCCATTTGGGTATAGCAAAAAGTATCACAATTTACCTCTCTTTTTGGATTTGATGAACAAAATTCTTGTTTGATTAAGGTGGATGGTAAACAAAATAAATTTGATACAAGGGCATAAGCCCTATTAAGGTGAAGATTAAAGTCTTTTTTGGTGGTGTGGTCATAGAACTAAAATGACTTGGGTTAAAACAAGACAAGTGCGAAAATTAGCACACAAAAACAAAAAAAGGAAAGCTTTATAATATAACGCCATGACCTACGATGTCTTTTTGAAGTATCTCGCATGTATAAGAGAGCTCCTGAGGGATCTTAAGAATCATGTTTTGAGATCTCTCAGTCTCAGAAACAAATGGTGTCAGACGCCCTACTTTGGTCTGTAATTGACAAGCACTCGACAACTTATGTTGTTATTCTCACAAATAGTCTTTTTTCTTGCCAGTTGTTGCTTTCTGTGTCTTCTAAAGTTTGCTTCCTGACACTTATTTCTTCATCTTAAGTTTGTGCAAATCAATCATACATCCGACATGTAAGTATCAATCGTTTGATGGGAAAATGAACTAATAATGTATATGCTAGAATACGGTATAACATTCCACCAGAAACTTGGACAATCATATATAGAATAAAAGGTGATTTTTTAGTTTCATACACCACAATGGCTAGCTAAGAATTTAAAAGATAATCTTGGCATTACTATTATGATGATGCAAAATATATATATATATATATGTAAAAACAAAACAATATGATGACTGAGTTGACGGGCTACAAATCTTACTTTTTACATTAAAAATTTTCAACTTATTTTGTAATATAAATTTATCTCCTTTCCTCTCCTATTGAAGCTGCAATTGCGAGTCTTTAAATACTTTCATAGATTTTCCGGCCAAGATGAAGCTAGCCATTTTTAATAAAGGCGTTGTTTATTTCATATAATTGTTTTTCACCCTTTTTCATTCTCTTTATAAGGCTGCAATCCCTGGCCCCAAAAAGTTAGAGTAAAAGAGCGAGGACTTTGGAAGATTCACATACCCGTCTGCCCGGTACGTTAGCATGTAAATGAGTTACAGTGTGTATTACTATATTGTTGTTAACAGAAGTGTATCATGCTGTAAATATACAGACACAAATGAGTAAGTAAAAATTGCGGTATAGTAAGCTTTGCACATGCAAAATAGCATGTGCATGCTGTCTCATTGTCATTATCAGACGATAGCATTGTGTTGAATCCCCAACAATTCTACCTACTGTGGTGTAATGTGCACCCGCTATTCGACTACGATTTGATGGCCAGGCCAAAGGTTAAACGGAAGAGTATATTGTGCGCTTTCAAATGTGCATATAGTTTTCCTTCCTGGCGTTGACACAGCAAACACATGCTAAAATGCAAAACTATTTGACTTGATTATTTTATTATCACTTGACTACTGTGTTATGAGTGAAATGATTAATCGATATATCGATATATCGATACTTTTTCTATATCGATGCCCATATCGATATAAGAGGGGAAGAATCGATGCATACTTACACTATGCAAGTTACTTTAATCTTCAGCAGTCGTGAATAATTATTAGTCGTTTGCCTTTTCATTCTTTAAATTAAGAATTCATCTGAGACAGCCGTAGCAAATACATGCACTCATTTCTGTCAGTAAAAAATAAAAGCAATTAACAACACCCACTCGCCTTCTACAAATTAACACAAGGTGACTAACTCGCGTGGTTCGAAATCTGCCCCCTTCTCCCGCCCCAATTCCATGCTAATTAGTTTATCTCGTCTGCATCTTTAGCCACTGATAACATATATCAACGGAAAGACGACATTGCAGATTTCTTCCCCATGTATGATTTAAGTACTTTACTGATCATTTAATAACCACTTTTACCAAATTTGTCTGTTGCATCACATCTTGTCTACTTGGATCGAATTGAAGGCTACACATCCGGTGTGTCACGCAGTGTTACATGCAATTCTGATTAGTGGATGTTGTTTGTTCAAGTCCAGGGTAAAAACAATAACCACCAATCGTAACTAACTGTAGCGTGTTCACTGCGTGACATACGGGAAATATTGGCATCCAAACTCTATCCTAATAGTTACAAAGCAACATAGAAACTTCACACAAAAGTGACTATTAAATCATATGTGTAAAGTACTTAAATCGTACATGGGAATAAGTTTGGAATATCTCCTTTTATGTTGATATATGTATTCAGCGACCGAAGCTGCCGATTGGATTAAAAAAAAAAAAACCGAATCGGCAAGGGGGCAGATTCCAAACCGCACGAGTTATAGCCACCTCGTCAATTTCTAGAAAGTGAGTGGTTGTTGTCAATAATTTCCTTTTTCAGTGACAGAAACAAATGTCTGTGGCCGCGGCCGTTGATTTGCATCTGCAGGAAGCACAATGTGAAGGATTTGGCTATTAGGAAATTACACTGTTTATTCTGTTTTGAAGATAACACCATAATCTCTTCAAAATTTAAGTGACGACATGAAACTGGCAATAAGATGTTTTAAAAACATTCATTCAATGTAAAACATAGGGCGTGGTGACTAGGATGAGTCTTGCATATGATCGAATGGAGCAGCCCATGTGTGTGTGTGTGTGTGTGTGTCTGTGTGTGTGTGAATTTGAAACTGCCTATATAAATACAAAGCTGGTTTAAAACTCTCAAAAGGTAATACATTTGTAATACGTACTTAGCTTAACACAAATCTGAGGTCTGGTACTTTTATCCGTCTTGTAGAACTGGGTTCTTCCATGGCCACATCTTACGCAACTACTATTTTACGTTCTCAATCATATTAGACTCGGTCTTTGTATTAACACTGGAATTATTTGTTGTCATATCTAGGTAAGAGAAGCGTGAAGAAGGACGACAATTTCCATTCCAGATGTTTTTTTTCCACTTTTTGTTGAGATCATTATATATATATATATATATATTTAAAAACGTCCGGTGTAAATAAGGCATTCTGTGTAAGAACATTGCTTAATCTCCCTGTAGGAAATATAATATTCATCGTTACTATAAAGCATTAACCATCCAATTTACCGGTAATTATCGATACGTCAATACACTGCAGCTGGCAATCCTAGACCATTTCGTTCGTTCCATAGATTTATCATTTAGAACTCTTTATCCAATCATAAAATTTCGCTAAGTGCGTTTCATACACGTTACTATGCAAATTGCGCATGCTGTATTACCGAAGTGATATATTTACATAATTCGTTCTTATTTGATATATACCTTGCGCTGGAAGATCACTTATTAGGAGTCTTTATATATATATATATATATATATATATATATATATATATATATATATATATATATCCTCTTCACCTTCTCAGTTTATTTGTCTGTCATTGCTACACGTGCAAATGATTTATTTCAGTATATGCTGGCAAAATTCCCTTTGGAACAGAAAAAAAAGAAGAAAAAAAAAAGATATATAACACTCGACCCCCCCCCCCCAGCGTTTTTGCCAATTGGAGAAATAAATGCATATTCGTAAGATTTCAATTCATGCATGGCGTTTCGTTTCATTTTTATAATAGAATACTCGGTGTCAACAGACGGCTATAAAATTTTCATGCAAAAAGACATCACAAAGAACATGACTCCTCTGATCATTAGTTGTGAACAATGTTGGATACCATTTCCTCTACTGTGATATTTATTTCTGATGAAATTATTCATTTATTCTTATCTTTGCCTTCGGTTTCCAGAGCATGATATATGTCTGTATTTATACTTTTGTAGAACGAATGTATCTGGTTCCAAAAGGTAAATACTTATCGGTCGAAATCGAGTGATTAATATTGTTATTGACAGATCGAATTTAATTGTAATGCGAAAGATAAATTGCAGACATTCTCAGAACACTTTAATATTCCATGAATATTTTGTATATTTATGTGCTTATGATGTATGTTATGCGGTTGCAGACGATTTGTTTTTCTAATACATTGACCTGTGTCACATTTGCTAGTAAGTATTTCATGTCAGATCAGATATAAGATGCTTTATCAAATTTGGGTAGAATAAATTAGACAAATTAATCTTGTCATCTTAAGAGTTCATATTTGCTGACTATTTTTTTCACGATTTAATTATTTCCTTTAGAATGAAACATAACAAAATTGTTCTTGATTTTGAAGGGCACTTATCACTAATGTTTAATTCCTGGAGAATTGTTTTCCAGCTTGATATTTCAATAATATCTTAATTATATGTCAAAGTCATTGGGGCCTGGAGAAGATATAGCCATTTACACGCTCATGATTACAAGGGGCCTGGAGAACACATAGCCATTTACACGCTCATGATTACAAGGGGCCTGGAGGACACATAGCCATTTACACGCTCATGATTACAAGGGGCCTGGAGAAGATATAGCCATTTACACGCTCATGATTACAAGGGGCCTGGAGGACATTTAGCCATTTACACGCTCATGATTACAAGGGGCCTGGAGGACATATAGCCATTTACACGCTCATGATTACAAGGGGCCTGGAGGACATATAGCCATTTACACGCTCATGATTACAAAGGGCCTGGAGGACACATAGCCATTTACACGCTCATGATTACAAGGGACCTGGAGAAGATATAGCCATTTACAAGCTCATGATTAGAAGGGGCCTGGAGGACATTTAGCCATTTACACGCTCATGATTACAAGGGGCCTGGAGGACATATAGCCATTTACACGCTCATGATTACAAAGGGCCTGGAGGACACATAGCCATTTACGCGCTCATGATTACAAAGGGCCTGGAGGACATTTAGCCATTTACACGCTCATGATTACAAGGGGTGTGGAGAACACATAGCCATTTATTCGCTTATGATTACAAGCGCACGTGCCACATCCGGTTAAGGATAAAGCTGTGTTCAGCAAAGCAAGATGGATAACGGTACTAATATTACACCTCTACCTGTACATATATGACTTCTGCGAATTCAAGTATTAAGATAATTATGTGAAATCATTGTATCTGATGAGAATCAATAACATAGTTGCTATTATCACTATAATGATCTCACACTGTGGTTGTTCTTGTCGTCATTATTATTATTATTATTATTATTATTATTATTATTATTACCTGTAGCAAGATAAGTATTGTCATACGCTTATTGTTTAACATCTATATATAATATATTAAGGAGATGGTATATATAGGCTCTACCTGAGACCCAATCCTGAAATGGTACAAATTTGTAAGCAAATAAAACACATGGCCCTTGTTATAACAATTTAAAAAAATAAATAAACGTGCTGATAAAATATCGCTGTTATTAAGGAATCATCAATGCTGTTGATAATTCGGTCCAAATTGTCTTAAAAGATCAACTATTATTAGTCTTTCGACCTACATACCCTAGCTACGTGCCTGCGTAACTACCTATCTATTATTTAGTCATCTTTTTTACACAGCCTCTTTGCTGATAGTGCAAAGGATATGCTCTTTGATAAGCTAACAAGGTTGTAGTACCACAAGTACATATTAAACTCTAACTATCCCAAAGCCTTGTGTCTTTAGAAGAAATGAAATCAGATTATGTAAAATCTTAATCATACTTATAACGTCATGTTTCATTTATGTAATGGAATAAATTGTATCATCAGACAGCAATAGAAATGTATTGAAAGATACAGACAACCATTATAATGGCGTTGGTCAATGATTGCGTTTATTCAAATTATATTCCCTCTTATTATATTATTGCCTTCTCCCGATGGGTACTGTTATCCTATACTTTTGTTTGGCTGGGTATAGTACCCAAGCCGAAAGCGATGGCGCTATACCCTGTATACAACTCCATAGGAGAACAGTTCACAAGAGAGAAGGCAACGATAGATGTTTGTACATCGTATTATGTCCTGTGAAGTCATATCATGAAGGCGATTTGCAACAGTGACCGCTGGAACAGGTGTAATGACCGATGTCATATTTGTATCACTTGTCATTCTGCCATTACAGTACTGATATCGCACGGTGCTCGCTACTGTGGAAGCTATAGGCTCACATATTTACTGTAAATATCATTTATTTGCACAAGTATTTAGGTTCACAGTGCATCGTTAGGAAACAATATTTGGTGAATTGAGTACCCTAAAGCTTCATTGTTATTATAATGTAGACCTTTTCCCGTGTAAATTCATACAATAATTAGTTGGGTTTTTGTGTTTTTTTCGTA
Organism: Margaritifera margaritifera; assembly: GCA_029931535.1. NCBI lineage: Eukaryota > Metazoa > Mollusca > Bivalvia > Unionida > Margaritiferidae > Margaritifera > Margaritifera margaritifera. The sequence goes on along the minus strand of JAQPZY010001327.1, from coordinate 862,877 downwards.
TTGAGGCTATAATAGGGGGTATATAGGGGGTCAAGTGGGGGTAAACAATGAAACCCTCAAATATGTATGAAATGGGTGATTGTCCAATTAGGCATTTCGGTCTTTTTTTCATGAATAAGTTCCTAAATGTCAGAATTCGCAGTATATTACAATTTGACAACTCTTTAAATGAAGTTACTTGCTCCATTTTAATTAAATGGATAATAATTACTCAATTTTCCTGCGCGATATTGTGTCAGAAATAAGGACTTGAATTTTGTTAACACAAGTGTCCTGGTGAATGTATTATTTATACTATATTCTGATGTAAATGTTTACTCTAGTGTTTGAGAGGACACATTCGAAGATTCATGGGGAAATAAAGTCTATTTATACCAATAAAGTAATATGGAAGTGTTTCTGGTGTATCCTGTTTTGTTCAGTCTTTCTCGTGTCAGACATGGATAGAATCAGTACCTGTAATCATTGCCTTAATTGCGGACACGTGTGTGACACGTGGCGGACAGAGAGAGGTAAATATGGAAAAAGTGGCCACTGGAGTCAAAGGTAAAATGTAAACTGCCCTAATATATGTCACTAAGTTAGCAAATTGGAACTCGATAATTTGTATAATGTGATGTACTAGAATGCTGTATGTGTTATGTGGTGACAATGATTCGTTTATCAAGATCTTTGATAGTTTAAATCAAATACAAAAACATCTTTGATTCCTATTTTATTTAACATATTTGTCTCATGCCAGGAAGATATATAATAAAATGTAGAAAATATTTCATCTGTCTAAATCACATTCTTAATATTTTTCTTGGCGGCTATATGCCACAAACCGATCCAATGTACATAGTAATGACGAAAATAATAGCTTTCACATTAAATTGCCGACATTCCCTTGAGCTCAGAATATCTCAATATCTCAAAAATAAATGTTTAACTTGCGGTTACATGATACAAACAGAATGCAAAACATTTACTCTAGTAATTTGCAATTTAGTCTTCATTTTCTGTCCAGGGAATAGATGTTGCATGAAATATGGGTCAAACAATTACACTAAAATGAAATAAAAATAAATGTTGTCGAATTGAATATATGTTAGAACATATTTTCATCGTTAGTTCTTTAATGTACTTGGCCCTTCCAAAGCTAAAATTATCGACGGTAGTTCACAAGTCACAAGTCATCCTCAAGTCACAAATTATCCACAAGTCTCAAGTTGTCCACGAGTTGCAAGTGTCGTAGCCTGGTACGTACGTAACTTAACTCTCAAAGAAAAGAAATATCATCCTTAAACATATTCAATACTAAAGCTTCCAGTCATCCAGTGCAGGTGGGAGGGGGATAGTCACGAGATCTACCATACAATCAAAATCTTCTTCTACTCATCAAACCCTCGAAGTTGAAGAAATATGCCTATTTTTGTGTTCCAATTGTACTAAAGTGGCTCCCAAGCAGGAAATTTAGTCGTGCTTTAAAACTACATTAGTCAATATGGACAAAACATGTGACAAAAAAAGGAATCAAACCCTGCTCGAGAAACTTCAAGTCCATTAATGAGATATTTACTTTTCTTGTCAGTAAAAGATGAATTTAACTGTCTCAAGAGTACATTAGATAAGGAGGTGAAGGTAATATAAGATCAAATAGATCAGAGGACAGCATTCAATATATTCAATAAGATGGATGAATTAGAGGCAAATCAGGGTAAACAACTGAAGGATCATAAGGTAAAAACCAATGTGTCAATGGCTAGCAATTACACAAAATTAGAAACAGAAGATACAGATCTGGAAAATAAGCTTTTGAAAGTTGAAAACAGCAGTCACGAAAACTGAATTTAATTGTCTATGACGTGCCTCAAGGGGGTGTGAACAATATAATGCAGGCAATAAATCCTTTTTGAGGGATACAGTTTGCTCAGATCCGGATTACGTAGATTATATGTGTTTTGTAAATGAGCACACACTTCCAAGCAGAGGAGAGGAGTAAAAACCAACCAATGTTTAGTTTCTATATGAAGACTGTGGCAGGCAAGAATATGAACACTTACTTGCCCAAACAGATATTGATCTCAACTGATTTAAATGGCATTATATAAAGAGAGGGATGGCCTTTCCCTCACTGCTTACAAACTATCACCCAGAACAATCAAAACTAAAAAGCAGAATCACAGAAGTGGACATGTCACTTTTTAGGGAAAGCAGAAAACAGTCTTCAAAATCATGGGTGAAGAAAACTGTTTCAAATTTGATTGTGTTATTATTAATCTTTTCTTGAAATTCAAAATAATGATGAATTACGTTCCAACTGCTAGATTTCTTTTCTATGGACAGGAAATTTAAGGAAAACATTATAATACTTTTTACAAAACTGCCTACCACAAGAATACATCAACCTATTGTTTTGGAACACGTGGTTTTATTCTAGTACTTTTTTTGTAGTGGATTAGAATTGTATGATATGTGTTTTTAGGAGACTGTTTGACTACTTTTTGATAAATATGAATTTGACGTACGTTTTTTTTAAAATTTTTTAATTTTTTTTTCTTAAGATGAATATTGCATGTTCTCTTCTATTTACAGCACTGTATTCGGATCCACAGGCAGTATAGCATGGTAAATTTTAAGTTATCTTCCTTATTTGCCCAATGTGTGTATACTGATTTTGCGTAGGATTTGTGCCTGCATCCCTTCGATTTCGATACAGCGTCCTTGATATCATTTGAAACTACAATAGTCCCATCGGCCAGTACTAGTACCATAACTAGCAAGCTTAAAGTAAACCAATATGGCTCATTTTCATCTGTATCAAATTCATGATTATATTTCCTTCCCATTTCCCCAAATAAACACAAATTACAAAATAAACTATTGCCTTTAAACCATAAATATCTTATAATTTCTGAATTATTGCAATGGTTTCTTGTTGATTCTTGTTAGAGCCCATACATAAATTGCTGTACTACTACAGACACAAGTGATTTATACAAGGGGTGTTAGATTCGATGTTCTTCAGGTTAGTTTATGTATGAGTATATTGAGTTAACGACGAGCTATTTACTTAGAATTGTACACAAAGTAAATGAAAACGAGTTATATATGAGTTATTATTTTAAATCTTGCAGGTACTTTGATTATATGATTATTTCTGAGTTATTCTCTAAAATCATTTCTTTATAGTGAAGATGGCACGAGTTATTCCTGAGTTATTATATTTGATCTGTGAGAGAATAGGATGAACTACATGCCAACTGATACTGGTCTATAATTTGATTGATTGTAATATCTTGGCACGCACTTCAATTTTGAGTCAGTCATTTTGAAGATGATATTGGATTGGAAAGCATAATATATTGAAGAGACTTGGATTTTTTTACGGAGACTGAGTTTATTTTTATTTAACAGATCAGACACTAAAGGTAGAAGTTTTCATTCATTGCTAAGGAATCAGGCAGAAACTGTATTTATTATTATCTACCCACCCACCCTCATATTTTTATGATTATAAAGTTTTCTATATAAAACTACCAATTTACTATTTTAACAAAATATTCAAACAAAGCTTTATTTGTGTTACTTATAGACACCGAGTTTTTTTCGATTTATTTAAGACGCACAAAAATGACAGAATTGAGGGGAATTAATGATTTTATTAATGATATATAAGCAAATTTTGCATGCAATTTCTTTTCCCTTTTACCTGTCTTTTGTTGTTTGAATACGTGCTATTAAAATGTATGATTTGAGAGTTATTTATGATCCACAATAACTCAGTGCTGTGAGTTATTGATGGTTTATTAACCAATATATAATCTAATTTCCATGCGATTGTTCTTGCTTTTAACTCTCTTTCAAGATATGGTTTATTAGTATGATTTTTATGTTTGGATCATTGCTTATTTTTATTTCTATTTCATTCATTTAATATTTCTTACTTATTCTCGCACTGAAAGCTTAGTCTTTTTCTTCAGTAGTATTTGTTTATTACGTCTCTTTTCGTTTGGTTTTCCTTCATGTTTTCATATTGGGTAATTGCTCAAGTTTGTAAGAAGTCTTTTTCCCAATATAATACCACCTCCCCATTGAATCCGATCTTCCTCCATGTACCATCTACCATAACCAGCCAGTGTTTTAATTTATCAGCTCTTAAAAGTATTATACTGGAAAATTAGCCTGATGCCTGTCTGCTGGAGTTGAGAGGTTTTATGAAGTCAAGGTCTGATGAGATAAGTGCTTAAACTGGTCAAGTGTTCATAGATTTAGAATCATTGATTTTAATAAGACATATAGCTAATTGATTTCAATAAGACATATAACTAATTGACTTCAATAAGACATATAGCTAATTGATTTTAATAAGACATATAACTAATTGATTTCAATAAGACATATAGCTAATTGACTTCAATAAGACATATAGCTAATTGACTTCAATAAGACATATAGCTAATTGATTTCAATAAGACATATAACTAATTGATTTCAATAAGACATATAGCTAATTGACTTCAATAAGACATATAGCTAATTGACTTCAATAAGACATATAGCTAATTGATTTTAATAAGACATATAGCTAATTGATTTCAATAAGACATATAGCTAATTGATTTTAATAAGATATAGAGAATTGATTTTAATAAGACATATAACTAATTGATTTCAATAAGACATATAGCTAATTGACTTCAATAAGACATATAGCTAATTGATTTTAATAAGACATATAGCTAATTGATTTTAATAAGACATAAAGCTAATTGATTTTAATAAGACATGTAGCTCTTGTAAATTAAATATGTATATAGAAGATACCTGGGACTATATATTGCAATACAAAATATTCTGCAATAATCAGATACCGGATATGATGTAAAAATTTCGTTCATGCACAGTATTAATAAATGACATCAATACAACAATATATATATATATATATATATATATATATATATATATATATATATATATATATATATATATATATATATCAGCTCAATATGCAAGAGTATGTTGGAATGCTTACAAACAGAATCTGCATCAAATATACATTTATATAAAACAAGAATATCAACAAGATTCATGTGCAAATAAAAGTTAAATGGCAGAATGAGGATGAATAGCACGAATGAGTCGGGTGAGGGGGAAAGATTGCGTAAATTAAATAAAATATCTCTGACACGAAAAGCTTTATGAACATAGATGGACAGAGTATTCAAATATTTTCATTATCAGTATTTATAAGTTGAAATAATTTCAACTTGATCAGAGTCCTATAATAGTACAGACACCGTTTTCTAAGTATCACCCTTTGTACTGATATCGCTCGCTAGGTGCGTAGCAGTAGTGTCCGCCATCTCACAATTGAAATAGATTCCAAACAAAGCGAATCGGTGCGTAAAAATAACCATACAGGATTCCACTGATTACACAAATTTTTATAAGAGGACGTTTACATTCCAAATAGGAATTAAATTCACAAACCACGGATTTCAAAGTGATGTGACAGCAAAACAATATTTAAATTCGAATGGATATTTCTGTTCTTGAAAAAGGAATGCATGTTTCTGTGCAGGAAAACTGGTTGTCAGCGACCCAAGATAGAATTTTATGTGAAGAAACGCTGCTTGAAATTAAAAGTCCAATGCCTACTGGACCACACTGGATGAATTTTTTCAAACAAGAAATATGATGCCCAAAAGAGTGGCAATGACAGTCTGATTATTAAGAAGAAAGGGAATAGAGGATTATATATGCAAATACAGATGACAATGTTTTGCACTGGTCGTTGAAAATGTAAACTTTTTGTATGGTTTAGTGCAGATGATCACAAGTTTGTGAATGTAAAGTATGATCAAAATTATGTAACTGGCCATGTTACAAGACGATGTACATTTTATGCAGAGAAAATGATGTCACGCATAGTTGTGAAATTGAAGTAGATTGCTTATTATTCAGTAAGACTTTCAAACAGTGTGCGTTCATGACAATAAATTTATATAATTATAGTTTTAAGTTGGTTCTGATTTTTTAATGAATGTGGCATTTATTTAAATTACAGATTTGGCAAAATAAAATATACATTTTATGTGTCAGTTCAAGTTTCACCTTTAGTCAAGTGAAGAAACATTAACTCCTACGAAAAAATATGAGTTTCTTCAGGCCCTGAATATAACATAAATTTCCTTGCAGCAAGATTACTATTTCTGCTGAATCTTCACTAGTCCTTCCCACAAAACAAAGTTAGCTACATTATCTAAATTAACAACACTCCAGCGAAAAAGTAATTTAAAAATCCACTTTTTTATGTAAATTCTGATTTTACCACTTACCCGTCCACCAAATGTCTTTGAAATAAACATAATTTGCCAATGTGGAGATATTCCTACCATATATTTGGCAGTGTTGCCCATATGGAGATATTCCTACCATATATTTGGCAGTGTTGCCCATGTGGAGATATTCCTACCATATATTTGGCAGTGTTGCCCATGTGGAGATATTCCTACCATATATTTGGCAGTGTTGCCCATATGGAGATATTCCTACCATATATTTGGCAGTGTTGTGTAATTTATAATCGCCATAAGTCTCACCTCTACTTTTGAGAATTGAGATTAGTTGGCCTCTTAATGTGTGTGTAACCTTGTCAAAAAGAATCTAAATGTATCAACATTTATTATTAGAGATAAATACATTTTATATTTAAAATTGTCAGTCATGTTTATCTATCGAAGTGCCCTTGAAGATTCATTAAACTATCTTCTCCATTCCTACAAAAATGTATGAGTAAGTCTCTGCTTACGTAAGGAGAGAAAAATGTCCTCGTTTTGAACCCTCTGAATAATCATGGTTTCCGCTAGACCCAACCCATTCCGTAAATTTCCTACAAGTACTCTCCAATTTGTTTTACTAGGTAAAATTACAATGGTGAATCAACATCAGTTCAGGTTTTAAACAAATGTATTTGTTTTCATTTAATATGAGTATTTTAGGTAATATTTAATTATTCTCAAAAGCCTTGGTCCACGTAGTGGTCTTCGCTGCATTTGCCTTATACAAATTATTTTGACAATTCTGTTTTACTCTTAAATTTGTAACCAAAACTTTAAATGTTCACGTTCAAGAGCGCAGCCATCTGTAAGACCTCAGATTTCAAAAAACAATATTGCAAGACAGGTAAAATAAGCTTTTCAAATAAACTAAACAAATAATATACTAAAAACGGTTTTTTGTGCCTGGCTTGCCATGGTACTTTGCAACGCAGAGAACGATCATTCCAACGTAGAAACTAAACCCAGATATGTAAATCTGCAAACTATTTCCAATTCGCCACCATCATAATAACATTTTTTATTCATCGGCAGCCTACCGACTTTTCTAAATATCTTCACCGCCTGTTTGTATATGCCGATACTATATCCACACATTGCTGGAGTTGGGAAATTTAAATATTATCTGCGTATAAAACAAAATAAAATTACATATTGATGCCAGTGCCACTTTTATTAACAAATTCAATTTCTACGTCATTGATAAAAAAAAGCTTCAACCTCAGCAAAATATTACTTGGCCCATTTTGACAATCTATTATTCACAATTCTGGTGAAAAGCTTGCCTAATGTAGCAGTTATACCTCTATAAGTATCAACACTGTCAATATCCCATTTTTATGCAATGGAATGATAAAGCCCTCTGATGAGACGCAAGGAAGCACTCAAAGGTAATAAAAACATTTCAAAGTGCACGAATTGATGGAGATAGTAAACTTAAAACCTGTACTGTTTATGAAAATGTTATTTATTGATGTATCTAGGCTTGCCCGCTTTGCACTACAGCCTTGCTAAATTGCTGATTTAACCTCCCTGATAAAAACGGCAACATTCTTCGAATGTTACTTGAAATTTTACATGTGTATGAAGACAATCGAATGCATCTTCAACAGGAGTAAAGAATGTATCATATGGGTTATTAAAATGCCTGGAATATTCAGCGAAAGCAGCATATAATAAAGATTTGCTGGAAGTGCGTCGAAATGTAGAAGATTTCAAGAGTTCCTTTTGCATTTTAATGTCTTGCATTTACAACTTTTGTTGCTTAATATTTGTCATAATTATATTATAATTATATATTACAATGCGACCCTTCCCCAACCATGCCATATGATTGTCGCTTTGATTTCTCCTGAATAAGTCTAGTTTGTTCAAAATGCCCCTCTCGTTTCCTCACATTCATTAGAATGCCAAGATAGGTAATTTACCTTGGTCACAATTGATTTCGGGTGAGCGTTGACTAAAACTGGGTCTGCCATTTTCTTGATACTATCAGTGTATTTACTATCTTGCTCTCTAATTGCATCAAAATCAATATTTGTATCGCTATTTGTTTTGATTCTGTCTCGTCATTAGCTAAATTATCTATAAAAAATACATCTGCTCACATTCAGGCCTCGAAACAAGATTGAACTTACACTCATTATTAACAATCATTAATTCTTACATATCTTTTTGTGTAATATTGTTCCTAATGTTTGAGTTAACTTAAATAACAAAAATGCAGAAAAATGATCATAAAATAAATTCGATTGTGTGAACACTAAAATCAACTACAGATAAAAATATATGTTTCGGTACTCAACCAAAATCAAAAATACTTTGACCTTGACTTTTAACAAATGTGCATTCACTGACACCCTTGCCTCGGCCGACAAGACTATTGACGAAGTCCAGTAGACACCAATCGCGCTTATCCCCGCCCAAGTCTTTAGAAGCACGTAGAGTTGAAAACTAGTCTTACACGTGATTATCTTGCAAAAGGGCCGTGACCTAGTCATACCCAACAAAGTCAAGTGCATCACGTGAACTTGATATCGACAACGAATAAAAAGTGACTAATATTATTTCAAAAGTCTAGGTTTAAATCATCGGCTGACGTATATAATTATCAGGCAAAACATTTGTCAAACATAGATAAATATCATGGACAAAACCACAAATGAAAGAATTCAATCTAACCCAATGGAGTAATCATATTCCTTTGCCTAATAGAAGATATATAGTACATAATCAGTCCTCTATTGTCCCGTTGGGAAAAATGCGTTTCTATGTAAATAAATGGATTCAAAATCAGTTACCTCTACATTCAACTTTTCAGATGCCAAAGATTCACAAAACAGTGGAATATCCTGATTTAAGAATAAGTTATCCACAAAACGAAATTCATGTTTATATAAGCGTTTGATCTTCAGTTCCTGGACGTTCCCTAATGCGAACGTAGTCTCACCCCGTTCCATCAGTGGTTTGATATGTCCCTTAACGCGTACTCCTCATTATCTGTAGGCCCCATGTGCGATCTCTCATTCCCATGGCACCAAATGATATCATCATCATGACTGACAGCTGGATTATTAACCATTTCGTGCCTGAGACTCTACCCCTTCAATCCTACAAAACGAGTATGTGTATTTGACGTCACGTCTAAAGCTAGGTCAGCATCATTGCGAGCGTTTAAGACTTTCCATTTATGATAACATCTTGGCAAAAAGAAATACACGTTGGGGAACTTATCCTCAACTGTAGGGCCATTTACCAACACCATAGCTAAATACTTCAAAGAGACTCTGTTCCTGGCACTTTTCCGGAACTGCTTAAACTTTGTCCACAATGACTTTCCCACCTGCCTTTCTAGCCTGGGAAAACACATTTAAACCCTTTTCCAGAATGGTTCAAATTCCCGGCATTGCACATAATGCCCTCGGCATTCTTAAGATCTCGAAAGACTATAATAATTGGACGGTTGGACGGGAATTTGTCCCAAAACTATCCGGGTCACCCTACTGAGCTCTGCGACTACGAGGGGAGGGGGGGGGGGCCTCCAACCCTGAATCGTCACATCTCCAGTAGTACAATCTAATGTACGCTCAAGGTCTTGCAAATATTGTAACATAAATAACCTGGATAGCATAATATTGAATTTTTTCATCAATTTAATTTTTCTCTTTAAATAAAAAAGCTAGGGGCTTAAATGGTAAAAAAATAAGAGGCCATGGATGTTTCTATTGATTAAAAATCATGGGAGAGAAATGAAAAATTAAATATATATGAAATTTCAAATAAGAAATTTGAAAGAGTGATGGTATTTTCAAATCTAAATATATACAAGAGGGCGAACGTAATACTTAATTTAGCTTTGAAAATTTTAATTATGTGAGTATAAACTATTCCTAAACTAGTTAGAGAAGATGGTACTGAAGCATAATGCTTTAAGACGACGTGCGTATTAAAGAGGTTGAAATGTTTAGCAATTTCTTGTGGGGTTTTTTCGGCTACATGTAGTGATTTTAATTAAATTATCTGAATTATCTCGTCGTCAGCATAAAAAATCCGGATCATGACTCGACGCTTCGCGTCTCATAATGATACGGATTTTCTAACACTGACAACTCGACGTGATCTAGCAATCAAGATCGCGTTACTGTGATATATATATATATATATATATATATATATATATATATATATATATATATATATATATATATATATATATATATATATATGAAATAAAGAAACAAAACAATCGCCGATAAATTTGTGCGACTAGTTGCGCATTTACTATATGCTTCTTCAGGCACAAAATGTTTTTCATGAAAATGTGATGATATTTTAAAAACATTTTGTGCCTGAAGAAGCATATAGTAAATGCGAGACTAGTCGCACAAATTTATCGGCGTTTGTGTTGTTTCTTTATTTCAAATTTGAATTTTTATCAACAACACAATGGCATCAGAAAGTGATCCGCCGGAGGAATCGACGTCTTTAAAATTCCAAACAACTGTGTCGAAGAAGGAATAATTCCATCAGTACTACATTTAAAACTTAAAATTTACATTGGAAACGGCGGTGAAGAATTCCAAAAATCAATTGACAACCTTTTGGATAAAGTTTCACTGAATATATGCGAGAGACTTGCAGAAGAACAACAGAAAAGATCCCTAGACATAGGAAAGCAGATGGAAAATGCTAGAGATGAACTTAAAAAGAAACTTGACGGACATAGTCTTTTTGACTTTGATCAAGAAGTGTATGAAAAAACAGAATCTACAAAAAATAATATACTTTTGAAGCAAAACAAAAAACTTCAGAAGTTACGAGAAAATAAAGGACAAAGTCAACTAAAGAGGAAAAATGGAGAACGTTATACGATGCATAAACAACAGCAAAAACAGCAGCATTATAACAACAAACATTCAAACAAGCATTCAAACATTCAAACAGCATCACAAGAGCAGAGAAAAGAAGAACCCACCAAAAAGAAATCATCAAAACCGAAAGATACTACAACATGGAAAAGTAAAACATTTACAGCTGCACCAAAAGCATCAACAAGCAAAACGGGAGAGGTAAAAAGGAATATCATAAATTCAAACAAGAATAGTAAAGATCGGCAAGAGCAGCAAAAAAAAAAAAACTGGACTCCCCAGGGCACAACAAAGAAGACGTACGCAAAAGCTGTAATCATGGGGGAGTCCGAGTCAGTGACCATGACAAAAACATTGACAAACTTGGCCAAAATTATACAACAATTAATACAAAAGACTTCCCAAGACAAAAGAGTAGAAGATTCCAGAGATTTTGTTGTAGGAAACAATAGAAAAAAGAAAAAAAAAACGGCGAAAACTTGTGTGAGTCACGTCCACAGAGGACATTTTCCATTAGAGTTACTCATATTCTAGAACATTCTGTCACGTGACTTATGCATATATATATATATATATATATATATATATATATATATATATATATATATATATATATATATGGAGAGAGAGAGAGAGATTTGAATGGACAATATTTCATTATTGTTCAAGTGGTCAGTCAGTCTATGAAGAATCATTTTAATAATCAGATGTTTATAGTTGTGTTGTGAAGTTGTGAAAATTCAGAGCAAATTCAGAGAGAGAGGAATTATTTATTTGAAATATTCCTTGTAATTATCAAAAGTGCTCATTCTCATATTGGATTAATACTAGACTTCGAGATTTATGTAAATTTATTTAAAGATATTCTAAATTACATCATTAACCTGTTCTCATTAGTCTTACCGGTCAGACAGAACTATATTGTGAGAATGACCGACCAGAACCTTTTTAAATCATAGGCGCAAAACAATATTACATGTGTGTCAGTAGAATTCAGAATGTGGACTGATTTCTCCGGGCGATATAATATCAATCTGTCGATGATCTGAGTGAGTTTTATGGTAACACTGTTGCGACTCATATAGCCCTGGTTTCCGCTTGTAGATTCAAACTGTTGTCTCTGCTCCATCATTGGATTATAATATTGTCCTCGTGACGGTTGTGTTCTAACTGGTACTTCTAATATGGCAGAAGTAGCATTTTCTAAGTGAGCAATGATGTCATAACCCGTATGAAATAAATGGACGTTGAAGAAATAAAATCAGTTACTGCTAGTACAGTCGGCGAATCTGAATATGCACAATAACTTGAACAACGATCTGCATTACAGATGAATCAGCTGAACTTGTATTAAATCACGTAATGAAGATAAATGGGTTTTTAAATGTTTATATCAGACTGAGTTTATCTGAGTTTAATCGAGCGAATACCGTCTAATGTAATGTCCTATCAATGAATTGTATATTTCATAGCAGCTTGTACAGCCAATTACAGACAATACGTGTTCTGTACGATGAAAGATTAATAAATCATGTGAAATAGCATACCATGATCACTTTTATGAAGAAAAGATAGATAAAAATAAAAGTGTATAACTATGATCTTGACCTCACTGTTTTAAGTTCATGGAAGAAAAGAATCAGAAGTATATATTAAAACAATGCTATGGATTCCTATGAAATTATTGAAATCAAATATTTTCAGGGGTCAAAAGGGCATAACGATTGACACTCTTGTTTATAGCCAATCCACTTAAATGATACTTTATCAAAGATTTCCGTTGCGGTTATCACACTGTTATTTGAAAATGCGAACTATTTAACATGCAATATGATCTTGTGATTGATTTATTATTTTGGATATTTACAAATATTGTGTCTTTTAAGCCGAGCCGTCAACAGAAATCTCTAAGCTTCGACAAAATTTATTTAGACCGAAAATGTCGCTAAATATAGCTAACTTTATCTTTGCCTTGAATCGCACTCGAGACCTGTACGCGTGCCTTTAGTCCGAGTAATTAGAGAGAATACGTTAGGAACGTTTACGTCAGTCCCATCGTCACTGGAAACTAACTCTCTGGGAAATTAACTTTATTTGATTGTCACAGGTCTCAAATTCACAAAACTTCTTAACATTGGCGTAAACTCAAACCAAGTTTTTGAAAGTTTGATGAAAACTAGTTGATGTACATAAAAAAGCTAAATTGTTTTAGACCGAGAGTGTCGTTAAATATAATTAACTTTTTGCATGGAAATATTACAAATTCAATGGCAATCACAGGTGCAATAGTTGATAATGAATCTGCTCTAAGACTGGAGAACATCGTTAATATGGGGTCTAAGTTTCCAAAAAGATTTATTTTGTCATTGCTGTTCTTTTCACGTCTTCATATAACCGAATGTGATCGATAGGCGGATGCCTCGGTGTGTCCTTGGAAAAGACACTTAGCTCCCATTTCCTCTACATGATATTGCCAATAATGTGTTAAAAGTGCCGTGTAAACCAACAAAACAGTTATCCATATGTTTTTATTTTAAATTCGCTGTTTGTGCAGGAGAAACCAAAACTATGTGCGCTATAACAGTAAAGAATCTAACCCAACATCATACTCATTTTATATGACTACTACCAAGAACTTGTTGCACATTTATCAAAACAGAATACGCACATAAGTCTTGCAATAGTTCAAATATTCATTCACTCCTCCTCACTCTCACTCATTTCGCAACTGGCTCGCTAACTCCACTATATACCCAAGCGACGTTGGGCGCAACGCCTGAAAATTCACTAACATTTGTAAATTATAATCTCAAACCCACAGCATTTTTATTTGTATGTTTGGAGTGTAAAATTTAATCATTAAATTGGGATATTTTAGCGATCCACGGATTTTTGTGAGTGCGATTTTATGCGCGCATTGTTTTCGCAAAGACAACACCGAATTTCGTCTGAAGTACGTGAGGTTTGTCCTAAAAAGTCCATTAATACAGAGAATTTTGGTGTCTAACAAAATAAAACTTATAAACCTTACAAATCATCTCGTGCGAAGATCCAGCAACGCAATAAAGGCACAAATTGATAGAAACTATCGATGAAAGGATTTCTCTTGGCTTTGTTGTAACGAAACTTTCTGAGCTCAAACATTTGAAGTAATGCTCAGGTTCAAAAAATGTCAAGCTTCTATAAAAAAATGCATTTCTCATATGTGTATCTCTACATACACACATAATTCCAATTATTGTGCTCAAACAGTTTCGTGATCAGGAGGCCTGATTCCACGAAGTCTATCCCAGATCATGAAGTGGACTAGAGGTTAAAGTGGTAATATAAGAGCAATGTATAAGTAATATCCGGAGAAGTGAGCTTCTAAATTTTCCGTTCGGAAACGTACGTGTACCTTAAGATCTGCATTCAAGCTTTGATTTGGACGTAAAAAAAAGCCTTATAATGTTACACTTTTCATAAGTTGAACACGCATATGAAAATGTTATACTTCATTTACGGCTATGTTTTTTTTTTTTCTTTATTGCAGGTATATTAGGTAATACCAACCCACTTACCCGGTCGAAGTCATTGCCTCCACGATTAAATATTCAGTAATTCGTCGGTACAAACTGAAACCCTGTGTAAATTTACATCTGTGATTCTCAGCTTCATAATCAATTAAAACTGGACTGCTCTGAAAGTAGCAGTTATGGACAGGGTTAAGATGGACTTCATCGGAAACTTATCTTGTCAAGGATTCACCCATTATTTCAACGATACTTTAAAGTATCGTGCAAAGAATGTATTAAGAATGAAAAGTGCGAGTCCGTTAACCTCCTAAGTGCTCCAAAGATCCAAATGCACCATAGAATAGAGCATCCCTGTTTAATTTCCACCTGATAATATTGCTAAATTCAAAACAATTTTAATACAAATATTAGAACAATTAAACAAAAGATAAAGTTTGGGCACAAATAAATTATTATTATGTCATTATTGTTTGAAGTAATTTTTTTAACAAGTCTTTATTTCGATAGTCACTCACAGTATACATATCGATCTACTACTTTGATGCTCATAAAGGAAATTCACAAAAGAAGAGAGAACATCTGTGTTGAGACATCATCTATCTATACATGTAAAAATGTTATGAAAGGTCTCGTGTACGAAACGAAGTAAGCGTAAGGGTATCCACCATTCCCCTCTATAAAAATCTTGTCCAAAAAGATAACTAAATTCCAAGATCACATCTGCCGAAGAATCACCGGTAGATTCTCTTTAAAGGGAGTACCTAAGTTTAGATATATCATCTGTCCATGTATAAAAGATGCACAAATTATGACGAGCAAAGGAAACTTGCAAGCCTATTAAAGTTTGCCACCAAATAGATCGACAAGTGAGGAAAAATATCGGAATACACTCTCGTTTCATTACTTTATTAATTGCTTCTAATTTTGCCAATTTATTCATTTTAGCTGCGGTATAGTGCCGCATTGAAGACCTTGTTAAATATACCAGTCTCTTTTTATTCTGCTTTTCGTCAAACACGGACTTCCCATTAGCTGATTTGTCATTCCTTGCACATGTCATTATCTATGTACTTTGATCTGAAGAAGACGTCAAACATACTATTGCTTTTATTTGCTTAGCATGAAATAATGGAAATTGGCAAAATCGTGTTGATGCACATAAGCTTGTTTTTTAAAATAAAAAATGACGTATAACTTAGACAAGATGCAAACGAAAAGGAAAAACTTTGATCTTGATCTTGAGAAACCGTCAAGTTTAAGGACTTTGTCCAATTTATGATCAAGAACACTATGATGAAACTTGAATACGCTTCCACATTCTGAAGCATAGGAAATCAGCGGATACTTTGTGTTGAAGAGCTGGGTGGAAATAGCACAAAAACAGAATACATGGTCCTACTG
The DNA here is from genome assembly GCA_029931535.1 of Margaritifera margaritifera. NCBI lineage: Eukaryota > Metazoa > Mollusca > Bivalvia > Unionida > Margaritiferidae > Margaritifera > Margaritifera margaritifera. The sequence goes on along the minus strand of JAQPZY010001327.1, from coordinate 846,767 downwards.
CATGCCAGAATTCTACGGAGCTAAATATCCAGTAACTAACTGGATAATTGATGAAGAAAAAGAAGAAGAAGAAGAAAACATCTCGATACGTCTACGTTATGTGATTATATAACATCGTCATTAATGAATTGTCTTTAAATGATGTATTATCATCATCGTTGTCATCATCATCATCATCATCATCATCATCAAACATTTTTATTCAGTGAAGCCAGAATAAAATGTTTTATTTTTAGGCAGAAAACATTATTCATTGCAGTTTGCATTGAATCCTCCCCCGCTTCTATCTCCATTTCAAGTACGCTCTTACTCCGCGATCGTCACGCGAATAAAGGTAATAGTGGTTATGTCCATGAGATTATTAAGACGGACACTTTTCTTTGTAGACATAGTGCGGGGAATGTGACTATTAACCTGACAAACAAGATTTATACAAGCTGTTCCCCTTTGAAAAAAAGTAAAATATCAAAAAGTATATTAATTAGATTAATAGTCATACAGACCAGAACATAACCTTATTTCACTCAGATCACACAGTGATACATGAGGTTAAATATAAAGTGGCCGAAAGAGACAAATGAAACACAAGTTTATTGACATCGGTCGCTGAAAATATTTTCAAGAAACTCGCTGATTTACAATTGAACAATTGATGTATTGTTCTCACTATTTTCAACCTACCCCCAATTAAACTATCACTATAATTATTTGTATAGTCTTTTGATAATTTCTCATAATGAAAATAATTTCTGATTCACTGCCTCCTCCAATTGTCCAGATGGGTGTTGAGCTCGACGGCATCCTTACTTGGAGGCTTGTCTAGTAGATGTAGTTGCTCGTTCTGCGCGCGCTGAGTTTGGAGCAAGTTAATTTCCATATTCGATATTCTTGCAGAAGCATTTGAATTATGTAGACTAAATTCATTATTATTTCCAAATAGTTTTATTTAATCAATGCAGAAAAAATTGAAATGAAAATAATTCTGCTTTCAACAAAAGTATTAAAGCCGTATGATTCAGAGTGCGTGCTTTGGGCATTGTACAAAAGACCAATAAGAGGTCGCAATGTAAAATAATATAAGTCAACAACGCAGCTCGTACATTTTGAACGTACAGAGGTGCATCCTGGAATCCAGGAGTGGAAAGAAACGGCCATATGAACTTTGTATGAATTCCTAATAAAGGTTAGTCGAAGCGTCAGTTTGCTATTAGTATTTACTAATTAGTAACTTTATTTTACTCTTGGTGAACTGAACTTTATTTCCATTGCTACACTCACTAATACAACGTGTTTGCTTTCCCAGTATTGTTGTTGTTGTTGTTGTTGTTGTTGTTAGCTAATAAAGTTTCCACAAGATCTCGAGTGTCCCCACTTTGATAAGTTAACATCACCATATTAGTATTAGGGAAATTGTAATGGCTCTCATTCGTATAGTTAAATAACTCTACATTTCCATTCACTTTAGTATAAAGAAAATTAAATTGCAACTCTTTTAAATGAGGCTCAAATATTTTATCACTGAATTTCAAACCATAGCTCAAAACCATTTGCTCCATCCATGATGATATCATCTGAGTTGACCTAACCAATTGTGGGCGGTGGGTACAATGATGCCAAAAAGTGCTAATCGGAAATTATTCGTTGCATAAAATGTAACATTTTAAATGGACTCTAGACGGCTCCGACAAATCACTTACATTTACACAATATATACTTAATAATTTTTGCTAAAGTAGTTTGGTTTGGAATCAAAATTGGTAGCATGGAAAAACAATGTCTTTATTATCAGCTCAGTTGGGGCTGTAATGAATTTACACTTTTGGGAGTTAAAGTTTATACAAACCTTAGCAAAATGACAAGTATAAATATGAAAGAATGAGAGGGGGAAATTAAATATTTAACTATACAGTGGTAAAAAAACACCCTTTAGTAAAATAATACCCATTGGTGAACGTGTGATAATTTTAAAAACTTATCCATTTACTGATAGTTTTGCTACATCCACCAAGGAAACTCTTAGAAGAAATTAACTCTCTTTTTTACAATCTTATTGTGGAATTGTGTTCAATTAATACGATTAAGAAAAATGTTACAATTAAGGATAATGTAATGGGTGGGCTAAAATGATAAATATATTTTCTTTGTCATGACTCATATCACAATAACAATTTTAATAAATTTCCTCCGTATTAATTAATTTCACAGACTTTCAAGGGGAGTTGAGATCATCGAGTCAATCCAAAGATTAATTGGCTATTTAAGACTTCGTAAATTACAAGGTCCGCATGTTTTACAGTTTTACTTGAATGGTTATAACAAGATATATAGGAAGCTTATTGAAAATAAATTTTAAAAATTCCACCGTATGTGCAAAATGGCTTGGAGACTTTAGGTTGAATAAGAAAATCCATGGAAACAATTTTCAAAAATTGAATTTTAAAATGACAAAATTTTAAAATTGGAGATTTGTTTTCAACCCGAACTTCTTCATACAATCCTTAGTTTCAATTCATTTGTATCACAATTACTTTGGCAGACACTAATATATTTGTTGTTATAAGCAACAACCTGAAACACCGGTATATTTACTTTGGCATTTCCTAACAGTTCAGAATTTTGCATCTAACTTTGACACATGGATAAAAGATCATAAATTGAATAATTTCACTTTATCAAGCGATAAAATTCATGATCAATAACATGTAGGCAATACATTAAATTTAATTATATTTAATACAAAAATATTTCATCTATAAAAAAAAATCGAAAAGGTATACCGCCTTATATAATTTAAGAAAACAATTTTAACCATATACTTAACTGACATTTTTTTGCATATGCATTCTGTAGATGGGTCAAATTAAAAATTCAATCTAGTGCAAGACTGTCTTGCCGTTATGCCGCCTCACTGTAGGTCTGTGCTAGTGGTAGACAAATTCAGCTATGTACCAATTAGGATGTTAAATACCTAATTAGATTGATTATTCATCAACACATCAAATACGACCTTTCTTCTCTCTGCTTATTACTCCTTTCATATCAACTCCTCTTTTTACTTAACTATCTTTTTGGTTGTTAATAGTTATATATATATATATATATATATGTATATATATATATATATATATATATATATATATATATATATATATATATATATATATGTATATATGCATTTAATCATGTTCTGATATATAATCTTTATTGATAAATATAAATTTGTCCTTGCAGTAATGATTCCAATTTACCAAACAATGCAGTACCTTTTATTTATGTAACAATACATTTTTTTTTACAAAAAGAGACTCCGAAAGAAATGTCTTATCCACCAAATGAATGTATGTGTCCACTAGAAAAGAAAGTGTACTGCAACATTTAATTTAACAAGTTAAATTATTGTTGACATTCATTGAATTTCTTCAAATGCTCTTTAAATCTGCCATCCGAATTTTTAGACATTTTTAAAAAAAAATTCGTTGAAGGCAACATGTATTGAATGTGAAAGATGACGAATGAAATGTGTGATCAAATGTGAATCCATCAACATTAGGAGACGTGACGTTAAGCTCTGCACGGTGAAGTTACATTTATCATATTTTCCTGCTTTGGAATTAGAACTGTCAAAGGACTGTCAGAGTTGACTGAGTGGTTTTCATTTGTAAATTTTTTTTCCATTAAACAATTTTAATTGAGTTTGGCACATTTCCCTGAGATGAATACTTCATCACGATGCGTCCTACGCAACCTTCATCATCATCATCATCATCATCATCATCGTCGCATGCGTTTTCTCGTAAGAGGGCAAGAATGACTCGTCTAGTCGTCGAATACAAACTAAACTTTATAACGACTTGAAAACTTGAGCTGAATAATGATTGTGTTCTTAGTGAAATGAATTAAATTGGTGAGAAAGACGACGAAAAAGTCGTATGAATAATTTGATTCCATCGCATTTACTTTAAAATTGACTTTGAAGCTGACCAATGTCAGTGCATATAGTATCCCTGTGCGTGTGTTGTGCATGTGTGTGTGTTGTTAATATATATATATATATAACTTGGACTTTTCTTCTTTTCTCCTGATGTAAATAAATATCAGAATTACAATATGCATTTATGTACATATGTGAGGCATTTAAGTTGAGTCTCGTCGAAATGTGTCTTGTAGTTTTTTGTGGAACAAATCTGTAAACTGTAAATGTGTCCGAAAAACATTGATGCCAACGCGAATGTGATGCAATTGAGGAGTAAAGTTCTTCTTTGTAAAGTTGTGCCAGAAAATGGTGAACACAAAATCGACTGACTTAGATCTTCTTAATGTATAGCATCATGCCAAATTTGGTTTCCGCCCAAGAAGGAATTCAAAACTTATAGAGTGGAAAGTAAATTTCTAAGTCAAACAGAGGCCATAACTCTTTTAAACCTTTGTTGGAAAATCAAACTTGATCTAGGTCATCTTAATGTAAAGCATCAAAAGAATTTGACATCAGGACATAAGTCATTCATCATTGCATAAGTCATTCAATAGTTATTGAGCGGAGATGAAATTGTAACAGTCTGGATAGAATGACATGCGTAGCACTCGGGGGAGGGGGGGATAGATAAAATAAATACTGAATCTATTCACATTAGTCACCGATCAGAGACAACTAAGCAGCACAAATGTTTCTCAAAATAGGTATCAAAGGGTGTGAACAATTACTTCTGTACTACTACTGAATTCTGTCAGGAGACTGGTCTCTCGGAGCGAAAAGAGATAAGTCAGTCGTTGATTTGAGTGATTTGAATTGGAACCCTGTTGCGACACATATGACCTTTCTTCCGTTTTAAAATTTAAACTGCCGTTTCTACTCCATTCCAAAATCGGAATTGGGGCCTCATGACTTTTGTATTTTAACCGGGACCCCTTATACGGCCCAAGAAGCATTTCTTTAAGTGAGTGATGTTACCATTACCCATATGAAATAAAAGAAGCATTCTACCAAATCGCGTAAGGTAAATGAATGAGTATTGAATTTTGATATCAGACTGAGCACAATTGAATATAACAGAGCGAATTCGCTTTCAGGTAATGTCCTACATTTCAATTTTTACATTTCATATTTTGACAAAACTGACGATAGATTATTGTAGGTCTTTAGGATGCGATATTTTAATAAGCCATGTGAAATGGCAAACATGATCAATTTTATGAACCAAGGAGACATAAAAGATTAAAACTGTGTAACAATCGTCTTGTTTCTGGTAGCTTCATGGAAGCAAAGAATCATACTATCTATTAAAATTCTCAAGACTACTAAGAAAAAATTTAATATTTAAGTAGCTAAAAAGCAGAAGTATTGAAAATCTTTTTTTATTGCCAATCAACGTAATTGGTACCTTTTTCCAGGATTTACGCGGCGATTATCACGATGCTATTTGGAAAAGAGACCTATTTAACATGACTATTTGGTTTATTTACTGATTTGGACCTTCACAAAAATTGTGTCTCTTAAGCCGATCCATCGTCGAAAACGTCTAAGAAACGTCCTTACCGAAAACCGCATGTTAGACTTCTACATGAGCCTCTCGTTGCTGAATAATATAATATGTATGTAGACGAGAATATCGCTAAATACAGGTAATCTGTTGTATGTAAAGATTAGAAATTCATTGTTTATCACAATAGTCAAGTTATGGTGTGCACTTAGATTGAAGAACTTCGTCTATATATATTATCTTTATTATGGCTCAACTTGCAACAATACATTTTTACTGAATAGTTAGCATACAGTTATAATATCCTGATTTATTCCGAAAGGATTATCATTGTTTCTCTAATGAAAACTTCAGAGTTTTCTCATTCGTACTTCATACTTGTATTGGCTATTATTCCGACATCATTAATAGACAGATACTAAAGTTTTGTAAGATGAAATAGCATTCACCTGATTCGATATAATACAGGCCTGTATATTAGACCCTGTTCTTTGTTTAGCATGAATGAACGGAAATCGACTAACTGAGAGAAGAAACATGAAGCTTATAATTCTTTAGAATGAAAAAATGACGTATAACGAAATTTATATTTCCATACACCATGGTATCAAGATAATTAAATGACAACTCTTTTTAATAAGGCTGGTACTGATTTCATCGCTGAATTTCAAACCATAAGATCAAAACCATTTGTTTCCTCAATGAAAATATTTCTGAGTTGACCTAAGCAGTGGTGGGTAGACGGAAGTTATTCATTTCAAAAAGCGCTTACAGGAAACTAATCGTTACATAAATTGTAGCAATTTTATTGGAAATATTGATTAGATGCATGCGTTGATAAAATATCAGTAACTTGCGATGTTTGTAGTAGTAGTAGTAGCAGTCGAGAATGAACGTTTGATGTTTTGCGACAGAATAACAGTTCGCTTTACATGGTATGCTATTGGATTCTCTCTGTCGTTTCCACGGGACACAATTACTGAATTATTCAGAAGTGGACTGAGCAACATCGTCGCCTTGAAATCGCTAAGGGCGATAATAACCTTGAAACAACCAGTAGTAACAGTATAAACTGCCACTGCTGCGGCCGGAGCGATTATTATATAATGCCAGGCTTTAAATTTATAAAACTTTCAAGACCGATACCTTTGAATTCAAAGATCTCAAAAGTTACTGAGATTAACTGAATGAGATTTCGATTTCGGGCTTTTTATTCCATCATCAATATATTCTTGCAAAGTTTGAGAACCTTTTGCTTGGACGAAACCTGTGATTTCTAACAATAGAGTTTTTAGTAAAATTCATGGGCCTTATATTCAGACACTGTTCGAATTTCAGGCAATGCACCGCAGTCACAGAACTGTCAAAGCACAAAAGCTAAACATGTGCTCAAATTAAAAAATAAACAAACGAACAAACAAACAAAATCGTATAATTTTCTTCAAGGAGAGGTTCCAGCCATAATGATCTCAGCATTATTGTACTGTTTGAATCAATATACTAATTTTGGAGTTTACAGTATGAGTTCCAGTTTTGAGAATATGAAACAAATTGTCACAAATAAGTGGTATCAGGCAGTCTGGTATTACGTTTTATCGAATGATTTATATCCGAATTAAGCCACTGTAGTTGAGTTGCAATATCTGGGTTAGGATCCATGATAAATATAACACAACTATCAAAAATCGAATCATATGTGCTGTTTTGCAGAACATGACGATAGGAAGTTTTATTCGACATCTATCAGGCTTGGACAGAACTGACAGAAACGTCAACTTCAGTTTGTATGTGTTATATCATCCGATTTTAGATCCTAGAGATTGACAACTAAGGCAAACACTACATAATGATTTTTATGTTTTAGGCTTTTCATAGCATACACTTAGAGAGGTAAATTTGCTTTAAAAAAATACCGCATGTCCAATGTTGTTTATTCAGCCCAGAATCTGAATAAGGAGCTATATAGTTTAAGAAAACATTAGAATTTCGAACCAACCTTTCTTGTAGAGTGTAACTACTTTCCTGTCATATTTTTAAAATGAACATTAAAGTCATTACTGGAGAAGATATTAAATAATGTTGAAATCAATCCTAGACCAGAGTTTGTGTAAAATAACATCTTGTCGTATGCTTGGTGAAGTAATTAGTGGATAGGTAGTATAGGAAACTCTCGTATAATATTAAGCCTATTGTTACGACTCTACGGGTAATGTAACAGAATAAAAGACACAAACAAGCTTTCAAGATTAAAATGCAAATCTTTAATTTCCTAAAATATTAAAAGAATTAAAATAATTCAACAAACAATCAAAGTGAAAGAATTAAAATAACTTACAGTATAGAATATCCTAAAAAGTCCTAAAATGTTTTAAAGTTCACTTCCTGATGTTAATCCAAATAATCCGGATGTGGTATTCCGAATGAAAAAGCCTGCACTGTGTTGAAACTGATAAGTTCTGATTAAATCCAAAATAATCCTTGCAAATCTGGAATCTCACAAGTTTTAGAATAATGTCCGATAATTCCACGGAGTTGTATAGTAATTCAGATGAATTACTAATTAAATAAATTCCACACTGAACTGAATAATTTCAATAACCTCTCTTCGATCAAGCAATTGTAAAGAATGATAATTCCCAAGATTATTCCCTATATATCTTTACTAAGTGTGCAGAATTAAAAGGGAATATCCTTTCTCCGTCTTTAATAATATGGTATTTCAAAATAACACAACCCTCTAAGAACCAATCAGGAACTAGGTTACGCGTCATTTACCCAAAGGTCTAGTGTACTAAAATCTTAAAGAGTAAACATAATATTGATTCAGAATGGAATGTGACCTTTCAATGTTGATTTCCAAAAATACAGAGCTAGGTCGACTTCATTTTCCCGCGCAATTGATCATGTGACCACTTATTGATCGAGCAGTAGTCGTATCTATACATATATGCTAACCTCTATTCAGAGATCATAAATTAGTAAATTAAATCATTATAAAAAGGTAAAAAGGTATGATTCCGTAACACTATTGATAGATATCCCAATATTCATGGAGGTAGGTTAAAATCTGGCAATAGCTCCAATATTACAGAATCACTTTGGTAAATCTGATTTAGCAACTTTAATGCACGTAGAGTTGCATATACATTGTCCCAGCTGAGAAACAAAATTGTATTTGTTTATATTAAAGATTGTAGACCCCCATATATCTCACCCGTACATGTATTATTTGAACCAAACAAGGAGTACATATATATTTTTGTCCAAACAGTTCAATAAAGCCACTACTGAACAATGAAGCTACCATACATTTGTGTTATCACCTTTGTATTGACAGAACTAAACACTTCTCTAATTATGCCAATGTGATAATTGTATCCTGATCATGGAAGTGACTCGGCGAAATCTTGATAGTTCTTTGCATGTGCATCAAAAGATGTGTACTAATTGCAATGAAGCTACTTTGTCTGTTGTTTTATTTGCTTTGTTGTTTGTTTCTTTCGGGGGCGGGACGGTGTGGGGAATCTTTTTTTTGGGGGGGGGGAGGGAGGGTGCAATCTTATATGTTAATATATTTAGTTTTCCTATATTTATTGTAATAAAAAAATTGGCTTCTGACTAGACTACATATCACCAAATATAAGAGTACATGGTTGGGGGTGGGGGAAGTGGTCAGGGGACTAGTGGCATTGGTAATATCAATATATCTTGTTGCAGAGGATCATGTTTATGACTAATGTTATTTCACAATGATTATAATTACGTCAGTGATTATCAATGAAAAATAACTAAACTTTCATAATCATGACAATGTCAATGCTGATCCATAATAATCATGAACTTTGTCAACTATTCAAATAACAAACAGGTATATACATGAGAAAATATTTATCATATGTTTTAATTTACGACATTCGATGAGCGAGTATTCATTTAATGGTTTAGACAACGATTTGAAGATATTTCCAGTCAAGACTTAAATGGTGAAAAAAATGTTATGGATAGATTGCGTTTTCTATAGTGCACACAAGTTTTACATGTCATAAATATTTAGATGCTTTAAGTGATACATATTTAGGGGGAAAAAAATTGTTAATAGCAGGTCATTTACTGCTCCTAGCAATGCAATGTGTTTTATCTTGAGACAGGGAACTAGTACAAAACAGACTCAGAGGTAATCGTAATGATTGGTAAGATTATGGCGGACGAACATCCAACTAGATGTGCAGAGAACAGATTCTTATAAATTGATAGGTCAATGAAATACCTGTACTTTTAATTATTAATATCATTCCTGCAACTTTATAATTAAATAATTGAAGAAATCATTCGGTTTCATCAGCCTGAAACTATCACATACGTTGCCGTTAGTGATGACACGTCATCTAGTCATTGTGACGTCCATGAAGTTATTATGACGTATTAACAACCACGAGCAGTTCAAAATGGTCGTAATTTACATCGAGGTTTTTTTCTAGTATGAGATGGAAAGGGCCGAGGACGTTCCAATTGTGTACCAAGCTAGCATCAAATCGGACTCCTCACCGTTTGTCATAGCGGACTGGAGAAAGCATTCAGACCACATCGGCTATTTCTGCAAAACAAATGTGCCACAGGTATGATCGTGTTTTTCTCCATGCTCTAACAATTTCTTTAACGAGCACAGTAAAAAGTTAATACTAAAGATAAGGAATATTTTGTAAAGTAACGATACTGCGGTAACTGGTTTAGTTAGAAGAATAATTTATAGCAGACGACGGTAAACGTGGACATTCCTGTAAAGATCAACCATTTTTTGCAAGTTATTGTGGATAATTTTCTTCAAGACATTATGGATATTACTGGTATTAGGTTTTTTCAAATTTGAATTGTTAGAAGTTGAAGGGAAAGTGAAGGGATTGAAGCTATTGGAAAGTGCTCGTCCTTTTCCATTGCATGCTAGAAAGATACGAGGATGTTCCGAATCGGGATTTAAAGTGAAGTAGGAGAAGTGCAACATTGTACCAGTTGTATACATACAATGACCTGCAAAATGATATTAGTTAATTAATAGCGAAAATGACTCTACTATTAAGCGGATGGCTTTCTGACAGATTTAATTCCTAAATGTGAAAATTTCCATCATACTAAGTACGTGACTGGCGTGTGAATTAGGATGGTTATTGAAGCAACTGCTACACAACCCTGCGAATAGCTTTACTTAAATTATGTACACAGCTGCCCTGCAAATAGCCTTCTGCAGAACATGCACACGGCAGCTGTGCAAATAGTCTTTCCAGATGAAGTACACGGTGGCCGAGCGAATAGTCTTTCCCAGTTGTGATACACAGCAACCGTGCGAAGAGACACGGCCTTAATACTATTATATATTTATGGCTGATATCCTATTGCTCTACTAGGTGTTCTTAGTTAAATATGAATTTACAACCAGTTATGATCATGTTCTATCAATATCACCATTACTGTGCAAAACACATTATATTTACATTTCGTTATCGTTCTATCATGCTGTCAATGAGAGGCATGCTAACCTCTATCGTTATTAGACTTGTTTTATACTCATTGGCTCTAACTTATCAAACTCCTTTAAACATTGCAATATTGCAAATCTAGCCCAAAATGGTTTCCATCCATCGACTTTCATTAAGACGTTTGTGTCGATTGTGTTGTTCAGGTTCTAGGCATGATGATCAAGTCATAAACCGAGGTATACTGTGGTTCTATTTAGAATTGATATGCAAGGGCAATCAGAGTTATTGCTATAGCTGATTTGAATGTACTATAGAGGCACATACGTTAATATTACCAAATTGCGAGCTTTACAAGGTTTGAATGATCGTATAACACAATTTAAACATTTTCAGAAAACAAAATCTTACTGAACATATACTGTTGATGTACACGTGCATCAATTCCATCTTCAAAATTGTCTCTTTTGGAACTCCTGTTAACACACCGAGCCAGATAGAATGACAAATGAGAAAAATTAATAAATAAATAGTACTTTAACCTAATGAACAGGGGAAATGGACAATAATAACCATAATCACTGAAGTGTCTATAGACACTAATTTCCTCTCTTTTCGTTCTCTCTCTCTCTCTCTCTCTCTCTCTCTCTTGAAAAAAAAAAACATTTAATTGCTGATTTGTCCATCTGTATTGATTTGAATATTTTTACACTACTTCTTGTACATGAAATACTGTCATACATCTTTCTTATATGTTTATGCTTTTCAGTATAGTTCTTGTCATCTCATTAGATTTGCATATGTTTGGGGGAAAAATTTGAATGAGTTGAACACAGAGTCTTTGATGAGCAGCGTATTTGTGTATCTTACTGCAGCAATTTGAATAAAAGCTCAAGAAAAAATCTGTTAATACAAAGCACTCTAGTTTTGTGCATTTAGTCCATATTTGGCAGCATATTACTCCTGCCATAAGCACAGTCTATATTTTATGATGTTGCATTCTAAAGCTGCAACATTTACACGTGGAAATGCATGGCTCAAAATTAAATGTTTTCAGTACTAGCAGCATTTTGATAGTTGTAATATTTATATCTAGCAAAAACTAGGCAATATTCCACTAGCATCTTAAATAAAGTTGAAATCTGAATACATAATATCAGTAGCAAGAAAGTGCTTTTCTTCAGCTAGCAATTTACTAATTGGAACTAGCAAAATGCTGCTTGCAAGCTTCAATTTCGAAACTGAAGCTGCTTAGTTTAGTTTACTGACTTGAAACGTTTACAAAATCTGTCACTGTGTAAACGTACACCCTCGTGGCTGTCAGTCATGCAGTAAGCACCAGTTCCAATTAAATGATATATTTCCATATCTCTATTTCATTGGACTGTTTGGTAGATATGATTCAACATAGAATGTGGCATCGCTAGGAATTAGCTAAGTTGACGAGAATTCGCCGTACCACACATTACGTATCATTTTGGTTTACTGATCATGCTGAAAGAAATCCTTAAACTACATAATTTAGCTTTGAAAACCATGTTCGTTAACAGGACTTTTGAAGCGTAACATTTATTTTAAACAAATCTTCTTCAAGTTAATATGCAGCTGCACAGTTCCTACAAAAGCATCTTCTGCGCATGTTCAGGAAGTACATCCGGTTGCATTATGCCTTTCTTCTCAAGACATACGATACACTAGGACAATGATTTTAAGGATGTTGTACATAATTTGTAAAATATATTGAAATTCACCGAAAACATGTCTTACAAATTGAATTAGTCATAATAAGACCAAAAAGACTTGCAACAAATAAAATAATTGCAAGTTAAGCTAGGTATGGCACGCACATTGTGTGTCTTCCATACAAATAGTTGTCAGATGTACATTAAACCTCATTATTAGATCGGGGTAAGGTAGAGTTTGGAATTGTTTCGATTCAACAGCATTGTTTCGGCTATTGTGTCCGTGTACAAGTTTACAACTTTTGGTAAACGTTGCAGCCTAATCGCAATCGATCAGTATAAACTCTTCTATCATGACAAGTTCCAGATAGTCCACGCACATCTGAAATGGTAGCACTTGGTAACTGGGAGAACACTCACTGAAATCGAGCTATTTAATCGAATGCAGCCAGAATTGGTCTTGGTTGCAAACCATTGGACACATTCTAAAAGGCATGATTAATATCTTGATGATTAAAACTCAGTCTGGTATCACAAAAGATTTTATTTTTAGTTCACAAAATACACAATCAGATTTTTCAAAATGCAACTAGTTCCAAATTAGGGACTAAAATACCCAATATATGAAGTTCTTATCTACAATTATCAAGATCAACTTGTGTGCAGGTATAGAAAGCTCAAACAAAGGGCATCATCTTTCATCCGATTTTACCAGTGGTGGCTTCAGCAAAGATTAGAAATATTAGATTCGCTATAAGGCAACTAAAGGTGTAGGTACTACTTCTTGTTTATATTGGGATTGCATAGAAGTAATCAGGGTAGGTTAAATCCGCTTGTCTGATTCACAAGACAAGCGCAAATTGGGCTTGGGCAAGCTTAAGATTGCAATGTACTTGCCCGCAGGCAAGACCATAAAATTGATGGAGAGGTCATGTTCAGTTTGGAACGCTTTATGTTCTGCAAGTTTTATACTCTGTGCTGTTGCTACAGTACATATGGCAGTACCTTTATTCAGAATTGATATGCACCGCATGCTTCTATTACATAAATGCCTGCAGTTGTATTCATCTATTAATCCTTTTTTTACACATGATACAATGTCTCACACAAATGTGATAATGTGAATGTTTATTATTTGAAGCTAGTTTTGACAATAAGGACTAAATATTTATAGTTTAATGTGTTATCAGTTAAATTTTAAGCATAATATTTGTAAGTGTATGGGATTCCCCAACTTGCAAGTCCTAATATAGCTACAGGCAGTGAGTGAGTACACTCCTATAAAATCAATATGCTGGCAAATGAAACTTCCTGACAGGCTTTCTGGTCTAATGAAACTTGCTCTCAAAAGTCAGCTTGTAAAAGATTGGCTTGACGCATGTCGCCGACTTGAAGGTGACCTTGTGATTATTGTTAATGACATAACTCCTTAGATTTATGATACAGGTGTGTTTGGAGATAAAAGGTACTCGTCTCAAAATGATTAGGCAGGAGGATTTCTCTGAACGTGCTGTCGATGTATCGACCTTAATGACTCACAAGCAGCATTTATCATCTATTGTTTACGTGTTAATTACCGGAGACTGATACATGTTTGCTGTTTGCCAATTAATAAAATGGATAAAAATAAGCATTCGGTGTGTTCATAAAGACCAAGGCAAGCGTTCATTTTTGTTGATGCAGTTCAAGAGATGAGTCTGTTAGCATATCTGTCTTTCTATCGTTATGTCTATCTATTTATATACTTACAGTATCTATCTTAACTTTGCTCTTTTAACTATCAATGTATTCTATTCTCTACCTATCAATTCAAGTCTTTTACTTTTTTTCTAGTCTACATATCTATCTACATGCACTATTAGATGTATCTTTTTGATAACTTTAATTACTGGCATAGGTTTCTAATGTGCAAAAAATTAATAACAAGAAAACTTATATTGTCATTTTTTTTAACAACCTCAGATCTCTCAAGGGCAAGTTCAAATCTCCAATCAGATTGCTCTGGTGCAAGCTGGCTTTTATAAAAATGTGTTCACTTCTGTTAATGTTTCGGAGTTTTGTTCCACTTTTCTTTCTAAAATATGCACGTAGGAGGTTGAGTTGAAGAAAACCTTGATATTGGTACTGCCACAATTTACTACAGTAAATCATATATTGCTATATGATTTGCAACTTTCAATGCAAAGGTATGTCTTCACAGCTATTATTTTATTACCTTTCCAGTCATCCATGTATTTTAATTTCTTAGTCGTTTGGTGGAGGTTAAAAACTTGTTTTAAATTGCTAGAGCATCAGAGAGTTTGAAATCTCATCACCTAGACTAAAAACTGACACGGACTTAAATAGATTGTCTTGGGAGACCACATCTCATATTTGAGAACTGGTTCTACTTCCGCAAATCACCTTAGTCATCAATAAGCCATAATGAGCATAACAATTACCAGTTAAGTTACTAAACACATGCAGTAATTTTTGTGACAATATTTAATTTAGCTGCAAAAAGTCTTTCTTTCTATGTATGTGCGTGTATAGAACAGGCTGGACAACTGTATATTCCAGTCACCTGGGACGAGCTCAAATTTGACGCGGTAAGCTCATGTTTGCAAGGTGCTTGCCCACAAGAAAGACCATACAATTGAGAGAGAGAGAGTGGTCATGTTCAAATGTTTTATGTTTTGTAAGTGTTATGGTCTGCAAACTCTCCACCGTACAGCATAACCTTTATTTAGTGGTTATATGTACAATATACTTCTGTTACATAAATGCATGCATGCAATGTCATTCTCACATTTTGTCACGTAGACATGATAATGTGAATTGTAAGTTTGTAAAGCAAGTTTTGAGAAATAGGGAATAAATGTATATATTTTAGTTTGTTATCAGTTGCATTTTAAATACAAAATATTTGTAAGTATATAGGATTAGCTGACTTTCAAGTCCTAACATAGCCACAGGCAGTGGGTAGGCAGGTTCTTAGATGGCTATGCTAGCCAATGAAACTGCCTGGCCGACTTTCTGGTCCAATGAAATGTGTCGAGCTTGCCAACTCTCAAATGTTGACTTGTCAAAGATTGTTTTGATGCATGCTGCAGATTTTAATGTGACTTCGTGATAATTGTTAATGACATAACTGATGAGATTTCTATTACAAGTGTTTTTGGATGTAAAAGGCACTTCTCTCTTATGGTTAGCCACAGAATCTATCTTAAAGTGTAATCTATGTGTCGAAACATCTACCATCCATTAATGGTATTTATCATCTCTTGTTTAAGTAGTAATTTACAGGAGACCGATATTGTACATACTAACTGTTTGGCAAATACTAAGAACATGGAGAAAAAAGTGTTCTCAAATCATTCAGAAGTATAAATAAACAAATCATTACAAAACCACTCTCACTTACAAGTCTTTGTTTCATTATTGTTGATGTACATGTAGTTGAAGAGATGAGTCTGTTAGCAATCTGTCTGTCTTTGCATATATATCTATCCAAGTATTCTAATCTGCAGCTAATAATTCGAACCGTTTTTATCATCTACATATCTATCTACGTGTATCATAACTTTAATTAATGGCATAACTGTTTCATTATTTGCATCAAATACAATAAACAAAAACAAATAAAAGAAAACAAAATAATCTGTTTATTTATTATAAACAAATATAATACAGGAAATGTTCCATATTTTATTTTTACCTTAATCTGTAACTTTTGTTGTGATATTATGTTGTCATACTTTTGGGCAAGCTCAAATCTTCCAAAAGGCAAATTCAGTTGCCCTGGGGCAAGCTGACTTATATTAAATTTGTCCAGCTCTATAAAACATAGAACTATGATTCAGTTCTTTTTTGTCCAAACTTAGACAAATACTATAGAGGCAAGACATAACACTTATGGTGTCATCCTTAATGCATATTAAAGCGGAAGGGTTTTTTTGAGCAACCAATGTATCATACCTTTGAACCCAGGCTGATATTTTACCCCACCTCTGATACGGTTTTTGCATTTGAATGGCCAACATGTTTGACGTGATGATGTGGTACGAGATGCCATGTCAGTGTGAAGTGACATCGTGCAAGCCGTAATTTTGTCATAAAGTTTTGTTCGTTGTTTCTCTGCCTTGGCTCCACATAAAAATCCTATGAAAATAATTTGAAAAGAGGTAGTTATGGGTCTAAGTGAAGTAAATTTGTTGCATGGTTTGTTAGTAAGCTTGTATGGAAAATACCATCCAAACTTGTTGGGTTTTTGTGTGATTCAAAAAGTGTATTTTGTGCTTCAGGGATGCGAGAGAGGTCAGTGCTTGTAACCCCAATAACCAATGTTGTACAATAGAGAATAAATTATATACTTACATGAACCTATAGATATTACTGTAAATTCAAATTGGAATAAAAGAAAATAAAATATTTTTCTTTTAAGCATTTATTATCATTCTAAGCAAAAATAGATGGTAGGCTTATCATTGTCATATAGAAAAGTGGCCTTGCAAAGCAGGTGATTGACCAGGAGAAGTAAATTTCTAGTTATTTGTTTTATTCTGTTCTATATTATACATTATCTTTGAAAGAACGGAATACGGCCATCTTTCTTTTCATGCAACTCGTATGAAACATTTCAGTGCACAAATAATAGTGGGGCATATTTCTGTAAGAAAGTTTGTGACAGTTTGCACGTATAAAGCAAAGCAAAAAAATCATAACTACAATACTCGTTGATTGATTATTTTTTAAATGTTATACTCAGACATGTAACGGTGCATAGGGTGAGGAGCCATGGACTGCAATGTATGTTGTTAATTATTAAAATCAATTGTAATTCATGAAATTGTTTGTTCCTATTCAAACATTTTATTGCTTTTTGCACAAACTGGTAATAAGATCAGACCATAAGATATCATAATACTAAGGTCCACTCCCTTAGAATTATTATGCATACAAAGCATCAAATATCCATGTTAACTATTACAATAATAATATTAATGCCTAATGCATATAGTTTAGATGTAACACAAGAAACGAGAGAGAGAGAGAGAGATTATTATTTCTGTGTTAATCATATTCAATATACATATTTGCCATTAGGATGCTATATACAGATACAGCTACCTTATATTACAATTAATATCACACCTCATAAATTGCATATGTAGAATATAATATAAAAGTCAATTATGTTTGAAAAACATTAATGATTCCAACATTAGCATGAAATTGTATTTCCTATCCGATTATACTGCAATATATTTTTTGAGGCTACGACCTAATGTTGCTATGTGTCATGTCAGGCTACGACTGCTACCATAAGTAACAGTAGACGGTACTACTTGCAACTGTTTACCCTGAGTGGACAGTTACACCTGGTTCCCGTTGGAACGTCGTTTCAAGTGGAGCCGCTCACCTCAGTAGCATGAGGAAGCGACTGGAAAAGGTGCCTTAAACATTGCCTGCTTCATCTTAACCCTTGTCAGCATACCGCGACTGATGGGGATCTCACCTTAGGGGTCTAAAATCACACAAGAAGACAAAGGTGACGCCACTCACTATCGGTGCCTGGAATCTGCGCACCCTAATGGACAGTACATCGGCAGATACACTAAAAAAAAGAACAGCTCTAGCTGGTAGAGAACTGGCCAGATTCAACCTCCAGATAGCGGCTCTGCGTGAACTCTCCCTGCTGAGGAAACGACAACTCACTGAAGTAGCAGCCGGCTTTCACCTTCCTCTGGAGTGGTTGAAGTAAAGAACAGCAACGTGAAGCTGGTGTTGTGTTTGCCATCCAAACACTGCTAGTCAGCAAGGTCACAAATCTCCCAAAGGGCGCATAAGACTCCAGTTGTCTAGAAAAAGACATGCGACTATCATCAATGCCTATGCACTCACCTTGACCAACCCAGATGAAATCAAGAACAAATGTTATGAAGACCTGGAGGCTCTTATTGCAGATGTGCTCATCATCTTGGTAGCTCCAATGCCACAGGCAACGCGCACCACCAGACATGGCCTGACGTCATTGCCAAAAATGGCTCTAGCACATTCAACAATAACGGATTCCTCCTACTGAGGAAATGCGCTGAAAACGACCTCCTAATTTCAAACACAGTTTTCTGCCTGCCAAACCGCAACAAGACGTCTTGGATGCACTCGCGCTTCAGGCACTGGCATCTCATTACCTACGTCATGATCAGGAGAAGAGACAAGCATGTTGTCTGAGTGACGAAGGCCATGGGAAGTGCAAAATCCTGGACTGAACTCAGGCGCATAGTCTCCAAGTATCCGCATTCAGCCTAACATTCAACTCCTGGATTTGAAGCGTTTCCAGGGCCTAATTTGAAATATGTAACTGTAAAGAAAATTTACTCAAGGAAACGTTTCGGTTGTTTCGCGCTCATTTATTTATTTTAGCGGGGTTTTTTTTTTTGGGGGGGGTGGGTGGGGGTGGAGAGGGCGATGAGGGGAATCGCGCAACGGCTCGACCCACCCAACACACACACACACACACCCCAACACACACACACACACACTCCGAATCTGCCTCTGATTTCAGTGAATTCAACCATATTTGTCTCTGGAGAAGATTTTTCTTGTTACACGCTTCAAATTTTTATAATAAATGTTTATACGCAGAAAAAATACAAGAAAAAAAAAACATCTATCCAGATCTCTATTGAGCTGTTTACATAAAAAAATTGAAATTCTACACCAAAAAGGGAACACAAAAATATTGATGTAAGGGGAGGAAGCTAAAATGATATTTTTCCATTTTGATTCAAATGGTAAAAACTTGATTAAAAAAGTGAGTTTAATCGACTTATTTAATAAGTATATATACACCATTTTCATACCACCAGCCCTTTAATATTTTAATATGCCATTTTTTAAAGTCTGTTTCTAGATCGATTGCAAATAAATGTATAGAAAAAGGAATTAAATTCTTCTAGCACTTTTTAGGGGGATTAGGTAATGTAAATAAAAAATGAGTGAATTTAGCAAGTGAAACATTTTTACTGTTATTTTTTTCCAAATGATGTGAGTAATCTTCTCTATCATTGGAGTCGATGTTTTTTATTTCCCTAATTCTGTGATCTTAGCTTTACTGTATTATCTAATTTCAATAACATTTGTTTGTCTAACAAAGTAAATTGATTGCAGTTCAATCTAATTTATTTTCTGAGCAGTATCCTATATTGCACCCTATCCTAGGACAAACTAGACACAGTACTAAGTCTTTCAGTGAAATCCCCATGTCGAGGTAACCGTCCACCCAGGAGTAGTAGCGATAAAAAGATTTTCTAGATGACCTTCATGGCATATTGGATATCAGATTGGCATCTTTTTTCATTGAGGACCAACTAGACATTATAAGAAGTCTTTTGTTGAAAATTACATGTCGGTATGATCATCAGTTCAGGAGGATTAGCAATAACAATATTTTCAAAATGGCCACCGTGGCGGTTATGTTGCATATAAGATCGGCACCATTTTCATTTAGGACCAACTAGACCAACTAGACATCACACGAAGTAATTTAGTACAAAAGTCTCTAACCTTTTTGTGAACTGAGCATCCTCTAATAAATATATTGTATATGATTTACTTTTAAAATAATTAAAAACGTCTTTTCTCTTGTCAGTTCATAGAAATTATCTTCATTTCACCATCCATTACACAGTATTAGTTTAGGATATTTTTAAAGTTTTTGGAGTAGAATTTCAATTTTGATATGTAAACAGCTCAATAAACAATAAAATAACATTGTTGAAATTATCATTATCCATTCCTACAAAGTCATAATAGAACCCATCTTCGCTAGCCAAGGGTCGTCGATCATCTACATATTATTTACCACATGACTCATTGTATTTCAGATATATATAATAATAATTATGAGGACTTTGCATAGCGCCTAATCTTTAGAAGTTCGAAGCGCTTTACAACATTAGATAACATATAAAAAAACATGTATAATCATATGATTACGAAAAGCCAACACCATGAAATTAGAAAACAAAAATATGCTGAAAATAGTTAAGGTAAGGAAACATTAAGTCTTTAAGTCTATTCTTGCAGTCGAAATAGGTGAGTTTTAAGAGCACTCTTGAATGAGATCACTGTGTCTTTGTGTCTAAGTTCAGTGGACAATTCGTTCCACGTTGCTGGACCCTGGTATGCAAAAGAACGTTGTCCGTATGACTTCATTTTGATAGTGGGAATAATGAGAATACGAGTGTCGGAAGAGGAGCGTAAGTATCTTGCTGGTGTGTACACATGAGTGAGGTGAGATAGGTATCTACTGAACTTTTTGAAGTTTCTGGAGTAGATACTGAGACGAACCAGATAGAATTGAGTTACAATAGTGCAGTCTTGAAAGTGCTAAGGAAACACAAGTGTTTTAGTGGCATCAACCGAAAGATAATTGCGAATGGAGCTGATGCGTCTCAGCTCAAGATAGGCAGCCTTGCATATGTTCATGACATGTTGGTTCAATGAGAGAGTACTGTCTAGAGTAACAGCTAGGTTTCGTACTGACTGTGTGAATTTAATGTTGCTGTCTAATATATCAATTGTTTGAGGTAAAGGATGTGAATGAGAAAGTCTTTGAGTTGTAATCAGAATGGCTTCAGTTTTATCATCATTCATCTGCAGCTTGTTACATGTCATCCATGATTTCACATCGGAAATGCCCCTCTCTACACCTTGGATAGTAGCATCAACTTCCGTTGCGTGGCTAGATTTGTATATTTGGGTGTCATCAGCGTACAATTGGTGAGACACTGGATGACGATCTATGACACTTGAGAGCGGCTGAGTGTATAGAATAAATAGAACAGGTCCAAGAACAGAACCCTGTGGAACAATTTATGTCCTGTTGACCAAGTAGGACTTGAACCATAGTACGGTTGTATCGTGAATGCCAAATACATGATGGAGACGGTGAAGTAATATATCATGGTCTATTGTGTGAAATGCTGCAGACAAGTCAAGGAGGGTGAGGACTGTAATATTTCCACTATCGAAAGCAAAGAGAAGGTCGTTAACTACTTTCAGAAAGGTAATTTCGGTACTGTGGCGAAGAAAATATGCAGACTGTACATTGCTAAAAAGACTGTTTGAATTCAGATGAGATACAAGTTGGGATAGAACAACTGTTTCTAAGATTTTTGACATGAATGGGAGGTTAGAAACTGGGCGGTAGTTTTTTTAAATCGTTATGGTCAAGTGTTGGTTTCTTCAGAAGAGGCTTTACAATGGCAGTTTTGAAAATTGATGGGAATTCCCCGGATGAGAGAGAAGTATTAATAACATCAGTTAGTGAAGGCAATATTGGATCTAAGCAATCAAGCAGCAGTGATGTCGGAATCGGATCAAGTTCACATGACTTTGGGGCACTCTTCATCATGATTGTACGTGCTAAATCCATAGAGACAGGTTCAAATGCTGCTAACGGTTGGCGCTGAAATTCTGTATCGCAACTGTATGGTGACAACGAGTAAATTGAAATTGTGTTGTCAAGCTTATCTCTAATGGTTTGTACTTTGTCACGGAAGAAATTTGCAAACTGGTCTGGAAGGTCGACTGGAGAGAAGGTAGTTGGAAGTGGTTTATATTTGTTCCTTGACATTGGCTTGTTAGTAATCTCGAAGAGCTCTTTGCAGCTGGAACTTTCAGTGATCTTAGTACTGTATTGGGCTGATTTCGCTGCATGGACTATGTTTATGACATTCTTTTTAGTGGCTTCATAGATTTGCTTATGAATAGTGAGTCTGGTGGAAAGCCAAAGCCTCTCAGTATTACGGCGGTCTCTTTTAGCAGTGCAAGGCTGGTCCCTAACACTGCTATACCACGGAGAACACTTTTGAATTGATACTCTGCACTTGGTTGCTGGGGCATGTTTGTCAAGCATTGAACGCAGACAGTTATCAAGTTGTTCTGCTGTAGGAGGTAACAACGTTGTTAGGATTGCTTGGATGTCATGCATTAGTTGGGTTCTATTTGTCATAGGGAGGTTTCTCTTAGTAGCAAATAAAGGTGGAGGGTTAGGGACTGATACGTCAAGATGGCATATAATGCAGAGGTGATTTGATGCAAGTTCGTGGGACACCAGGGAGGATTGTAGAATATTATTATCAGGTCTATAAAGAATCCAGTCTAAAATGTAACCATGTTTATGGGTGGGTTGGCTAACTGACTGTTTGAGGTTGAAAACGTGAATATAATCTAGGAGTTTTGATGTGAATAGGTTTCCAGGACAGTCAAAGTGAAAGTTGAAATCTCCAAGAATAATCAGGTTGCCACCTATCGAATTTCCATACTCCAGGAGATTCGGAAACTGCTCCAAAAAGAGAGATTAAGTCAGAGGGCGGTAGAGGCAGAAAAAATGGACTGACCTTTGTTCCAGCGTGAGTGTGTTTGGACTAGTTCAAATGATGTGCGGTAGAAATTGAAGGTTGTAGTGTGATTAAAACGATTGATGGTTGATCATGGAGTTCTTTGCGATGACAGCAATTCCACCTCCGCGGAAGTGGCGGGGGAACGACTTGATGGAGTAACCGGGGGGGGGGGGGGGGGGGGGGGGGGGATTAGATCCGTGCACTTGGGCTCATCGCCTGAAGTTATAGCCATGTTTCTGTCAGGAAAAAGACGTCGATATTCTGATCGATGATAAAATTAACTATTTCTGTGCGTTTTTCCGGTGGTCCTACTGATTGGGCATTGAATAATGCGATGCGCAGTGGTATCTCTTGGATAGTTGACACAAAGGTTGACGATTTAAGAGGAATTTGAATTACGTTATCTAAATGAACGGCCGAGTTTTCAAATTGCTGTGCCAGAAATGGCGAAAGGGAGATAACTGGAATTCTTCTTCCTGTTCTACGCCGGCCAGCTTTGAAACAACGTTTCCTTTTTCGCTTCCGTTTACATTGAAGTAATGATGAATCTAGTCCTAGGTCGTTTAGTCTAGTGCACAATGTATAGTGGAGAGCCAAGGAGTGATCATTTAAAGCAATTAATGAGGGTCCATCATAACATAAACGGGTGGACTGGCGAGTATGACGTGATGGCGGTATGTTCAACAACAAAGGAAGTTGCTGCAGTGGAGTAAGACGGCAGAGACAAAGTCTAATAGTTCTCGTTTCCAAAAAAAGAAGATAAAAAAACACATTCCAACAGCACAGCCAATGCATGATGAACACAATAACGTAGACGAAGACAGACAATAATCACATAAATCATGAAAAACGGCACAAAAATCCGGAGCAGCTGCCTCAAGCCTGTTAAGCAATAGCGGCCATCTTGAATCCTATATAATCACTTTATCGGTATCAAAAGGACATGCCATTCATAGAACCAGTATTGTCCCATGGATGTCTCCCTGCCCACTGGGGACTAGGCCATGGTTCATAACTCAAAAGCTGGTCATATTCCCATCATTAAAGTGTATACACTTACTTGATCTTACTAGAAGAGATAGTATGTGCAGTCAGCATGGATCCTCGAGCTGTCCTTACTTCCTTGGGCCCCGCTCCTGTAGTCATAACTTGGAAACCATTAGGATCCCTACCCAAGGGAGCTAAAGTTAAAGTGTTGGACTCGTGACCAGAAAAGTTTCGGGTTCGATTCGCACAATATGACTGTCTTGGCTTTCCTAAGAGATTTATTAGTATTTTTTATTTTGTTTTATTTATTTATTTTTATGTCTTGGGTTTCTTTGCTCTAAGTAATTAAATTTTGAAGTAGTTCAGGAATATGTCATACTGGCTTATGTTGAGTTTTTTTCTATTTCGTTAATGTAAAGGTAGAAATACAAATTACACATTTAAAATAATTTGTGAGTAATGGCACTGAGTATATGTAATGCCTTAAAATAATGCACAATATATGTGATAACATATAAACGACCAATGTTTCAGGCACTATAATATAGCCATACTATCAATTGTCAAACTTAATTTAACCGAACATATAACATTTGCTTGAAAATATTGAAGAATATTAAATGTGGTCAAGTGTTTAGCAATAATTCTCAGCAAATAAATTTATAGACTTGGACATGGTTTTAACACGAAATATGGTCTTCTGAAAGCACAGTATTTTCTTGCACATAATTAAATATGTAAAGAAATTCCCATACTTATATGCCAATATTGGTACGCATCAGGGACACTTTTAGCTGTTCAGCATAGAGGCTAACTTGCATTATTAGTAAATTCCCACACATCTTCTATCCTTCGTTAAACGTCTTCATTCACAAAATTGTAATAAGTCATCGATAGTCTTGATGATATAAGCTGATAGAGGAAATGGTCAAAATTTGCGTAGAAATATGGCCTTTCTGGAGTGTTCACAAGCTCAGCCAATCAGATGCTAGATCACCTCATTATTTTGTGTGGATGCCGCTCATAATCGAACTCATTAGACATCTTGATGATACAAGGTTTCATAATAGGTCTAATCAACATCTGATAAGAAATGTGGTTTATGGTGCGTTCACAAGCTCAACCAATCAGATGAAAGATCACCTCATTAACATGCGTGAATGTTGCTCATAATCGAGTTACTCTGATACCTTCATGATTTAGGCTTATATATCACATCTCATTAAAATCTGTTCAGAAAATATGACCTTTAGAGTGTCCTAAAGCTCAAGCAATCACATGCAAGATGATCTCATCAATATGTATGGATGTCGCTCATAATCAAACTCATCCGAGATCTGATGATGTAAATATGCATACCAAGTCGGATCGAAACAAACCAAATTGCAAAATGGACTGATTAATGTTACATTGTAACTGAAAGTGCTCAGTACACTGTCTATTGATCCGTCTATTTTGTAATTTGACGCGTTATTGAACCTTGATAATGATCATATGACGATATATTAATGACGTGACATGACCAAAACAAGTAAAATACTTTCGAATGAAACAAGGTCGCATCTGACTGGTGGCGCGATATTGATTCAACAGCCGATTATCCGCCGATGTAAATTGAGACCGGCGGTAGGGTTGTGTGATTCAACGTGGAGTTTCCAAGCGTCGAATTTTATACGGAAATATGCTGCATATAAGGCCAAAAAGGCCCCTTCAACCGACTGTAACTCAAAAGCCGCGAGACAATTAAAGAAAATGTTTTAAAACCTTCATATAACAATTATGTCAACAACATGAATGGTAACCTAACCTCAGACTCGAAGCCATTCAAAAAAACACGTCAACGGCCATAGAAAAAAGATTCCCAGGGTATTCCTACATTTAAGATAGATAAGAATTAGTAGAAACTGATGCTGAGAAAGCTGAACCACTGAACACCCAATTATGCAGTATTTGTACCCACTACAGTGACAAAGTTTTACCGTATGTATTTCTAAAGTATCAGCAATGAATAATACAAGAGAGAAGATAAGAATTCTTTATTTCAGACTATATGGTCCATACATCTAAATTAAAATATAAAATATAGAAGTATTTTACACATAAAAGTTCATAGGTGTTTTATGTACAAATATACAGACCCATCTACAACTATAGAAGGTGCCTGTCATTGTTAATAACAAAATTATGTAAGACATGTAAAGAGTATTTGTTCCATCTATCTGTAATCTGAGAATTTAAACTAATATCAAAGTTCCACAAATATTTCAAGATACAATTCTTACTATTAGGTATTCGTGTCATCATTTAAAACACATACTTTCTCATTAATTCTTCAAAACTGAATACATTATAGTTTGCAAACATGGTAGAAGCACTATTCCATCTTGGAAGGCATAATAGTAAACGAAGACTATTATTATAGCCAATAACTAGTTTTTTCTTTTCATACATTCACTTAAGTTTGTCCACAGAGGAGCGCAGTACATTGTGCAGCAATACGATTTGAATAATCTAATATTGATATTCAAAGAACAATTTCTAAATTTAAGTAAAAGCATGTTTGTTCGAGTACACAAAAATCTGTAATGTCTCATCATATCTTCATCATCTGACCGATTCGATTTTAAAATATGACTCAAATACGTATAACTGTTGACACATGCAAGAGCATGACCGTTAATAAGGACAGATGGAAGAGATGGTAATTTGTAGAAGTTGACCGAAATACCATGCATACCGATTTTTGTGTATTATGTATGATATCATTCTCAAATGCGTAATGTTCACGCATCTTTAATAATTTCCTTAAACCTGCGATGGAAGGACTTATCAATGACATATCATCAGCAAAACTGAACTTGTTAAGAAATGACGCATTTAGTGTTAAATATATCCCCACACGACACTTTCCCAGCTTACAATTTGTCTTCTATGAATATATTAAATAACAAAGGCGAAAGAACACCTCCCTGCCTCACCCCATTGGTTACATGGAAGGAATTTGATAATGCACTTCCCCAACGCACATAATACAACTGTTTGCCATACTAATTAACTATAGTATGAACTATGCAGACGGGTATTTGATTGTGGAGCAACTTTTTAAACAGTGTTCAATGATTGACCCAATAAAATGCCTCACTAGCGTCTAAACAAGATGCAAACAAAAGGCTACAATGTTCTTATTAATAGTTAACAGTTTCCTTAAAGGCATAAAGGCATAAATCTGTTGAATGTTGTTTTTTAAAACCAAACTGATTATCAGAAATTGTGACTTTACATCGTTGTACATTCAAATATTTTCGAAATAATTGTCTATAATTATTTTTATCTATCAGGTTACCAATTTTACTTTTTAGTAGCGGGATAATTGTAACTTTTGTGAAATCATCAGGAACAAAGTTATATACAAACATGCAATTTAAATAAAATCATTAAAAGAACACGGAATCTATTATCTGAAAATGTATAATGTTCTACATATAAAAATCTGATCCTGGACATTTACCCTCCTTTTGTTTAGCGATGATACTTTAGATCTCAGACAATGAGACTAGTTCAATAAGACTAAAAGGGGCCTTGCATGCTGAAAGAACATACTCCTTATTCGAATCGTTTTTAATACTATTAAATAAGGCTTCAAAATGATTTTTCCACATGTTGCATATGTTATTTTGGCGATGGTTCCCATCAATGCAAATTGGTAGCCTATTGGAAGTTGTAGTAGCACTTTGTTTAACCTGCTTCCAGAATTCACGTTGGTCTACATTTTCAAATTTATTTTAAAGCTGTAATATGTTTAGAAGCTCAAAGTTGCTACCCTTGAAAAGACGGGGTCCTGGTGTTATACATCCAAAAATAGTTAAGAAGCTGTCTTCAGAGTTGGCACTAGTGCTTACAAACCTTTTCCAACAATCTTTGGACATTTGCGAACTCCCAATGATGTGGACCCTGAAAAATATATCTCCACTATTCAAAGAAGATGATCGCGCAATGACCAGTAATTACCGTCCAGTCTCACTCACCATTTTTCTTTGAAAAGTGCCTAAGCATATTTTGTCTTTTCAAACATCGTGAAGCACATAGATTATTGTTCTATTATATCTAACAAAAGACATGCCTTCCGGAAATTAAACTGTTGTGAAACTCAACTGTGTTGTGTTATTGATGATTGAGTTAAACGTTCAGATAAAGGTGACTAAGTAAATATTTTTGTACTAGACTTTGAAAGAGGTTTGAACACTGTTCCCTACGAATTGCTAAAGACTACATTGTTTCGTTCTTAAATTGCAGGCAAAACTCTACTCTGGATAGACTCTTTTTTATGTTTTCGATAACAATGTGTGGTGGTAAATTGTTCCAAATCGGGTTGATCCAAGGTAGCTTCTGTAGTACCTCAAGGCACAGTACTTGGACCAGTGCTTTTCTCCTTGCACATTAATGATGTCATGATTGAAATTGGTTCAGAAATTCGCCTCTTTGCAGATGACAGCAGCTCAGTCCAAACCATGCAGCATACCTAGATACCACAAAATGACATTAATAAAGTATGACGGGACCCGAAAATGGGACATGCGATTCCAACCAAAAAAGTGCAACACAATGCAAATGACAAGACAGAAATCCTATTAAACCAGCATGTCACATTCATTTGAAGGTACGACTTTAGAAAATCTCAATCAAATAAAATATTTAGGAGTCACGTTTACTACGAATTTTAAACACAAACTTCAGATTCAAGAATTATGCATAAGGCAAATAGTAATTTAGCCATATTACGACGTGATTTAACATCTTGCCCACAAATGCGAAAGAATTATCTTTCAAGGGTTTCATTAGACCTATTTTAGAATCTGCTTGGACAGTTTGGGATCCCCCATTCCCTGGTGTTTACAGGATGAATTGAAAAATCCAAAAGTTAGCAACCAGTTTTGTTACATCCAATAATGACTATACCCAAAGAAGTATGATCTCAATATTATTGAAAAGTTGCTTTGGAAACCATTACAATAACGTAGACTGGAAAACAGATTACTATTGTTTTTACAAAGGTTTTAAAAACATAAAGCAAATATACCCTGCTACAATTTGATCAAACCAAAACGAACCAATACAAATCGACATGAATATACCTACCCGATATCCTACGCACGAACTGATAGTTTCAAATGCATTCTTTTCCCGATAACAATCCGAGATTGGAGTTCTTTGCTACAAATATTATTCACAACTACTGAATTTCAGAAAACTTAATTCGTACCTGTGCAAAATTAGTACGGTCACATATTTTCTAAAATAAGTCTTTTGAAAAAGTTGAATTTACGCCGTGCAACAATGTCACTATGATGTAGCACGAAACTAATCAAGACAATAAAGTTCAAGAAATACTGGTAAGTGTCTAAAATGGTTGTGCACTGGTATGTTCTAGACAAATCTGTATGCAATAATCGCAATGTTTTATAAATAAGTGAGACAAGATCCCAGATCACCAACATACCAATGCAGGTTTGATGGTTGATTTCAACGCGTGTTAGACTCTCTGATTTGCATACACTCTTCATACATTCTACGTGATGAGTCATACTTATTTGGGTATTGTTCTATGTTTATTATAGGACTTTATATATATATATATATATATATATATATATATATATATATATATATATATATATATATATATACTCATATGTTTTTTAACATTATCATTCCGGAATGCGCCTGAACCAGTGAACCAGTCTGGTGCGTATCTCAGAGGGTTTTTCAAAATACTCATATTTATTGAAATTGTTTTAGAGCCAGACTGATCCAAATTTGCCGTAGATAGCTCTATAAAGTGGAAAGTACCTAATCCAGACAGCAACCGAATGCTATGTCCCTTTCGTTATAATTGTAAATAAAACATCGGAGTTACAAAAAAAGCATTTCTATTGACTATCCATATTTTAATAGCGAAAAACATATGCAAACCGTCACCTACGAAGGTCAATATATTGGAAGTCAAACGGTCTTCAGCACTAACCAATTCAAAGCTGACATGTTATTCAATTCTGTCCAAAGGTTTAGACAGCTCATCAATTTATTTGATTATTATTTTACCTCATGTGAGCTTTGCAAGAAAAGTTACAAGAAAAACAAATCCACGCTTCGTTGATTAATTTCTTAGAATCTTACATTATAAGACTTTTGAAACACCTTTTTTCGCATTTTGGTATGGCTACAATGTTACGACAAAATAAAACATATCTTCGTTTTTTTCAGCTTGATTAAACAAAGAAACGAATCCATTTAGCTTATTACGTAAGACCCTAAGTGTACAAAGTAAAACTTAAATTCACAACGAAATGTGTTTAGGTTCTCATGGAGATTTATTCTTTAGTTCCTCTATCAATTCTCCATATGGCGCTGGCCATCCCAATATATAATCTGCCACAATATTTGGAAGAAACTCAAGTGGTCTGAAGAAAAAGTTTGCGTCTATTCCTATATAATAGTCCAGCTTTGGATATTCAGCAAACAGCGCATGCTCCATGGTCTCAGCGACAACTTCTGGGCGACGACTCATTCGAGGTTCTCCAATAAAATGCTTCATTACTGTAAAGTAGCAGAAACAAAGCTCTATAATTTTAAGACGTACTTCATGAGAAAAAAGGGATAAAAAAACCTTACTTATTGGGGTAATGCTTGCAATGAATCTGCCCTTTAATCAAGATCTTTCTAATTTTGTTTCCTCCTTGAAAATCTGTGTGTGTTGTTGATTATCGATGTATCTTTCAATTGGACTATTTTGTGATAGTGACAGTGACTCACGACGAATATTATCCTTCTACATAATGAAGATATCTCTCTTTACAAAGCTATGTGGCATTTTTGTAAATATTTGACTAATTTAACTAAAAATTGGAATAATCATAGAACATTCTTAAATGTAAATAGTAAATCTGTTTGTTTAGAAGGTAATCGCACCACGTTAACTTATTTCCATAGTTACACGCGCTTCTTAAAAAGATATGCGTCATTTTTAATTAATCACAGAAAATGAAATACTCAGCACAAACAAGCAGTCTTTTTGGCAGATTTTTTCCCCTTAAATAGTCTTATGATTAGAGATAAGTGTCTAAAAAGTATCCATCATTTTCAATTCTTAATCACAATATCACAGACATCGACATGAAAGAACAGAAGAGTCACACTTTTCTGCTGTTGAAAATATACTACTCAGGGCGGCAATGAAAATGGTATGTCGCTAGATTAATCTATTAAAGCGTTCAATAAAAACTGGATAAAAAAGAATTGCTTTTTAGATTAATCTATTAAAGCATTCAATCAAAACTGGATAAAAAAAAGGATTGCTTTTATTTCAACTTTACCAATTCTTAACCCGGCATCACCGGCATGGAAAGGCTATGTTCTCAATGGATGAGAAGTATACATGACAAAAGTTTGACGCAACGTCATGTCTGTAATTATATGCAAAAAATGAAATTAAATGAAGGATTTTGCTTACTTGCTCATTAGTACTTTGTTAAATGTCCCTTAGAATAAATAACTTTACGCAGACTAATTGGAATAAACTGGTATAGAGCTTTCTTATGGAGTAAAGAGGTATTGAGCACCAAGTTATAGTATGCACTGTAACGGGATCATATGTCGATCTTATCTCGTAAGTATTTATCTAAAGTCGGAATTTCAGGATCTTTTCGATATTTTTAATGATATTAGTATCTGGATTCTCTGAAGTCCGTATCAAACAGTTCATGCCAGTATCGGTCTTCCACTGACGAGTCCTCAAAGACTCGTGGATGGGCAGTTGTCTTCCTGAAGCAAGTAACCTCGATTGGAAAAGTGTTTTGTGATAACTATCCACAAAAGATTGTCCAGAATCTAGATAAACAGCTCACTGTTTAAACTGCCACCAATGTTCACCAATGGTTCTATTTCATTGCACATCAAACAGCCCCGCACCATCACTTAAATTTGTCCTTGTTTGTCCACGTGCACTATGTATTCCAAGACACTGAGGTAAGTTAACATTTCACGCGCTTTCTCCAGACACTTATTGTTATTATGACCAATCACCACCTGACACTAATTAAGGAATATCACTGCATCCTATCTATTGTGCAACGTCCATTCCAATTTTCCCCTCCCTACACCAATTAATGTGCCGAATTCCGTTCACTTTGATGATAGTAAACTCCTTCCGTACAACACGCTTTAATTATTCATCAAAGTACAAACGTATCTGTACGGTTTGTGTGCACACTGGTATCAGGACTGGCTGATATAATTGTCAGATCAACCAAACTCTGCCTCCTGTTTCTTTTGACGAGCCTAAATAGGACCCGGTGACAATGAACACCAAGCTGTCGTGGCCAGACACTTATATGTAGATTTTCTGCAGAACCTGTTGCACAAAATCTTTTAAAAAATCTCATCACGGTAGATGGAGCTTTCTTCCACAATTTTAGCAATATTTCAAGTACTCATGCCTTTTCTTGTTACAGTGCAGATTGATGCTCTATTCGTCAGGTGTCATTCTTCACATTTTTAAAGTTATTTTCTTTGCATGATATTTGTTTACTTATGGTACTTAGTAGACGACTTATGGACTTTCGAGTAACCTGACCGGTGTTAGTACAATTTACCTACATATTTCTGCTCAACTGAACGAGAATGCTACGTAGTAGGATCTAATTGCGTAACTTACACCCCAGCGCAACATAAACGTGGTTAATGCGATGCAACATTTTTCTCATGACCCTGAATATATAGGATGGTACTTGTATTTTAAAGTCGCGGCAATATGTGTAGCCCAAACCACGCATAGCTTGGCAGAAAAGAATGACATTGAAATATTACGTGCTTCAGGCAGTCGTCTGTGTCGTAATTCGTCGCATTCCCTTTTCATAAAGAATTAATAAAATCGTGTCAAAAAGTTCATTGGAAAGTAAAAAATAAAATGATTATTGAGACTGTTTACGTCTTTTTACAGAACTTTGACATAGAAAGTTCGATGGAAAACGAGCTATCTCTAACTAGGTCAGACAAAGGCATGAACTGTCTGTTAAATATAATATTGTGAAGTGCATCAGTGCAAAGGTTTGGTGATGAGAAGATGAAACGTGTGTGCTTGTCAGTATTATCCATGTATCTGATTTTCATAAACTTTCATACAAAACTTTGACATTGTTGACCATAATGCTAAAATAGGCGAGACAGGCAAGACAGGAACTCTTCGTATGTCAACGTATAACCTTTAAACCTATAGTAATATTGTATTAAATTTTCAGCTGAATACAGCAAATAAAATACTTAAAAAGCCTCTTTAAGTTTAAGCTCCACGCTCCAGTTTTAAAACATCTTCACTTCTGACACCTATGGCGTCTGCTAGACGTTCAATCTTTGCGGTCCTATGTTTATATCACGTGATCCAAACTAAAATTCTCTGTCAGTAATAATTGAATTGTGTATTTAAGTCAGACTTATTCTGCACCTTTTGCTTGTGTACCAGCAAAAATGCTTCAGAAATAGCCAGAAATTCGGCATTTTTGCCATGTCCTGTTCTGACAAACGAAATTTTCTACACCTACATTCGTGTGCAGATTTAAGTAGAATACTTTGCCTTTCTGGTGACAAAATTTGATGAAAATCTGATCGAATAAACTGTTTCAATTTCCTCTCTAAAATTTGAACCCATTTTTACTTGCTAAAACTGGGAATTCGAACCCTGTGGTAATAATGTTGAGCTATATACCCGGAGAATCTGGTAAATATTGAATGTTTAAATAAAGCTGATTAATGCCAACATACGCATACCTGGATTCTGCTTTAAATAAGATATGATCCCATATGTCAAATGTCGCAACTGGTTCTTTCTTTAGAATTTTAATCTTGTGCAACATTAGGAAAATGTGGAGTGGAACCTAAGAAAAATCACTGAAATAATAAATGACCGGAAGTCTATCTTGAGGTCATATCATGCACACCTTGCATTTACAACAGTTTTAACCCCAAGGCGTCAGTTTTACATCTCAAGCCCCACCTTCTATAAGTATCCATGGACACCATAGTTTTTACGTGTACGGATGAAAGAATAGTTTGGAATGAAACCAAGCTTTACACAAAGAACTCTCGTGATTTGATTGTGTTTGTTTGTTTTTGGAAATTCATTCGTGTCCATTTTAATGAACCTCTTTAAAAAGACGTTGTACATTATGGCCTTTGCAGTCCGTCTTACCGTCCCTCCGTCCATCCAGTCTTGGAGACATTTTCATGAAACATTACCCACTAATACATGTATATACTGACTAGACGACGAGTCGCGTAACAGTTTCAGATCTCTCTAGCTTCAAAGTCAAGGCCATAGTAAGAAAACATGTAATATAGGTCACCTGTTTCCGTGTATGGACTGTAGTTTTAAGATTAACAGACATATTTTGGCAAAATTTCATCCAGATACACATCACAGGTAAATGCTGTGTTGCTTAACGTAAGTCAGATTCCGAACTCGTAGATCAAGTTCATATAAAGAGAAAATGTGACTTCGTCACCAATTTATGTGGGACATATTTCGTTGTCTGGTATTGAATTATTAAACTACTGTAAATATTGTAATGAAACTTTACCTGTTTATACAACAAGACTAGGCAATGTGGTGCCTACTCTAGTCATTCCCCTTACCCAAAGGTCAAGGTCAAAGCAAGGAATTTGTTTTCTCACCAGTTTAAGTGGGCTCTATTACAGTGTGACTGAAGATATTTTGATTAAATATTAATAAAATACACATTACGACTAGATGATTAAATATTAATAAAATACACATTACGACTAGATGATTAAATATTAATAAAATACACATTACGACTAGATGATATGTTGCGAGACATTGTTAGACCCCTATTTAAGAAGTCATGGTCATAGCAGGGCAAATGTAACTCTTTCATCTGCTTCTGCGGGACCACTTTCGTGTATGGTCTGGACCTTTTAGACTACTGGATATATTTTAACAAAACTTCTCAGCTATACCACATAATTTGACGGTGTGTAACATACGTGTATCTTAGTCAGGTCCCCAACTTAGTTAAGGTCATCGCAAGAAAACAAGTAACTTCATGACCTGTTTATATACCTTCTCTTTTTGACTTCTGGAAATAGTTGGATAAACCAAATATACATCATGATTAGGCACTCTGTCACATTCATAGCTAGGTTCATAGCTCCTAAGGTCACTGGGACGGAAATGTTATTCAACCAATTTGCGTGTCTAGTCGTTACCTTTGGAATAAATTTTTGGTGAAACATTATCCATGTATGCTCAATGACTGAATTGTGTGTCATGTAACATACCTCAAAGATCAAGGACACAGTAGGACTTTACAATGTGCCGTTTGCGGTACTTTTTATCGGTTACTAGATAGTATTTTTTTTTCAACATATTCTGAAATGACACGTTTATAGTATTCGGAACTGATACAAATGTAAGTTTGCTTTTTTAATTCAAGATCAACTCACAAAATCGAAAAATTAAAGAGCGAGTGTCGATTAAATTGGTTGTTTGTCTTCTTTTTCTTGTCATTTTATACTTACAAGACTTTAAAACTGACTGACCTTCTCTAGCTATATTTCCTCCGTAGAAGTACCTCACTTCTTCGCTTCCAGCTAGGTATGACTGGATAGATAAGGTGCGAAGTTTTTCAGCATTAGTAAGATTTGTAGCGAATCCTCCAGGATTAATTGATTGAACCAATACACCTGAGCTGTATAATTCTCGTCTGTCAAAGAAAACAGTAAAGAAAGTCATTGGTAAGGAATACGTTTTTTTAAAAAAAATATTTGGCAACGAAGGTAGCAATGATGGTATTTAAAGAGTCATAAAAGTAATCTAATGTACTAATTTGGAAATATGTAATATTTTATACTTTCAATAGGGAAAAGAAAATGTTCCCAATAACTGAAATTGATTTTAACTTTATTTTCTTTTTGATTAACATTAAACTGTACAAATTAGTTTATAAAGTATTTTATGACGGGAACGTCGTGCTTCTTCGGTTAAAATAAAAAAGAAAACAGCGGGAAAGTTTAATATTCAACAGCATACTAGTGACAGAGAAGCGGCTGATGAAATACTGCACTAGGATTTAACTTACATACACTCTTTTTAGTGATTTCAGTGATGTTGTGCTATTCATATTGTAACAAGCAATAACTAACTTACAAAGATCTGCAATCACATTAACTGCAGTCGCATACGAGATTTCGATCCCACTTGATTCCCAAGCAACCATTGTATTTGACCAATCAAATAAATTCCTTCTCTCCAGTTCCGTATTGCCTCCATGGTGAAGCGCAATTCTATAAGTATGTCAAACCACAGCAATGCGGCCTTGTCGACAACGGCAGGCAAGAAGAAGAAGGAAGAGGATGAGATGGAGGAGGTGGATAACGTTGAAGATAATTATAACGATTATTGATGCCCGCCTTGATATGTTGAAGAATTCTTGCACGCATTTGTATAAAATATAGCTTTTATTTCTTCAAAGCATACGGTTAAAACATCAATCTTGTCTGTCGGCGTTAGTGCGTTATGGGATTTGTTTATACTGGTTCTTTGTTTTAGAGGGGTTTACTTATTTGTACATTTTCTGAAGGAGGGAACCAAAAGCTTTATAGTGCACATACACCATCTGAAGGATGTGTGGTAAGTTCCATTTACCAGTACCATGTAGATTCAGTTTAAGTTTGTGAATTTCATATGAAAACCCACAAGCAGTTGAACAAATAGATAGCATAACTAACCCTCTACATGGAAGTACCTGATAAGCCACTAGTTTTCACTCTTTCTTTAAATTAATCTAAATTAAAAGATGTGATGTTTGCAAGAAAACAAGGTGCAAAAAGAAAATTATGACGACGTGCGACAATAATAACGATGTTGCCGATCAGGCTTTTAGTGGTGAAAGGTTTGTCTTACCTCAAACAATGAGTAAACATTCTCACCCCAGCCTTTGAAACACAGTAATTGGAACAAAATGGCAGAGCTGTTGTCGCAGCAACGCTGCAAACATTAACAATGCGTCCTTTAGATTTACGTATAAGAGGAAGAAACGTTAAGGTTACTTCAATAGGCCCTAGCATGTTAACGTCACATATTCTTCGGAAACTCTCTGCTGTGATTGTCTCCGATGGTGAAAAATTGGTCAAGATTCCTGCATTGTTTACGAGTCCCCATAAACCTGGAATGAAAAAACAGGATGCACAGAAAAAAAGTTTATTGATTAGATTCTTATCGGGTCGAGAGTATGGTAGCTTGTTGGAGTTCATATACAAAATTAAAAAATTAGATATTATCCTTAAAGTCTCTTAAAAGTCTTGATGATTTAGAGTAATTGTAAACTGGAGAAAATTAAAAATGACTCGAAAGTTTGGAAAACAAGGTTTTGTTCTGTAAGCGGGTCCTTATATTTTTGTTACATGAAACGATATATTTTATAAATCAATGTGAAGGAAAAAGAGATGATCCCGGTCATTGTCCACCAAAAGATATATTTCAGCTTCACAGTAATTATGATATATTACAGCTGACATATTATTCAACATTGTATACAAAAATAAACATTTGCCAGTAATTTAAGAAATGCGTCGAAAGAGATCATATAATGTGAGTTCTCTATCTCTCTACCTGTTTTCTGTCCGTCTGACTGTTTGTTTGTTTGTATTTGTCTTTTTTCACCTTTTTTGTTTACCTCTTTGCGGACCCAGAAGATTGTGCACTTTGTCAAATGCCT
Organism: Margaritifera margaritifera; assembly: GCA_029931535.1. Taxonomy (NCBI): domain Eukaryota; kingdom Metazoa; phylum Mollusca; class Bivalvia; order Unionida; family Margaritiferidae; genus Margaritifera; species Margaritifera margaritifera. The sequence continues at coordinate 808,975 of JAQPZY010001327.1, read as the reverse complement.
GTTTGATGGATTGGCTGTCAGTGACATCAAGAGAAATAACTGTCAGACGACTCGAAGTTTGGTTTTTTAAACTCTCTCCTCCGTCCTTTGTGAGACAGCCGGCGACAACTGGAATACCCTTGGAATCTAATAATTTAGCAAGAAGGTTTCCGAACCCCGAGTCGCATCCGGTGATAAGGACGCAGCGTGAAGTGACGTCACGGAGCATTTTATGACTTCGTGCTTTGAAGATGAAGTAGATAATGGTAATTGCCAGACATACTGCGGCTATGTACAGCACCATGTTCATATGTGTAATTTTGTCGCTAAACAGAAAAAGAAAATCAACTTCATAGATCTAAGAAGCATTAATACGTACTGTACATTCTTTAAATTTATGATATATTTTCTGTTAGAAGACATTGTTTGATATAATATTGTCATTGTTCGATATTATGTCAGTTTTAATCCACCGCCGCTTAGTAAAAATCTCTCTGTCCGTCTGTAAATCCCTTTGTCCATACACTAGCTTGGCGGATGTATTTGATGATGAGCACATTTTCCCAGCATTTCTGAAATCGATAACCTTTACTCGACAATACATATGTAGTTAGATGACCTTTACATACTGTCACATTGACATTGTTCGTTTGATTTAAATAAAATTTAATGTAAAGCTTCGTCTTCAGAAGGTCTTGAAAGAGTTATATGATCAGCACATTGTAATCATTTTTTTAGAGTTATTGTCCTTGGTCGACTTAAGAATAATCTTTAAAAAGGTTTGTTAACACTCTAGCATTCAAAGCGTTTGCGTGATTTAGTCCAGATTTGCTGTAAAGTTTCATATTAAAAAGCTTTGAATGAATTCGACTATCAGCAGGTTGTTAAACAAACTTTTGAGGGCAATGACCCTTAATTAACTGAAAATGGGCATCCAAATTGCTTGCGAACAGTGTAATAATATTTTGTTTGTTTCAACCAAATTTGCCTTGCTCGACATATTTAATGTTTAATATATTAGTTTTGTTATACATCGGATCTTTACAAGAAATGGTAGAAAATAGCCTGGTGTCAGGTATTCAACACACATGAGGTAGCACAGACCCAAAAGTATGTTAGTTCCTTATCTGCAGGCGCGAGTTTTATTATATTTGACCCTTTGCTGTTAACCTTAAAATCTGCCTTGAAGATAGTGCCTTTTTTATTTTCTTATTTGAAAATGATTGGTAGCAAAATTGTATTCATGACTATGCATTACGAACATGAAAAATTGATGTTTTTGTTTCCTGAATTGACTCAAATGGATATTGATCCAAGAAAGCCTGCGAATTCAATAATTTTCTTAGGATTCAATTTTCGCGGATTTGGTGGCTCTTCAACCCACAGATTATTAGACACACTGAGCAACATTCCTTCTGTTCAAAAAACGGGACTCGTTCAAAGGTGCTAACCCATGTGCATAATTACCAGGGATGCTTGAATCTAGGTTTTGGAATTCAAGCATCCCTTAATTATAAGCCAATCAAGAGATATATCTCATTTAAATTTGGAAAAATCTAAACATAATAAAAATTAAAAAAACTCATTTGAGACCTTGTTTAAACAAAGTTTAAGAACCATCATGGTTGAAGTGAAACAAAATAAGAGTTGAAGATTGCTCAGAAGACATCCTGTACCTAAGTCAATGAAGGGACTTGACTGTGTTAGACGATGATAAATCTGCTAATTATCAAACAAAATCTCAAGGCTAGAGAAAACATTACAGTAAATTTGGCTGAAATGAACAAAGAAAACAATGTTCAAGTTGGTGTTTACATGTAAATGGATTCCTATTATATCTTGATCAAGAACTATAACTGTGTGGACCATGGTGTTTACGTGTACATGGATTCCTATTCTATCTTGATCAAGAACTATAACTGTGTGGACCATGGTCCAATTCTGATCACCAAAATCAAATTAGATCTACTTAGACAATTGCTCACAGCAAAGTTGGTCCAAATCAAACAAAAACGCAAATGATGAAATGTTTGCAAGATATTATGATGCCTATTCAAATCAATCAAGACCATACCTCTTGTAAATGTGGTGAAAAATCTAATCATCAAACTCATTTGATACCTAATTATGATGAATTAATTACAGGTTTATGATGAAACAATACTTGACAAGTAGAGCATGTCTGCCTCACCCTTCCTATGATAAATAATAGCATTCTGTTACACTGGATTCTTCAGAGGAGGCAGGAAAAACCTTAGCAAACTGAATATGATCAATGTGTGTTTGGAGTGAAACAATTAAGAGTGTGACGATAATAGGTCACAGTGCCCATAAGCTAATCAGGTATTTGAATTCTATCAAGGCATATACATATCAAAATGGCCTGGTTCGTTTAAATTGTTCTTTCAAATATCTTGCTTATAAGTTGAACAGGCCTCCCTTATCTATCCCCACCGCATGCAGAATGCCACTGTAACCTTTAAAATCAGTTTAAAGTCACCAAGTGGGACCGCCGCAAGGTATCTACAGGTAGTAAGATGTTGATGAGTTCTGGCTCCTCTCTCTCTCTCTCGCTCTCTCTCTCTCTTGTTAATAATTTACCACCACTCACCCACCCATCTATTTGCTAATGTATACTTTCTAACAAAGACCATCATCCATCATTTCTACTATTTCAGCTATTGTAAATTTAGTTCAGCGAATAAATGGAAACTGCAAAATGCAATAGCTGTGAAAGACAGAAAAAAGAAGAGGCAGATAAATCAACACTAATTACAGCAGGTGTAGGCAATGCGCATACAAACATAAAACTGATCGTGGATATTCGATGGCAGCCAAGATGTTGTATTTAGGGAAACCAACGCATCCAGAAATTAAACATTGCAGACAAAAACCAGTAGAATTTAAACACAGCGACCTCAGCGAGCAAATGCCAGTAGAAGCTCTTTCTATAGCCCACAATGCACAACAGGACTGCAACCCTTTCCTTGCTATGCTCTAATTTGTATGTTTTTCAATTCTAGTACCCAAAATGTCGAATGCTAAAACCATTGTAGACGACATATACCATGCTGCTTTAGATTATGTGCTAACTCTTTCTTCCAGAATGCTGTTACAAAAGTTCTACCGTGACAAAATTTCTGCTACATCTAATTTTACTATAGAAGAGTTGTTTAAATTGCTTGTACCATTATCGATGTCGGAGATTACGAAGCGCAATCTAATTACAAATGGAATTTAGTCAGACAAAATCGTTAGTTACAATTTAAAACTATCTATATATTTAAGGTGGTTAGTAATTGTTAGACGAAACATAATAAATTTAAGACTGGAAACGTTGACCAAGAGCTGTATATGAAATTACTGTAACATTTTAAATGAACTCCATTGTAATCAAACCTAAGATTTTTGAAGAATCAGTATGCATATTTTCCGACTTTTGCAATAATGTCACGGTAAGTATGTCTGAAATTTTGTAATTTTTTTCAGGTATTGAGAGTGTAAAAATATGGTCTAAGGTTGTTGTCCCAGAAACAAATACAAATGAGAGCAGACATATTGATCTTCCCATTTCTTACGTCAGGAAAAATATTCTTCCATGTGTTAACAAGGCCGGATAGTTGAATTTAAAGTTTAATGAGCGTGACGTTGAAATTTCTAGCTCTGTTAATAAGAACAAAATATAAACAATTTGAAATACGAAGAAGAAAAAACAAACAAAAAAGAAAACGTTTTTTTACACAAAAATATTTTCAAATATTGTTATTCTCAGCTGCCTTAAATTTACAGCTTCAAGACATTTTAACGTTTGCTAGATCTATTTATAATGACTAAAAAACAAATTAAATTTTCCAAACTACCGTTAACATTTTCCATTTTAAATTCAACGTACTCATTAATAGAGAAAGCAAGATTTTTGCTTTCAATAAGACATTTTATTTCTCTTTGTGCGTTAAGAAAATCTAAAGTCTTAAAAGTCTCAGTAATAATAAATTCTTTTTCAAGTAGGTAATATCACCTAAAGACAAATTGTCAGATATTAAATACTGATTTAATTCATTTATTCTGTTTGTTTATTATAGATGATCTGTTCTCAGCCAGTTTTATGACCTTTAATTCTTCGTTTAACCCTTGACCTAATGTGACGCCATTTGTTTCCGCCAGTTTTATGACCTTTAATTCTTCGTTTAACCCTTGACCTAATGTGATGCCATTTGTTTCCGCCATTTCTATGACCTTTAATTCTTCGTTTAACCCTTGACCTAATGTGATGCCATTTGTTTCCGCCAGTTTTATAACCTTTGCCATTTTAACCTTTTACGTAAAGTGACATAATTTTGTAACTTTTGAACAGATTCAGTGATGGGCGAGATTTGCTCAGAATCCTATGCATAGGTGATTTCTAACGTGATGTTATATTTTTTACCTTTAAGTTTCAATTTTTACCACTGTTATCGTAGACATTCTACCAAGCAAAACTGTAAGCCTATGGTTGGATTCGAACATACATTTTCATCGTATTGAGGGTCTGAACTCGAGACATACGGCTAGATAAACGTGGTAATAGGCTTTTAAAAAAAAAACAGTAAGCTTGAGTGAGGCAATTAGATCTGATAAATTAATTAAAGTTATTAATCTGAATATCTCAGTTGAAAATTGTATGATATTCAGTTCAGTAAATTCTGTTATAAGCCTCTGTTCAATTTGCTTTCATATATATAATCAGGACCTATATTTACCTGTTATTATATTGGTTTTGACAAAATGCATGCGTTAAATAATCAGGACATTTAGTCATACTGTATCTTTTGTTTATATGCGCTCTTAAAATTTATAAAATAATGGTTAGAATGCATGCATCTGTTGATTAGAATGTATGCTTCTGTTGATTATAATTTTTGCATCTGTTGATTTCCTTTAGGGGTTTTAACCTCATTACTATCTAAGTTAATGAGCTATGGGCGTAGAGCACAGTTTGCATATAGGCGAGAAGGGCAATTGCCTAACGGTATATGTAGTAGGAGTTGTTACCTTTAGGGAGGTTTCGTTAATTTATGTTTTGTTTCATGGGGGTATAGTGTTGGTTTTTAAAATATAAGGTAATGTGTGGCTGAGCCTGGAATCATACTGTTAAAAAAAAACATTATCGGGGGCGGGGGAGGGTGTAGGGTGTTGCTTTATGAAGAAATAAATATGCCTCGTGGGGTGGGGTGGGATGGGGTTGGGGTAGGGTGTTGATTTTTGAAAATTGAAATAAAGGTGTATGTGGTAGAGCTAAAATGAATCGCGTCAATAATAACGGATTTTCATATCTCAAGTAAATCATGAACAATTACCCATTTACCCTCTTTGTTATCTCTTTGTTTATTTCCTCTTTTTTTATACATAATCCCTCGTTAGTTTATTATCTCATTGCTTCATATGTTAATTCTTATGATTCTCAGTTTCTTTTTTATGCTGAGTTTTCTTTCTCATATATTATTTGTGTATTATTGTTTTGCAGTGTTGGTCAAACGACATACATTTTATACGTCCTACGATACTTGTATGTAAACCTTTCATCATCAGTGGCGTCTGACATTAAAATGAGCCATTGAATATCCACGATCAATTTTGTTCGCATGTGCATTGTTTACACCTGCTGTAGGCAGTGTTGCGTTTTCTTGTCTCTTCTGTTTTCTTATGTCTTTCATAGCTATTGCATTTTACAGTTTCTATTTATATGCCGAATTAAATTTACAATAGCCGAAGTTGGTGTTAGACTTTTCTTTAAATCTTCCTTATATGGTCAGTATGTCAGACGGACTATGGACAGAGACAACGATTTATAGATGACATTCTGCCGATTTTATGAGACTGGAGTTAATACAATAAGTCGACAATAAACTCATGCTTCACATTAGACCCATGCATCACATTACACCCAGGCTTCACATTAGATCCATGCATCACATCACATCAGACATATGTTTCACATTAGATCCAATCTTCACATTAGACACTTGCATCATATTAGACACATGCTTCACAATTGACCCATGCATCATATTAGACCTATGCTTCACATTAGATCCAAGCTTCACATTAGACCCATGCTTCATATTAGACCCATGCTTCATATTAGCCCATGCATCATATTAGACCCATGCTTCACATTAGACCCATGCTTCACATTGGATCCAAGCTTCACATTAGACCCATGCATCATATTAGACCCATGCTTCATATTAGATCCATGCTTCACAATAGATCCATGCTTCACAATAGATCCATGCATCATATTGGACCCATGCATCATATTAGTCTTATTGCTTCACATTAGATCCATACTTCACATCATACCCATGCTTACGCTAGGTCCATGCTTCACAATAGACCCCTGCATCACATTAGACGCACGCAACATATTAGACCCAATCCCTATTGTAATAAAACTTTGGTTGATTTGTTTTAATGAAACAAATCTTTCTCTGATGATAAAACAATCACTCTTTAAAGTAATTTACAAAGTTAGCAACCTAGGCTTATCACAGAAAATATTCTTTTTCTGATTCAATTTCCATTACCACATCACTATCGAGAACCTGAAAAACTTAATAATGGATTCATTAAACCTCATGTCATAACATAAGAGGGAACCAGCTGGAATACTTTATCTTAAAATTAAAATCTTAATTTAACTAATAAAATATAATTTTAGGTAAAAATGACGATGGTAAACCAGACAGAACTTTGGAACAAATTTAATTGCAAAGAAAACAGTTTATCCACAAAATGAGACTTGAGAATAATTTACCTCCCTTTCAAAACTTAAACAAAATATAAACAACCTTTATGACATAAAAATATATGCCAATAATGCATAACATATGTCATACAATTAGAAACGAATGGCTTCCATACATGTCACTTATGTAACTCCCACTTTGATCTATTCTATATGCATTATATATATATATGTTTATATGGGTACGTTCTGAGTTCTTATATTCTATAATTAACATATATTTAAGTTTCTTTGCACACCATGCTAAATAAATAATTGCGACTCTCTCTCTCTCTCTCTCTCTCTCTCTCTCTCTCTGTCTACATATATCGTATACTGTATGTATGTATGCAATATAAGAGATTTAGACCATGGTGCCTCAACCCGGCACCGTTCTTTTATGTCTGAGAGAATTCATATTTTTTGGTTTTGAAAAAAGAATGCAATTTCAAGTCCAGTGACCTTGACCTATGACCTATTGGTCGCAGTCTCAGTAGGAATCTACCTTTCCTCAAGTGTATGCAAATATGAAGTTAATAAAAACTGTGTGTGGGCAACTTGAGGAAAATGGACTTGTCATATGAAACCCAAAATAAACAAATTAGCTCCAGGGACTTTGATCTTTGACCTCTCTTCCCAAGTGTAGATTACCTTTGAAATTTATTCAAAAATTGGGTCAAGGAAACTTAAATTATGGACTGACTTCAAAGTCACGTGTACCAGGAGAGTTCGAAATTCCTAAAATGTCAATAGTTCCTCTATAGTAAAGTGCCTATCCCAAACTGCATGTTTGCCAGATTCACAATGGTTTCACCACATCTTGGGAAAAAATAAAAACTAAATGGAAACTTCCATAGGTGGGTTCTGAGAACTGAATATGATGTATTTTTTCTTCCCCGCATCATCTGCGTTGCCTTGTTTTTGCAGGCCTACAGTTTCAGTTTGTGCATCCAGTTCGCATTTTTATTTTTTATTTTTTTATTTTTTATTTTTTATTTTTTTCCGCCCTTACAAGTCGATCAAGTGTTGGGGACATCCCACGAACACCTTAAAATGATATCATATAATCTAGAAATAATATTACTTTTATATGTATACAGTTTTATTGTTGAGCATTTGTTTTGATCTAAATTCATTGACGCGTGCGTACACTGTTCCCCATCCTTTCGTCAGTATCATTATCAAACGCTAAACACAACCAGAAAATTTCGGTTATTAGGCTTACCAGCACGAGGCCACGAAGTTCCTGATTAAAACCAATCACAAGGCCACCGTTTTTTTATTTTATTTTATTTTATTTATTTTTTGTTTAAATATTTTTAGTTGTTTGATGTGATTTAGATAATAATTTATCAAAAACGACACATCTGAGATATGCATTTTATTTATATATATGACCAATTTAGGAGCTTAATTCATTTGTTTCTTATGGTGACTTTGAATTTGTATTGTGATATAAGGCGATTTTTCAAGTGATTTTATCTGTATTCTTGAAACCAACGCTTTTAAAAGGGTGAGTGGTGTTACGGGATTGCTTTTACTAATGACACTCAGGCGCAGCAGTGCTCTTTTGTGTGGAGATAGATTCAATCAGTTATGTTCCCGCTTTTAATAAGTTTGAATCATTGAGTGTAGAAAAGAAGATTACCGAGGATTATAAGTTTTTTTTAATCAACTGGGTTGGTTTGTGTTGTACTCTTGGAGAATAACTATGCGCAAACATAACTAGATACGTCAGATAAGTAATATTGCCGATAACTAGATACGTCAGATAAGTAATATTGCCGATAACTAGATACGTCTGATAAGTAATATTGCCGATAACAAGATACGTCAGATAAGTAATATTGCCGATAACTAGATACGTCAGATAAGTAATATTGCCGATAACTAGATACGTCTGATAAGTAAAAATGGCATTCTAGTCAACGCCTTTAATTTTTTGCCGAACTGCTCCTACACCACCCAATCAGTATAGCGACTTAGATCAGTCTATCTTTGAATTTTGTTAGAAGCATGTATGTTAAATCAAAACAGTCATAGTTACAATCTAATAAACGTACCGGTATACATTCCAACTCGTGACAGAGGGTGACAATATATAGGTATGTAATTTACAAAGAAGCCATACTTTTCCTAAATTGTCTGCGCAAAGACGCAGGATAACATTTCTTGATTTCCGTACCAGTTCTTCGTTACAACACTCCTTATTTGTACTTGAGACAAGACTGCAATTATTAAACATGACGATTTATATCAAATTAAGTATATACATGTATATAATTTTGTTTTTGTAAAAGGGTGGCAGTATAATTTATCAATGGCTAATTGAGCTTTATATTTAATTTAGATTATTTATTGTACATTGAAAGGAGTATCTACAATTTAAAGAACATATAAACAGTTATCATCAATGAAAGTTTATTGTGGATTTTGTCGGCACTGTTAACACATTACTGGCTATATCATGTTTATGAAATCGGAGCTAAGTGCCTTTCCCAAGGACACATCGAAGCAACAGACCCTCAATGACCTGGGCGGTTATCTAACCCACAACCCTTGGACGAGCCCGATATATATATATAATTCACTAAAGAATTAACGCTAGGACAAATTCTATATGTCTATCTACTTAACAACCTACTTACCTACTCGCCATCCCGACTACCTACATACTCACCAACCTTCAACATACATACCATCCTATATATCTGTCTGTCTATCTATCTATCTATCTATCTATCTATCTATCTATCTATCTATCTACCATCCATCCATCCATCCAACCATTCCATGTATTTATGTATCCATGTGCGTACATATCCACTCCGGTTAGACATGAAGCTCATCTCATTACAACCTATGTCTAGTTAAAATGTAATTCCTAAAAAGCCTTATAATATCACCTATCTGAACTCTTTACCACTAATCTCACTTTTTTTTGGGGGGGGGAGGGGGAGGGGGAATTTTGTTACTGAGCATTCGTAAGTAAATTACCAACACCTCCTTGAAACATTCATTAAAGCAGTTGGACTATATGTCTTAAGTTGGACATATACATATACAGGGACTGTTAACTAAGTTGGACATAGACATATACATAGATTGTTAACGTTAACATCAGAGGGATAACAAAAGCATGCAACTTACATATTATAGTTTTCAGGGGCGGGTTTAGAGGAGTTGAGAGTTCGACCGAATCTCCTCTTTTCCATTAAAAACAGTACGCATTTCAGTATAAAAACTGAGAAATGAAGCGATTTAAAACAATACGAACCACACCTTTTAAACTCGAACACTTAAAACAAACCCTGGATCCGTCATAGTAGAACAACATATAAGAATTAGAGGGTAAAATCAAAACAAGCTTGATATGATTTTGTTTAAAAGTCTTTTCCGAAAATGTCAACATGAAGACAGATTTCAAGACATTACGTGGTTTATATACTCTCGTTTAACCTACATTGTCCTTGTAGAGAAGTGCTGATTCAACATATAGTTTGAGCGGCCTAACATCAAGATTACGTATCTCACGTACACTTGAGTCTTTAGTTCTAATTATACAATAAACTCCAGAACACAGAAGGTGTGGCTAAATAGTTTACATGCCAGACTCGGGACCGAAAGGCTTTAGGTTTGAATCCTACCATGGTATCAGCTAGGGTCGCTACCGTGGTATGTTCCTAGGTAAGCCACTTGACTGAAATTGCCTCGGCAATAAACAAAAACCTCGTGTGTTGCTGTACTGTAAAATACCAAAACTGGGTATACTCGCATGTTTTATCATGTGAATATTGACTAGTTATAAGTCTAGGTAACTCTTGAAAACTCAGCTTTTATGCCCATGTGCATACAATTTCGTACTTACATTTTAAGAAAAAATCAACCAACTGTCCCAAACAAGTGTAATGCGCCCAGGTGTGTCAGGTCAGTGAGCAGGTTGCTAATCTATTCGTCATAGATACGAAGAAGAGTCACGTGAGTTTTGAACATTGTCCTCGTACAAGTGTATGCACTCCTGGGTACAAGGTACAACAAGAAAAAAAATTTAAGATTGGTAGTCTGGTTAAGATAACCCTACTAGCTTTCGACTAGATATTTTACCGACGCGACATGAAACAAAATAAGAAATAACATATCTCAACAGATAGGTACACAGATAGTACATATTTACAGTAAAACAACACAGATCACAAACATTACAAAGGTAATAGTAACAGCAGCTTAAAAGACAAAAGAACAATATATATATATATATACATATATATATATATATATATATATATATATATATATATATACATACATACATACATACATACATACATACATACATATTTGAGTTGACTGGCGACAACTGAAACTTTACTAGCCATCTGATTATTGACAGTATGAAAACTACTAGTCCGACAGGAAATCTACTAGCCTCGGGCAAGTGGACTGCTGCTATTTTCGAGCCATGAGCGATAATCATGTATATTAATGAAGTGATCTTGCACTGTAGTGTACTAAGGGGGGGGGGGGGGCGGACGGAGCGGTTGCCCCGGGCGCCAAAACAGCTAATACAAATTCGGGCCTCGTATTCTGGCCGTTTGGGCCATCATCGTCGCCCCAGGCGCCATTTACCCTTAGTACGCCACTGATCTTGCATGTGATTGGCTGAGCTTGTTGCCGCTCAGTAGACCATGTTTCTGATATGATCTTTATCAAACTTGTAATATAGGATTCTATTATCAATGTCTGAGATTAATTCAATAATGAGTAAAATCCATACATATTAATGAGGCAATCTTGCATCTGATTCCCTGAAATTGTTAGCACGTTGGACACTATATTTCCTGCTCCAATTTTGGTCAGATCCTGGAATATGGGCTTATGTCATTCAAGGTCCCTGATGAGTTTGCTAATGAGTAAGAATTATGCATATTAATGAGGTGATCTTGCATATGATTGGCTAAGCTTGTTACCATTCTGGAAGCAATATTTTTATCTGATTTTGATCAAGCGTGGAATGTATGATTTAAATGATAGATCTTGCAAGGAGTTCGATAATGTGTGGGAACCACGCATATTTATTGAGGTGATATTACTTGCTATTGACTGGGCTTGTTATACAACCTAGAGACTGTATTTCTGATCCACTTTTGATAAAACTTGGTAAATAGGCTTAAATCATCTCTCGGATGAGTACAATATTGAGCGAGATCCACCGATATTAATAAGATAAGCTTGCATCTGATTGGCTGATCTTATCAACACTTTAGTGACCATTTCTAATTATTTTTATTTTTCAAATTTGGTAAATAGGCTTATATCATCAAGATATCTAATGAATTCTATCATGAGGGAGATCTAAACATGATAATGATTTAAATTTGATTGGCTGAGCTTCTTACCAATGACTTCGATTATGAGATTATGCCTTTATATTTAGAAAGAATTTGTATCAGATTATAGTAAAACAGGTAAAATCAAGATAATATAAAGTTTGGAAGATAGTTTATATTAGAGCTGAAAAAAATGAATATCAAATTTTCCTGCTCAAATATTCATGGCATGTATTTAGTTGACGTTAATAAAGCTATCAAATTATCGTCTTTTTATTTCTTTATTCTTTTTTGCTCCATCTGGCTTGGTACCAAATTGGTCGTTGAGAGCTGAAGACGGATTGTAGGTAAAACGAAAGGGCAGTAACTCTTGATTACTTCTTTAAATAATGTGGGTACTATCTAAACAAATTAATTCTATACGAAGTAATTTTTCACAATTAAAATCACACAACTCAACTTTCAATACAACTTGACCGTTTTGCGAACCGTTTATGCACAGGCGCTACAGTCAATGACTCGATTATTTCTTAATTTTAGCATATACAAAATCCAATTCAGACAGAATTGCAAGATTGTAAATATTTATTCCAGTAGTGCTGAAATTCCCAATTAACATACTTTGCAGAAACGATTTGTTGACTTTGATATTAGCCCTGTTATATACCATGCTTTTCATTTCATGCAGTGAACAGGTCCATTGAATTCTGATTGGTTACAAGGGTTGATATTAATCTATTCCAGTCCAGGGTAAACAATAACCTCTAATCAGAATTGAAAGTGGCATATTTACTGCAACATACCAGTAGTGTTTACCCTCAAAACTGGCTCCAAGTTGACAAGACGTGAAGCAACGGAGAAACTTTGTGTAAATGTGACCATTAAATGATCAATAAAGTACTTAAATTGTTCATGGGGGAAAAGTTTGGCATATCTCCATAATGTTGTTATAAGTTGTGAGTGGCTAAAAACACAGATGATGCAAGAAAATTAACACAGAATCGGTGAGGGTAAGATTTTGAGCCACGTGAGTTGGTCATCATGTGTGTTTGGGAAAAGTGGAGTGGGTGTTATCAACTTTTTTCCCATTTTTTACTGACAGAAATAAGTGCATGTGGTTAACGCCGTTCACTGCTGGATGTGGTTATAGATCTTGCTACACAATAGAATATACAAATCTATTCGAATATTTTGCGACAAAGTATTCTGATTGGAATATCTTGTTATTCTTTTCAGCTCTAGTTTACATAGGTTGTGCATTGACAGTACTACATACGCACATTCAGTGAAATGATCAAGTGTTAAGTTATGCAAGCTAGCTGAGTGATATCATCACCATTTAGGACTCTTGTTATGATAGACTTGACACTGAAGTAAAGAACAGAGGGATCTGAATTATCATTCATATAAAGCTGGAATAGTCTATTGCATGAGACTTTGTTATGTCACTGTTAGAGAAAATCAAAACGAGCAGTAAATCGATGCATCAACCAAAATCACAAATTGGTACTGTTATAGTAACTCATCACTAATGCTATTACGAACGGTTTTTTTATTTATTTTTTTAATTTATTTATTTATATATTACTTGAACTAAAAATGCACATAGTATGTTAGTCCCAGCCAAGGACAGATTAAGATTTCCTGTTTTTCCGTACTTGGATTTTCAAGAATTTATGGCACTCATGATATGGTCATATTCGATAAATTTTAAAATTTTAACATCAAAGTAAATGATTCATTTCTGAAAATGGAAACAATGGACAAAATATTTTAAAGCTGAACTTTTTACATGTTTTACCATAAATATATATACACACACACACTTATATATATATATATATATATATATATATATATATATATCTTTAAAAGTACCGCATATTATTGCAAATGTATATTAATTACACACTTAAATGCATAATTTACGTAAGAAGATATACAGATCTTTTTAATGTTCTAACCAGTGCCTATATTAATAGATTCTTTCAATTTCTGTGTAATTGTTTCTCCACAATTATTCATTTTTTTTATTGATCCAACAGCTAAAAGAGAAGCAAAGTATCCAACATTGCTTGCACATACAACATCAAAACAGAGTTAACTTTTTGGCTCGTTCTGTCAAACGTCTTTTTCTATATTGGAAATATTAGCGAGTACTGCAACCGTAATCTGTTATTAGTGCTCGATTTATTTAGTTTTACAGTCAGCTTACAAAATCAAATATATCTGCAAGCTTTGTAGAAAGTTTAAATTAATTAACCTGCCCCTTCTCCTTTACTCAAGGTTTCATAAAACCAAATGTGGACTAACACTCAGAGTGAGGGAAGGTTTGAATGCCAACAGTTGGTTTGTCCTCCATTCGCGAAGGTTATTCCAGAATGAAAATGCATGTTAGCATTGTTGCCCAAATAGCGTTGATATTTAAGATATTTATTTCTTTATTTCCAGAGCAAACATACGATTAGTGTCATATGATTCTCATCGATTTTACGATATAGTAAACATATCTTCCTCGCTAAAATGACGAGGAAGTACATCCTTAATTTGTTGTCAGGTGTCGATGACCTCTGGAATAATGGTTTTTGGTCGCTACGTCTGAGGGATTTATTTTACAAGTCGGCAACATTGACCTATAAGTAAATACTTGCTCTTTATAAAACTGCTCATCGTGCATTGGTAATTTCAACCCTTAAGGGTACAAGTGTTGCCAAAGTATAGCACTTGGACGTTTTTCAGTCCTATTAGTTTTCTCTATCTTCGTATCTGGAGAATACATTTATTGTAAAGGGACTACTACTGAGCTGTACAGGAACATGGAGTTAAGTACGATACTCATAATAGCATTGATTATGTTGATATGTATGCAGACATACATGTTAGCATACATACATACATACATACATACTGTTACGGAATCGTACCTTTTTACCTTTTTATTATGATTTAATTTACTAATTTATGATCTCTGTTTTATTCTGAATAGCGGTTAGCATATATGTATACATACGACTACTGCTCGATCAATAAGTGGTCACATGATCAATTGCGCGGGAAAATGAAGTCGAACTAGCTTTGTACTTTTGAAATTAACATTGTGAGGTCACACGCTAGAAATATCACCTGATTTTGTCTCGCGCAGATAACCTAGATTCAGTGTACTTTTGTTTCATTATGAATAACAACTTGTTGACTGTTAATTCCAGTATAAAATAGCATTCTTGAGAATTAAATTGTGTTTACTTGAAGTACATACATTCTAAAGGCTTCTAATGCTGACAGGAACTGCGTTGTGGATTTATTTGATTCTGCGCACTAGTGGTGTATAAATAGCAGATAGTCCAGTGACAAATCATTCTTTACAATTGCTTGAATGAAGAGGGGTTATTGAAATTATTCAGTTCAGTGTGGAATTTATTTAATTAGTAATTCATCTGAATTACTATACAGCTCCGTGGAATTATCGGACATTATTCTAAAACTTGTGAGATTCCAGACTTGCAAGGATTATTTTGGATTTAATCAGAACTTATCAGTTTTCAACACAGTGCAGGTTATTTTCATTCGGAATACTTCATCCGGATTACTCGGATTAACATCAGGAAGTGAACTTTAAAACATTTTAGGACTTTTTAGGACATTCTATACTGTAAGTTATTTTAATTCTTTCACTTTGATTGTTTGTTGAACTATTTTAATTCTTTTAATATTTTAGGAAATTAAAGCTTTGCATTTTAATCTTGAAAGCTTGTTTGTGTCTTTTATTCTGTTACATTACCCCTAGAGTCGTAACAATACATACATACATACTAAATACATAGCACGAGAGATGCATAGGTAGGAAAGGTAGGCCGATAAGGAAGATAGGTTCATGTACAAAACGTTATGTTACAGATTCTTGGATAGATGGATGGATGGAAATGCTTTTCAATTTTCAAATCTTTCCATGTCCAAACTAGGCCATGGGTAAATTGGATCCTAGCCAAATGCTGACTAGTTGCCCAACGATTTAGCCCTTTTCGTCTGTAATTTATGGATTTGATTTGGAGTATTCTATATAATTTTTCAATTCTTCTAAAATTTGGTTCCTTTTGTTGGTGGACTGCACAGTTTCTACAGTAAATAAATTTTTGTTTTTCTTTGGTTTGGTTTTTGTTTTGTTTTGTTTTCTGACGACATATTTTATAAAAGGTTTGTGAAAAAGTGCTCCAACAAATGCATTGTTTTCTGATGGCATATTTTAGTAAAGGTTTGTGAAAAAGTGCTCCTACAAATGCATTGTTTTCTGATGGCATAATTTAGTAAAGGTTTATGAAAAAGTGCTCCTACAAATATATTGTTTCAAATATCTCCTGACTTATCTCGCATCAGCTGAAATGTATTCCTGTAAGATTCAATTGCAGGCACCTATGTATGAACGTAAAATTCTGAGCAAATTGTGTTAGCCAGACAAAAATTCTCACAAAATGACCATATGTACACGGTAATGTAATTAACCATCATATTTGCTTTACTTTTCAAGAAAGAATGTTATTTGCCACTATTCCTTGATCAGAGCTACGAAAAAGGGTTTTTTGTTCTTTAATATTCCATTAGAAGTTTACAATTTCCACCAAGTTATGTAAAGATTTATTCTCACCGTGTTATGTCAATAATTTCCTGTGTATAGTTCAAACAGGAAATGAAACTACCAGACAGTAATTCAATTTTTAAGCTTTTCCGTATTAAAGTCTAGATATCAGTCACATCAGTCGAGCAGGAAACGTTCTTGCGGAACAAAGACTTACTTTAGAGAAACAATTCGACAAGATTGAACTGGCGCCGGGACATATTTGTAACTACATATCTGAGATCCCCTATCGCATCCATTTAAATTGTGCTTGAAATAATGAGAAAGTTTTACACTGGTGTAGGATGTTGTTTTCATTTGCGATTTATTCTCAAGACAAGCGGATAATTCAACGGATATCCTTGGGGCATGAGCTCCAATGCTCATGTTGTCATTTATCAGTGCTTTCATCCGGAATTTGAATCATAAGGAAATCCATACAATCAGGGAAAGCGACTTTGATTATGCTTTGACATTTAAACGGAATTTGTTTGCATGGGGTGGGGGTCTTGTGTTAAGGCCCAGGGAATGTGCTGCTAGTGAAAGTCATTAAGGTAGGAAAAGGTATGGGGGCAGCTTTTGCTTAAATGTTATATATCTTAGTACTATACACACACACACACACACACACACACACATATATATATATATATATATATATATATATATATATATATATATATATATAAACTTACAGATTCCAGAAGCAAAAAGTTAGTAACAAGATAGCCACCATCAGCCGAAAGACAAGAGCAAAGTATATAATAAAATATATAATATGTTTTTCTGGGATTATGTTTAAAAACATGCCAAGAATATTGATGGCTAAAACATGCATTAAATTAAACAGGCAATATGAACGATAAGCATTTTTCCTCCCTTTGAAGACGCAGTGTCACCAGGATGCACGATTCTCGAGTCGTCCCATACAAATTACTTTTGTTTCATCTTCGTGTGACTTTGAAAGATTGTATAGTTCAATTAATGTAAATACCACTAGTCTCATGGATGTAATAGTGCACAATGCTTTTAAAAAAAACAATTAATTATATTTGAAGGACCACTACACCATGTACATTATTATACAGTGATAGAATCCAGATCGTCGAAGATGAAAATTAAAGATTAGCACATCTTCATTAAAGAGTTCTTTTTCGTAACATAAAGGTGAATATGACGCTGATTGACCTTTTTGTCCAATTGTAAGTTAACGATAATTTGGTACATCGTTGAACTCAAATAGTGATAAGTTCATGTGAGATTAAAGATGTTGATCATAGTAATATTAAACACTTGCAATAAACATTTCTGTTTAGTCTGGTAAAATAATACATTGAACAAAGTACAGTGGTCATCACCTTTTATTTAAATTCCTGGAACCGTTAAGTATTGATGCATGCACTATTCTTGCAGACTTTAACTCGTCGTTAATTATAGCCGTGGCACATTATATCGTCCATTTGTGCATGCCTGCTCATACGCATACATATACACATATATTAAGACATGTGGAATGTTCATATATAATCGACTACTTTGCCACTTTTTTTTTCTCTGTCAGAGTCTGTTTTTAAAGAACATGCCACCTTCACATGCTCAACTCAAAACACCATCCTTTACTTTAAAAAAAAAGAAAAAGAGGAATTCAGATTTGTATACATTTTCTAATTGCTGTCTTTGAGAATGACGTGCCAGATTGCTCTGTGTGTCCAATTAAATCTTATATTGTGCTTTGAAAATGATAGGTTTCGAAAGTTCAGTAAACTATGTACTGTTGAAAGAGAAACTATTCAAAGGTATTTCAGCAAAATAAAAATGATGTCATGTTTGCTCGTTTGTTTGTTTTTTTGTTTGTTTTTTTTCTTATTTGGTTTACCTTGTCTCGCCAATTACAATGGAAACTTAAAGACACACGGCATTTCTTCGTGACATTAAAGTTTGATTGATTTATTTATTACGTGATCAAAGCCTTAAACATTCAAGTCACACAAACCCTCCCCCACCCCCCACTCCCACCCCACAGCAAGTAAAGTTCATCCAGCATCTAGTAGTGATGGGTTCATCTTGTTGCTTCATTTCTGCTTAGTGCATTTGATTTTCTTTTATCGACCTACGATCGCAATTTAGTCTTAAAATCCATTCATCTGCATCATTGACATCAGAACCAGCATCAATTGTGGTCTAATAGGATATGTTTTTTTGTTTGCTTGTTTCTTTGTTGCTTTATTTTATTTTATATTACGTATGCATTTCCCGTCTTTTCCGTTGTCTTATATTGTTTTTTTCTCGTCCTCCATAACATGCTTTTCTGAATGATCTTTATTTTCCATTTTCACATTCGAGAATATATCTGATGTATTTTAATGTTCTCAACCAAGTTTAGAGAGCTGGCATCACTCTCTTTTGAGATAAATTTCATTTAATTCAGCTTGTTTATTTTTAGCGCGGGTAAAATATTGCCTTAAAACTAAATATAAACTCAAAATAGAAAAGCCTCATCTCCGTATATATGTATTTGTCATCAATAGCAAATGCAAAGCTGTGTGCATCTATCCACAGTACTCTAGTACATTTCATATATATATATATATATATATATATATATATATATATATATATATATAAGAAATGTGATAAATATTAGTGACTGTGCAAACATCTACTAGTCTTGAAGAGCAACTTCGATGAAAATATCAAAGTTTGTGTAAGTGGGTGTGCTAAATGTAAAAAAGATTTTCGAATTTAAATCATGCTTATTTACAAAAGGCCAAGAAGCTCGTCTACCATGAGATTTCAAATTGCGGCATCTCGATATACGACCTTAAAATGAAACGTCATCAATTCGGAGAAAATAAAGTAGTCATTTGTATCTTGGTCGTAAAACTCAATCTAATTGAAATAAGCAGGTCAAGTTGAAAACAATGCCATACACTTGGCTGCCCTTTGCGTTTGTACTAGTGATGTATTGGATGGTGTGAAAGCAACCGAGTTTCACTTTTATGGTGAAGATTTACCTGAGGTCGCCGCGAATCATTGCGTTTGTGGAGGAAAAAAAAAAGCAAACCGAGAATTTATAACCCGGAATTGATTCCCATTTTCTACTAGAGGAGCTGACGGTCGATGGTGGAGCTGTTTCATGTGTGGCAGACTGAATAATAGATGGTGATTCCCATGCGTTGGACAAGATGTTGCAAATATTTCTACTTAGTTCTGGGTTTAATGGACCGGTTACTTAATTTAGTGGTGGGGGTGGGGTCTGGGATTTTCTTTCCTACCAGGACATGTTTTTTTTATCACAAAATAATTTTTGTCAACTAATATGATGGATATAATTGGTTCTTTTTAATACAAATCAGAGGAAGAGTATTTTTTAACATATTTTGAGGCAATAAATTGTTTCTCTAACGAAAAGTTCATAGTTTTCTTATATCTACTTCATATTTGTATTGTTTATTATTCCGACATCATTAATAGACAGATATTACAGTTTTGTAAGATGGATTAACGGGCACCTGCTTCGACACAATACGGTCATGCAGCTTAGTTAGCCCCTGTTTTTTTTTTTAATGAATTAATGGAAATCGGCAAACAGGGAGAAGAAACATGAAGTTTGACATTTTTTAAAATAAGAAAAAATAATTGACGTATAACTTGGACACAATGAAAAGAAAAGGAAACAACTTTAATCTTGTTTTTGAGAAACCGTTTACGGACCTCGCCCAGTTTATAACGAAGAAAACTCTGGGGAAGTTCATATGCACTTCCAAAGTTATGATGTACTGGAAATCAACAGCTACTTTTGAGCCGAAGAGCTGGATGGAACTGCCATGAAAACAAAACACATTGTCGTACCGCATGACACACACTCTAAGCAGTTAAACATCCAGGAAAATAATCGGAAGAAGAAGAAGCAGAAGAAAACATCTCAAGACATCGCTTTTACATAATTATAACAATCTTTATAAATTAATTATCTTTAATGAGTTATTATTATTATTATTATTATTATTATTATTATTATTATTATTATTATTATTTAGTAGTAGTAGTACTAGTAGTAGCATTTTCTTTATCCTTATCATGTGCCGGTAACCCCCCCCCCCCCAAAAAAAAAAAAAAAAAAAAAAAAAATTAACCATGATCATCATCATCAAACAATCTTATTCAATGAAACATAATAAAATGTGCCATCTTGGTTAAGAATCAGATTTAGGCAGGAAGAGCTATTCATTGCAGTTTGCATCGAATCCGCCTGCTTCCATCTCCATAACAATTATGCTCTGGCCGTGTTATCATCGCGCGCAAAAAGGTAACCGGTTATTTTTATTAGATTTTCAGGCGGACACTTGTTATTGTTGGTACGATAGAGTAGGGGAGGTAACTATAACGTGAGCAATACGATTAATTAAAGTTGTTCCCCTTTGGTAAAAGTGTTTTAAAAAGCACAGTATGACTTCCCTTCTTTCAAAATTCTAAAAAGAATGACTTTGAGAAATTAAAATATAAAAAGTATATGAGCCAGATTATTAAACCGACTAAATTTATTTATTATCTTTAAATACTTTTACCTAAACGATACTAAACATTTTGAATCGAAAATAATTATGTTTTTAACAAAAGTAGAAAAGCAATGTGACTGAGGGTCTGCATTGGGCATTTTACAAAAGACAAATAAGAGGTCACAAGTGTAAAATAGCAAAAGATACAGCTTCGTGTACGTTTTATGAATCCATAAAAAAGGTTTGCGTCCGTTTGCGATTAGTATTTGCTAATCAGAAATTTCATTTAGTTCTTGATCAACTAAAGTTTACTCGCATCAGTGCACTCACTAATATACAGATTTGACTCTCATTAGTATACTTCTTTTGCTATTTTTGTTATTGATGTTAACATATAGTTTCTACCAACTCTTGAGTTTCCTCACGTTGTATCTGCTGTCCGCCATAATTTAAGCCAACATCACTATTTTATGATAAGTACAAATTGAATTGATATCGTTCTTAACGTTATCGATATTTATATTTCCATACACTGTGGTATCACGAAAAATAAATTGCAACTCTTTTATAATATTGCTTGTACTGATTTCATCCACACAATTCAGTTACCTTACTGTAGTAGTAGTAGTATCAGCGGTAGTAGCAGCTGCTCTGGCGACGGCGGACGTGATTAAGGTGTATTACAATTGTTTGAATTCATAAAACCTTTCAAGACCGATACAGCTGAGATCAATATCTCAAAAACTACTGAGTAATTGATTTTATTTTTGGCTTTTCAGTAAAATATTCTTGCAAAGCTTGAGAGCATTTGCTTGGATGAAATTGATTTATAACAATAGAGTTTTTAGTTAATGTCTTACGTCTTATAAATTTCTGAAGTCTTATATTCAAACACTGTTTAAATTTCAGACATGGCAGTGCAGTCCCTGAACTGTCTGAGTACAAAAGCTGAACTCGTGCTAAAAAAAAGCAATTGGCTCAGGGGGAGGTTACAGCCGAAAAAAAAAAAATTGCACTATTTTATTGTTTGAATAATTTCTATAATTATAAAGAATATATATATATATATATATATACTTCATATTTTCCTCTACGATAGTTTGGTTTGGAATCAAAATTGGTAGCAAGGAAAAACGATGTTTTTATTCTTTTTATTATCAGCTCAGTTTTGACTGTAATAAATGTACGCTTTTGGGAGTTAAGGTGTCTATATACCTTTGCAAAATGATAAGCATAATATGAAAGTTAGAGAGTGGGAAACTTAATATTTAACTTTACAGTGGACAAAAAGAGCACCTTTTGGAAGAAGAAAAAAAATGTTATTAAACGTTTGATAAGTTTTAAAATTATCCATTAACTCATATTTTTGCTATGTCCACAAAAGAAGATTTTAGACAAAAATAACTCTCTTACAAATTCTTGTGGAATTTTGTTCAAATAATAAGATTAAGAAAAATTTCACAATTAAGCTTAATGTAATGGGTGATCTAAAATGATTAATATATTTTATTTGTCTTGACTCATGTCACGTAGATACAAAGAAGAATTTTGCAATGCAAATCAACATGTTTTCATCTAGTTGAAGCTGCCTAACCTGACATTATTAAATTTA
The DNA here is from genome assembly GCA_029931535.1 of Margaritifera margaritifera. NCBI lineage: Eukaryota > Metazoa > Mollusca > Bivalvia > Unionida > Margaritiferidae > Margaritifera > Margaritifera margaritifera. The sequence goes on along the minus strand of JAQPZY010001327.1, from coordinate 786,183 downwards.
CATGTTTGGATTTTTAAAAAATGATTTTGCATCATTGGAATGACTTTTGTAAGGAAGCTTTTAATGCTTGGATGAAGGTTAATAACTCTTTCAAAATAGAATCACTGAATGAATGTCTTACTATCCCAATATGGTATAAAAAGAAATAAGAATATTTTTGAAGTTCTATTTTTGTATAAGAATTGCTTCAATGTATCTACTTAATTCATGATTTAATTGATGAGAATAACAATTAGTTGACTTTATAAAATTTTGTTTATAAATTTACTCCGTATCAATTAATTTCTTACAGATTTTCAAGGGGTTATTAGACCATCAAGAAAATGCAAGGATTAAATGGGTATTTTAGGCTAATTACAAGGTCTCTATAATTTACAGTCTTTACCTGAAGAATTATACGGTTATAAACAAATATATAGAAAACTTATAACAAATAATTAAAAAACCCACCGCATATACAAAATGGCTTGGACATTTGAGGGTTAAAGAAGAAAATCGATGCAAACAGTTTTTAAAAATTACATTTTAAAAGGACTAAATCTTCTAAATGACGATGGTTTCAATGTGAACTTCTTCATAGAATCTTTACTTCAAATTCGTTTGTATCACAACTGCTTTGGCAGATACTAATATAGTTTTCGTAAACAGGTTCCCGAAACACTGGTACATTTATTTTGGCATTTCCTAACAATTCAGAATTTTAAGTGTAACTTTGCTACATGGATAAATGATAATGTAATTTCACTTTATCTAGCGATAAAATAATGTTCGGCATTCTTAATCAGCAACACGCAGACAATATATTAAATTAAATTACATTCAATACAAAAATATTTCATCTATAAAAGAAAGATTTCAGAAAACTATATTGCCTATTTTAGTTGTTAGGGAGCTATTGTAACCATATTCTTAACTGACAATGTATTGCGTATACGTACTCTAGATGTGAGATACTCGACTGAATCTGTGAGCCCATTTGGAATCTAGTGCAGGGTTGTCTTGCTGTTGTGTTGTTTCAGTGTAGGTATAAGCTAGTGGTAGACATATTCAGCTATTTACCAATTATGATGATAATTACTTATTTAGACTGATTATTCATCTGCACATCAAACATGAATTTTCTTCTCTTTACTTATTATTACTGTTCTATCATCTCCTCTTTTGTGTTACCTTTCTTTTTCTGTTGTCAACAGTTTCATATATTGAGGAATATAAATTTATATTTAACAACTAAGGCAATGTCTGCAGCAAAGCAAAGGTTCCAGGTTCCCAAACGTGACATTACTTTTTATGTCTGGAAGTGTATTAAAAATAGACTCTTAAGAAAATATGTCTCTTCCACCAATTAAATATATGTGTCTGTAGTTAAATCTGTCATCTGAATTAAAAGATTTTTTTTTAAAAATTGATACAAATTTGTTTAATGTAACAGATACTGAATAGGAAAGAGTACGAGTGAAATGTGCTATCCAATCTGATTCCATCACCATATTGATATGTGATATTAAGTCCCTGTAGCGTACTAAAGGGGGTGGGGGGAGGGGGGTGCCGGGACGAAGCGGTTGCCCCGGGCGTCAGAGGTCTTGGGGCGCCAAAACAGCTGATAAAATTTCGAACCTTGTATTCTGGTCTTTGGGCCATCATCGTCGCCCCGGGCGTCATTTACCCTTAGTTCGCCGCAGTTAAGCCCTGTACGGTCATGATATTCCTGCTTAGAACTGTTTCAAGATTGTCATAGTTAATTGAGTGGTTTTCATTCTAAACGATTTTTCTATGAAACGATTTTAATTAAGTTTGTCACATTTCCTTGATATGAATACTTCATCGCGATTCGTTTTAAGCAATCATCATCATCATCTTCTTTTTCTTCTTCTTCTTCTCGTAAGAGGGTAAGAGTGAGTCGTCGATTGCAGACTAAAATTTATAACGACCCCAAAACTTTGATTGAATAATGATTGTGTCCCTAGTGAAGTGAATTACATTGGCACCAGCGGTGAGAAACAGTCGGGCCTTTCTCATAATGTATACATCAGAATCATAATTTGCATGTATGTATATACTTGAGGATTTGAGGCACTGATCGGAGTTGAGCCTGGGCGAACTTAGTCCTGTGACTTGTACAATAAATGTAGAAATGTGTCCGTATGCCATGGATCCCAACGCCAATATGATGCAATTGAAGAGCAAAGTTCAACTCAGTAAAATTGTGCTAGAAAAATGGGGAAAACAAATTTGATTTAAGTCTTCTTAATGTAATCCATCATACAAAACTTGGTTTCAGTCCAAGAAGCCATTCAAACCTTACTGAGCAGAAATGAAAGGGTATATTTCAAAGTCAAAAAGGGTACATAAAAAGCTTGGCCCAAGACATCTTAATGTAAACCCTAATACCAAATTTGACTTCATTCCATAGGTCCTTCAAAAGTTATTGAGTGCAGACGAAATTTGTGGCAGACTGGACTGAAGGACATGGATAGCAATATATGCCGGTTCCATAAATGTGATGGCGAGGGGGAGGGGGGCATAAATAAAACAAATACTGGATCTGTTCTCCTAAGGTTTACCGGACTGAGTTGTTATAGTGACAGTGATCGGCCAGGACACACGTTTCTCATTAGAGGAATTCAAGATCAAAGGGTGTGAAACAATATGTATGTGCTACCACTGAATTCTGTTACGAACGACAAGAGATAAGTCGGTCGTTCAGTTGAGTGATTGTATTCGGAACCCCTCTACGACTATCATAGCCATTTTCTTCGCTTAAGGATTAAAACTGCAGTCTCTACTCTATTATTGACTCGGAGTTTTGGGAATACTGACCTTTGTATTCTCTCCGGGACTCAAAATACGTCTCAAGTAGCATTTCTTTAAGTGAGTGATGGTGCTATTACCCGTATGAGAGAAACTTTCGGTGAAAGAATCCAACTGGTTACTTTCTAGTCGGCGAATTTGAATATGCAAATTAATTTGTTTGCGTAAGATAACAAACTGTATTACAGATGCATCAAATGAACTTTATACTAAATAACGCAAGGAAAATTAATGAGTTTTGAATTTTGATATCAGACTGATTGTTATTTAGTGTAATAGAGAGAAGTCCTTTAAATGTAATGTCCTATGGATGAATTTTGATATCAGACATTGTTATTTAGTGTAATAGAGAGAAGTCCTTTAAATGTAATGTCCTATCGATGAATTTTGATATCATACTGATTGTTATTTAGTATAATAGAGAGAAGTACTTTAAATGTAATGTCCTATCGATGAATTTTGATATCAGACTGATTATTATTTAGTGTAATAGAGAGAAGTAGTTTAAATGTAATGTCCTATCGATGAATTTTAATATCAGACTGATTATTATTTAGTGTAATAGAGAGAAGTCCTTTAAATGTAATGTCCTATCGATGAATTTTGATATCAGACTGATTATTATTTAGTGTAATAGAGAGAAGTCCTTTAAATGTAATGTCCTATCGATGAATTTTGATATCAGACTGATTGTTATTTAGTGTAATAGAGAGAAGTCCTTTAAATGTAAAGTCCTATCGATGAATGTTGATATCAGACTGATTGTTATTTAGTGTAATAGAGAGAAGAACTTTAAATGTAATGTCCTATCGATGAATTTTGATATTTCGTGCATTGTACAGCCGATTATTGACAAAAACTGCCCAAAAATGACAATAGATTCGTGTACGTCTTTACGTAGCGAATATCACCCAGAACATGGGGTGTATGTATTCAAGCAGAGGACGCACACAAATCTAGAAAGGTTCATTCACTCACCCACACTCCAACATACGGCACTGAACTCTTGTTCGTAACAAGCTTGCTAACTCCGCTGACATACCCCAGCGACTTTAGGGGAAATGCCTCAAAATTCAAAAACATGTATCAAATTGAATATCAAACCCATGATATTTTTCAGATGAGTAGAGGTATTGATAATATCTATATATCTTGATGCAGAAAATCATGTCTATGACCAATGTTATTTCACAACGATTATAATTACGTCGGCGATTATCAATAAAAAAAAAACAAAAAAACTAAGCATTCATGATCATGACAATATCAATGTTGATCCATGATAATCGTGAAATTTGTCAACTATTCAAGTAACAAGCATGTATATAAATGAGAAAATATTTATCAGATTTTTTATTTATGACAGTCGATGAACGAGTATTCATTGAGAGGTTTATACAATGATGTAAATATATTCTCAATCAAGAATTACATGGTAAAAATAAATTATGGATAGATTACGTTTTTTAAATTGCACACAAGTGATTTTAAATGTCATAAATATTTAGATGCTTTAAGTAATACATATTTAGGAAAAGAGCAGGTAATTTGCTGCTCAGAGCAATTACAGAAAGATACGAGCACCTTTGAAGTTGAAATTGAAAATAAATATCACTTTATTATAACTTGTCCAATCTTTGTGAAATAAGAAAAATTGTTTCAAATCTTATTCTGTGTAAAAAAATCCAAAAATAGAGAATTTTTACTCATATGTGCGTATTGATGATTCAAGTCTGGTTATGTCATATTTAGAATTTTTACTCATATGTGCGTATTAATGATTCAAGTCTGGTTATGTCATATTTAGAATTTTTACTCATATGTGCGTATTAATGATTCACGTCTGGTTATGTCATATTTAGAATTTTTACTCATATGTGCGTATTAATGATTCAAGTCTGGTTATGTCATATTTAGAATTTTTACTCATATGTGCGTATTAATGATTCAAGTCTGGTTATGTCATATTTAGCAAGATTTATTAGCAGGGCTTTCAACATTAGAAACAAATGTGTGGGAATATGTAAAATTTTCCAACTTAGTATTAATACTAGGAAGTATCTATTTGTATGGCAACCGTGTACTAACATTTGCAAAATATATTCGCATAGCTGACGTGTACCTACCGTAGCAAGACTATTCGCACGGAGAACGGTGAACAATATAGAATAGTCCGCAACATTCTGAATGACCTCGCATCAATTACACTGGTACCCTGGCGTCCCATGATGATCCGCCAGGGTACCATGATAAGACTTCGGTCACAATTAGGTGAAATGTAAATCACGAGACAGGTAAATTGTCTATAATATGGAATTCGCTGTTTCTTGGATCAAATGTGTAAAAATTAATTATTCAATGTAATGAACACTGGTATATATTATTTTCTGTTCCTATTGGTGCAATTCGAAAACCTTTTAAGATATTCCGAAGACACCGTTACTTTATAATTATTTAAAGAGCATAATGAATTTTACTATTAAACCATACTTCTCTCTCTATACTTGAAATATTAAAGTGTTGCATGTTAGTGTATATTTCCAATAAATTATCTTTTGTCTTTACAGACCAAAACGTGTAATCGTATGAATAAATGTTATTCTTGCAATTTTTTTCTTTTCATCGGTGAGCTTCCACATTTGTATTTTCATCGACAAAAACATGTTCCATTTACCTGCCAACTGAAAACTTCCAATATGTGTGCCTAATTTCTGGCATGTCTTCACTTGCGTAGAATAAAGTAAAGCAATTAAAGTACAGACCGATTGCTCCCACTAGAAAGTATTGTATTTTTCAAATATCAATAATTGATTGCTCTTTAATCTGAGTCCTAAATTTCAAGACCTCTCTCTCTCTCTCTCACACACACACACACACACACATACGCACACATATCTAAGATTTGGTGTGACACAAATACAATCGATTTAGCAAGCCAGATATGTGTAGAAGCATGAAGCTGTGACGGAGTTCCTTCATCGTGTTGATGATATTTCTCCTTTCTTCCAGAGTCTTTCGCGTCAAGAATTTATTGTTTGTGCTAGTGGCTTTATTAATTAGTTAAACAGAAATGCTATATTGAATGGATTATAGATGAGTAAAAGTTGATTTTACGACAGAGAATCAGTACATTTATGGGGTTTGTAAGTTCGTATTCATGTACCATCGTAACACTAATCTTCAATACTTTTAAGGGCAAAAGCTATGAAAAAGATCGATGTTATTTCTCCTGTGCATCTGGAACGAAAAAGAAAGTACGGTAAACGAGCAAAATCTTGAACTATGCATACCGTGCATACTCGCAAAATGCGACTGCCAATCGTCGTCTATGTTGTTTGATCTACTGATTACTCCTAACAAACTGCATAGACATCAACCTGTCGGCGCATTTTTTGGCGGCAGATCTGTGTAAGTGCAGTTTGCAGTTGGTACATATGGTAAGTGTCCAAAAATACGAACGTGGAACCTCAATGGTAGGTCTCCATAACATTTGCCCCAACCCCAGCCACTATTCCCCAGAGGAAAGTCTTTTCTGACAAATAATACAGAAGAACTGTGATCTTGTGTTATGTCTGTGATACGTGATATTGTTATAGGCATTAGAAAGTGTTTCGAAGTTTTAATCATTAGTTTAATATTCCCTAGTCATGACTTGAGATATAATAGAAATTGGCTCTCAATAGTTTTCGACTAATTGTGAAGAGATATCACGGACTTGACCTTTGGCCTGGACCATCTCTGTTTCACCACTTGTCATGTAATGCCATTTGGGTATAGCAAAAAGTATCACAATTTACCTCTCATTTTGGGTGAAGAACACAGTTTCTTATTTGATTAAAGTGGTACGTAAACATAATAATTTGATACAAGGACATATGCACTACTAAGGGGAAAATTCAAACCTTGGTGGAGGTCATAGCACTAAAACGAATCGAATTAAAACTAGACAAGTGTGCAAGTTAACAAAAAACAAATACGAAAACCTTTTAATATAAAGTCATCATGTGCGATTTCATTTTGAAGTATCTTGCATGTATAAGAGAGCTCTTGAAGGATCTTAACAATCATGTGTTAAGATCTCTTAGTCTCAGAAAAACGGTGCCAGACGCCCACTTTCGTCTGTAATTGACAAGCACTAGACAACGTTTGTTTTTATTCTTACCAACAGTCTTCTTTCTTGCCATCTTATGCTTTCTTTGTCTTCCAAAGTATCTTCGTGACAATCATTGCTTCCTCTTAAATTGATGCAAATCAATCATACTTTGGTACGTCTGACGTATAAGCAATACAGCATATCGATCAGTTGAGGAGAACATTAAGTAATATTATATTTGCTGGAATACGATATAAAGTTCCAGCAGAAACTTGGAAACACTCATAAACAGAATAAAAGGGCATTCTTTAGTTTCATCCACCTCCATTACTGGCCACATGCTGATAAGGTAATCCTGATATAGCTGTTATTGATGATGCAGGAAAAAAAATTAGGTAACTGATTTATAGAGCTATTAACATTGCTTATTTTAATACTAAATTTTAAAATTTACTTTTAATATAAATTGTTATTATTTCCGCTCCAATTGATACCGAAATTGCGAGTCGTCGAATAATTTCATGGAATTTACTGCTAAGGTGAAGCAATCCATATATTAATAAACCTGTTTTTTTATTTCATGTCATTTCCTTGCATCCTTTTCCACTCTCTTTTTATGGCTGCAATCACTGGTCCAAAAAGTTAAATTTAAGGCAATAATATGGCATTTTTTTCTTGGCTCTCCCCGTCTGCTCAGTTCGTTAGCATGTAAATGAGGTAGAGCGTGTTCCAATACACTGTTCTTAACACAAGTGTATCATGATGTAAATATACAGACACAATTATTAAATAAAGAAACGGAATGGTAAGATTTGCATGTGCAGAACAGCATGCGCTCGCCATCTTATTGTCACTATCAGACAATATTATTGTGTCAAACCCCAAACAGTTGGACCTACAATTGTGTAATAGACACCTGTTATTTGACCACGATTTGATGGCGACGGCAAATGTTAGACAGAAGAGTTTATTGTGTATACTCAGATGTGCATATACTTTTCCTTTATAGCGTTGACACATGATACACATGCTAAAGGACAATACTATTAGACTTACTTATTCTATTATCACGTGATTACTGTGTTATCCAGATTAATAAAGCCGTATCATAAATTTTTGTTATTAAATGATGTGATAACTTCCCATGACGTTACAAATGACATCATAACGTCATATGAAGCACAGACCGAATATCGGCGACATATAAATGCGATTCATCGTCAATTATCTACATATATTACAGATATATTGAATTAAATCATGATTTGTTCGTCACTTGATGAATATTATCTTATATTTTGTGCTCATTTCAATGAAATGCATTAAACTTGGTGAATAACTTCAGACGCTTTCTCGTCGAGGCTAAAAGAAAAGAGAGAAACTGTTCAGCTCGTTTTATAACATTAATTTCAAATGAGCACTAATGTATGATCCTCTATCCACTGTACTATTATGAGGGTATGCAAAATGGAACAAAATTTTACTCTAAGTGTAAAACCTTGCAACATATACATCTAATGTAATCTTCACAATATACTCTTCCACACAGCTTTGAACCTCACGATAGGACTATGTTCTCGATAGTTCTAGTTATTGCCGCAAGTTTTTCTATCTGTAACGTCATGCCCCAAGATAGCAATGTGACAGTGACATCTGCAAAAAAGTTAGATTGAAAATAATCACATATCAGAAGCAAATGCTTCATGTAAATTTAAGTGTTTACACATTATACACATGGTGTTATGAATATACTGATTGTCACTAATATCTCTTCTTCCGCTTGTTCAAAGGGATTAATATTTTGTTTTAAAATCATCCCTTACCAATAACACAATCGTCTGTTAAACTGAAATCTCCGCTACAAAAAAAAAAAAAAAGAACAGAACACTGTGTGACGCAGAGTTTTGGCGGTTTCGTAAAACTGAGTAAACCCAAATGCGCCTATTTTGTTAATGTCCTAATTGTAAAATCGCTGCCTCTTCCCTCCAATTACATGCATTCCAGGAAACTCAAGCTACTCGGGGGCATCAAAAGCATGTTATGAGGAAAACTGTCCAGACCTGCAAAGATGTATTGTGTACCACAGACAACCTTCGGGGAAATGTAAACAATAGGATTTCAAAGACAGCAATAGATCAAGGCCATCTCCAGTGCTTAGCCATTATGTATCAGAGCTAAACCTCATTTCCTTCATTTCTCCTGGCCAACGAATGTCACCGGAGTTGATGGACGAGAAAAGTGCTAGATGCGCAATTACTCCTTCAGGGTAGTAAAGTGATGATATCTTCAAAAGATATCTGCAATATCCTTTTCTGAAATGTATCCGGGACGTGATCAATCGGAATATAAATTGACTTTAGATGATGGTCATTGAAGCTACATCACACGAAACTTGATGGAATGGACAAAGGAAAATGCTAATATTCCCTCCACCCCTTTGCTCCACTCCCGCCCTTCTCATAGCATTCTGCCTATGAAAATAGGCTGCTTTGGAGCCTTGTAGATCAAATATAACTATGAGTGTCAATGCCAGTTCACGTGCCACTGGAAAGGTTCTGTCGCGTTATGATCCTTGCAGGTTGGCATCAGCCTTTTATCTCTACATTCTTCATTACTCCTTTGCAAAGTCTGGAATGATCTTACTTTTACAATATAAAATAGCACCATCAGTTTTTTATGCAGCAAATAATGCCATCATGGGGTAGACAGAGGACAACACCATCGATGAAATCAATAATCACTACACTGAATGGCGTGAAACAAAGGGTGCAGGAGTTTAAAAATTAATGAGAGTTAAACAAAAAACATAAGCCATGTTGTAGGTGGAAGAACTGTAACAGAAGACAAGACGGGGGAAAAAGCGAGGGAGTACATTGATGATTCTACCAGTAAAGCGAAGAAATATAAAACCATTAGATTAAACAACACCACATTATTGAGTGTAGCTGATAGTACTTAAAGTCCGCAAAACTTGAGCTTCCACGACATTACTGAATGTAGACGATTCTACCTTAGGTCTGTAACACACGGGTTTCCCGAAATAGACACATGAAACTGAAATAAAATAGAAAATAATTTTATATAGTTAGAACATTAAAAAACACATATTATCTGTCTCAAACTGGTTTTGGGAGGAAATGCAGCTTAGCTACCCTGTATTGAAAAAAGGTTTTAAGCACATTGAAAAGAAGTTCATGTCATTATGGTATTTAAACAAGGCGATGAAAGCAAAACAGACAACTTTCGTTTTGTCAATTTTTTCTACTCCTACCTGTTTATTATCATCTTCAATAATGGCAAAGTTTATTTAGCTGACAACAGCAACCGGAAATAAAATGTATACTACTCTCTCTCTCTCTCTCTCTCTCTCTCTCTCTATATATATATATATATATATATATATATATATATATATATATATATATATATATATATATGAATTAGAAACTGCCTATATGATTACAATGCTGGTTATCACTGCCCAAAGGTATTAAATTTGTAATACGTACTTAGCTTACTCACAAATCTGAGGACTGGTACTTTTATCCAAATTGTGGGACTGGGATCTTCCATGGCCACATCTTATGCAACTACTATCTTACGTTCTCAATCATATTAGACTCAGTCTTTCTATTAACACTGGATTTACCTATTGTCATTTTTAGGCAATAGAAGCCCGAAAAAAGATGACATTTACCATGTCAGATGTTTCACCACTTTTTGTTGCGATCGTTATATATATATCACTGTTAAAAATGTCTGGTGTAACTTCAGGCATTCTGTGCAATAACATTGTTTGATTTCCCTGTAGAAATTATAATAGCATAATCTTTACCGAAGCCTTAACCATCCAGCTTAATTAACCATACATCGATCCAATGCGGCTGGCCATCCTAGACCATTTTGTTGGTTTCATCAATTTCTCATTTAAAAATTTTAATCCAATCATAAGCTTTCCGATGAGTGCATTTCGTACAAGTTATTATGCAAACTGGGCATTCAGTATTACCCCAGTGATATATTTACAGATTTCGTTCTTATTTGCTACATACTTTGCGGTTGAATATAAATTATTAGGAGTCTTTATTCAATATATATATATATATATATATATATATATATATATATATATATATATATATATATATATATATATATATATATGTATATATATATATATATATATATATATATATATATATATATATATATATTTCATTATATGCTGGCATAGTTGACATTAGTACAAATATGTAACACTCGACCTTTCCAAGGGTTTGTGCCAATAGGAGAAATAAAAACTGACTTCATAAGATCTGAACTCATGCATTGTGTCTCGTTTTATTTTCGTAATAGAATACACTGTGTCAACAGACGGCTTTAAAAATGCTCATGGAAAATGAGATCACAAAGAACATGACTCCTGTAGTCATTAGCTGGGAACAATGTTAGATAAAACGCATCTACTGTGAAATGTATTTTTGATGAAACTTATTAATTTATTCATATATTTTCACTCGGTTTCCAAAGCATGATGTCTTTCTACTTTTGTAGAACGAATGTATCTGGTACCAACAAAACATTGATCATCTGTCGAAATCGGGCGATTAATATTGCTATTGGCAAATCCAATTTAATTGTAACGCAGAAGATACATTGCAGACATTCCCAAAACAGTTTAATATTTCACGAATATGTGTTGCATTTGTGTGCTTATAAAGCTAGCAGAGTGATGACGATTGTTGTTTCTAATACATTGATCTGCGTCACATTTTTCGCTATTAAGTATTTCATGGCAGACCAGATATAAGATGCTTTATGAAATTTGGGTAAAATAAATTAGACAATTTAGAACGAATAATTAATATTTAGAGTTAATATTTGCTAGTTGTTATTTTATCACGATTTAATTATTTTTGTAGAAATGAAACATATCAAAATTGATTTTTGATTTCGAAATGAACTTATCTGTAATTTTCAATTCTGCAGAATTGTTTTCCAGCTCTTATTCGAATGACAATTTAAATATATGTCAAAGTCATCGGGACCCGGAGAACACATAACCGTTTACACGCTCATGATTACAAGCGCACGTGCCACATCCGGTAAAGGATAAAGCTGTGTTCAGCAAAGCAAGATGGATAACGGTACTAATATTACACCTCTAACTGTACATATATGACTTCCGCGAATTCAAGTATTAAGATAATTATGTGAAATCATTGTATCTGATGAGAATCAATAACATAGTTGCTATTATAACTGTAATGATCATACACTTTGGTTCTTGTTGACGTTATTATTATTATTATTAATATTATTATTATTATTACCTGCAGCAAGATATAAGTATTAGCATAAGCGTATTGTTCAATATCTTTATATCATGCGTTAAGGAGAGGGTATATATATATATATATATATATATATATATATATATATATATATATATATATATATATATATATATTCTTGACCTGCTGCTCAATCCTGACATGATACAAAAATGTTAGTAAATTAGTAAAAAAAACACATGGCCGTTGTTAAAAACAACAACAAAAAAAACAAGCAAAAAAACACGCTGTTTTTCCTGAATCCTCAATGCTGATGATATCTGAGGACGCGAGACAAATATATATTATGCTGAAAGATCAATTATTCAAACCATCTACCTACATATATCGTTACCTACTCTCACTAACTACGTAAATGTCCACCTGCCTATATAGCCCTTTCTCATCATCTCTGTTACATTTTCTCTATGCTATAAGTACAAACAATCCCCGTCATCACATAAGGATGTTGATATTTTGATTTGCTGTCACTTATCAAGACTATTTTTTTTCCTAGAGAATAACTTGTTCATTGTTTTTTTAAATGATTATTTAAACTTTTCTTCAGTGTCATCATCATTTTAGAACATGTCACGTCGGGTAGAAAATGCAAGCATGCATTAGCGAAACTATCACTAGTCTTTCTACATACATACCCTAGCTACGTACCTGCATAACTACCTATCTATTATTTATTCATCTTTTTTTACACAGTCTCTTTGCTGATAGTGCAAAGGAGCTGCTCTTTGATCAGCTAACAAGGTTGTCCGTACCACAAATATATATTAAACTCTAACCTTCCCAACGCTTTGCGTCTTTAGAAGAAATGAAATCAGGTTATGTAACATCTTAATCATGTGATTATACCGTCAAGTTTCACTTGTGTAATGGAATAAACTGTATCATGCGATAGCAATATAAAAGTTTTTTAATGATAAAGATATGACAACCAATATAATGCCGCTGGTCAGTGATTGCGTGTATTCAAAGCATATTCCCTCTTGTTCTATCATTGTCTTCTCCAGAGGGTACCGTTATCCTATAATGGTGCCTGTTTGTGTACGCCTCCAAACTGAGGGCGAGGAGACAATTCCATAGGAGAACAGTTTACAAGGGAGAAGGCAATAACAGTATTTTGTACATCATATTACGTCATGTAATGTCATACGATGTAGGCGATTTGCAACAGTGACTGATAGAATAGGGGTAATGACCGATGCCAGGTAAAGACCCTTCAATTGTGGTTGTAATGGGAGTAGCCGTATCTGCATCACGTGCTCGGTACTATGGAAGCTATATCCATACATATACTGTAAAGTATACTTTATTTGCATAAGCATGTAGGTTAACAATGCATCGCTGTGAAACAATATTTTGCTGAAGTGAATACCCTTAGTTTCATTGTTATAATACTATAGACCTTTTCCCGTGTAATTTCCTATAATTAGTTCGGTTTTTATCCCTAGACTGTAATTCATGGAATGATGCTTATTTTCATGTTTCCTGCTCTTTTTTTTTTCTTTTTTTTTTTCCTTATATTCTGTTGTAATTGTGTACTCTAGTTTTTCAAGTACACTTTAGAAGATTTATGCCGAAATAAAGTTGATTTATACCAATGAAGGAATATGGAAGTGTCTTTGGCATATCTTGTTTACTTAGTCTTTCTTGTGTCAGGCGTAGATAGAATCAGTACCTGTCATCAGTACCTTGATGGCGGACGCGTGTAGTGGCATGTAGCGAACTGGGGGGATGTAAATATGGACGAACTGTCCACTGGAGTCAAAGAGAAAATGCATACTGCCCTAAATTAAATCCTTGCAGTTAGCCAATTGGAACTCGATAATTTTTATTACATAATGTACTAGACTGAAATATGCATTATGTGATGAAAATGATTGTTTCAGTTATATTGTTTAATACATTTTAAATGGTAAATCCATGAAATAGACTTACATCTCTGATTCCTATTTTATCTAACAAATTTTTCTCATTCCAGGGAAAATCATTGTAAAGTGCAGAAATGTTTCCTCTGTCTAAATCACATTCTTAATATATCTCTTGGCGGCTATATGCCACAAACCAATCCAATTTACATAGTAATGACGAAACTAATAGCTTTCACAGCCTTTTAATTGACGACATTCCCCTGGGCTCATAATCTCTCAGTATCTCAAAAATACATTTTTGACTTGCGGTTGCATGATATAAGCAGAGTGTGAAACATTACTGTAGTAATTTGAAATTTAGTCTTCATTTTCAGACCAGTGAATAGATGTTGCATGAAATCGGGGTCTTACAATTACACCAAATTGAAATAAAATGAATGTAGTCGAACTTTGCAAAACAATTTTCATATTAGATGGGCTAATCGGACTATGCATTCATGAAGATCTTTCTTTCAAATTCATACTCCGCTTTTACCTTAAACAATGATTGCCTGTAAATGAAAGCAGGATTAACAGATTGAAGTATTATATAAAAAAAATTGCCCTAATACGTATCTACTGGGGTTGAGGAGTTTTATGAAGTCAAGGTCTGATCAAATAAGTGATTAAACTGGTCACAAGTTCTTAGACTTTTACGATTTGAAGCATTGATTAAAAAAACATATAGCTCTTGTGAAATAAACATGTATGAAGATGATACATGAGGCTATATATTGCAACACAAAACATTTCTAAAACAAATCAGATACTAAATGAATATGCTGTACAGTTTTTGTCCATGCACAACATTAATAATGGGCATCAATATAACAATATAAGTAAGCGCAACATGCGACAATATGTTGAAATGCATACATACCGAATATTCATGAGATATACATTCATATGAATCAAGAATATAGACAATATTTCTGTGCAAGCAAAAGTTCAATAGTAAAATGAGGATGAATAACACGAATGACACAGGAAAGGGAAAAGGATTGTGTTAATTACATGAAATGTCTCTGACAAGAATGGCTTTATGAGCATACATGAGCATACATGGATTGATTTTTCAAATATTTTTCATTATCATTATTTACAAGCTGAAATAATTTGAACATGATCAGATTCCTATAATGGTATAATGGTGAATATTGCTTTGTTTAATACAATTAAAGGCGACGTACTATTACAACATTCATCTTCCGCATTATGACAATTTGGACACAGTCGCCCTTTTCTGGCAACTTCAATATTAAACCAATGAGAAGATGTGTGTAACCTTGTCAAGGATAATCTAAATCTAGAACCATTTATTACAGATAAATACATTTTAGATTCAAAATTGTCAGTCTTGTTTCTGTATAGAAGTGCCCTTGAAGACACATTCAATCTTTCCCTACATTCCTGTAACAATTTATAAGTCTCTGCTTACATAAGGAGAGAAAAATGTCCTCGTTTTGAACCCTAAATTTGTCCAGTTTCAGCTAGACCCAATTCATTTCGTAAGTTTCCTACAAGTGCTGTCCAATTCGTTTAATTAGGTAACATTTCAATGGTGAGTCAGCATAAGTTCATAGTTTAAACGAATGTATTTTCTCTCATTTGATATGAGTATTTTAGCCAATACTTACTTATTATTAAAGTCAAGATGCACGTGGTGGCCTTCGCCGCATTCACAAATTATACAAAATCATTTCGCAATTCTGTTTCACTCCTAAAGCGTATTTACAAAACTCGAAATGTTCACGTTCATGAGCACAGCCATGTATAAAACCTCAGACTTCACATTGTTTGTTTAAGACAGGTAAAACAAATGTATAAAATAAACTTCACAAATGACCATACTAAAACTTAATTGTGACTGGCCTGCCAGGGTACTTTGCAACGTGTTTGTGTGTGTGTGTGTGTGGGGGGGGGGGGGGGGGGGTGTTAGACTCAAACAAAGTGATTTGTTTTCTGAAAGCAAAGAAATATTTAATACATCTTTATATGTATTGAAAGGTACTCTTTTTACCTTAAATGCAAAGAATTGTGTCAGGTCCACATGGGGATAAGATCGGGGTTTTATTTGCTTTCTAAAAATGTATAGTCACCTTATGTAAGAGAGTTATGTATGTGTGTGTGTGTATATATATATATATATATATATATATATATATATATATATATATATATATATATATAATAAATGTTTGAGCGCAAGGTTCACATACTGATAAAAGGATTTTAGTGGTAG
Source organism: Margaritifera margaritifera (assembly GCA_029931535.1). Lineage (NCBI taxonomy): Eukaryota > Metazoa > Mollusca > Bivalvia > Unionida > Margaritiferidae > Margaritifera > Margaritifera margaritifera. Next base: position 769,779 of record JAQPZY010001327.1, on the reverse strand, counting down.
TAAACGCATTTTATACATTTCTATTGAAAATAACAGAAACTTTAATGAACATATCTAGGGCAAATAAACATTTGGCCAAAGTTTACGATGATATTAGAAATGGTATTATGGATTTTCAGAATAAAACAGTGATACCAGAGGAGATTTTAATATAGTCATGGATCGTATCAAAGATACCTTTGACTGTAATTAATATATGAACGATTTATGTAGTGAATTAAATTGTGTTGATGCATGGAGAAAACACAACATGAAGACATTGATACATGGCGAAAATCAAATCTTCTGCAACAGGAAAGATTGATTTTTTTTTCTTCCAGAAAATATTTTGAATAATGATGAAACACTGATTTTGGTTATCGAACCGATCACTCCATGATAAGAATTAGATTGAATTTTTAAAAGTTATCGAAAGTGGAAGAGATTTGTAATTTTAATAATTCATTACTGAAAGGTGCATATATGTAATCTAGTTAGAGATCAAATGCAACGATTTGAACAGCAATATTCCCCTTCAGGTTTAACTGACACGAATATCATATCATTGTCTGAAACTACACTGGTAAACCATAATCAACTTTTTTAAAAGTACTACCGCTTGAATTTAGAGGAAATAATGTTTCATTTTCCTCTTTGAAATAAAAGCAAGTGGATTAAATGATACACGGATTAGAGGCCGTTGATGTTTGTCCTCTCATTCTTCAAAATGTAGGAGAGAAAGAGAGACATTGGAATTATATGAAATTTTAAAAAAGAAAGGGATAAGTACACACAATAGGTGTCTGTGTGAATGTCTATGTATGTGTGTGTGTGTGTGTGCAACGTAATACTTCTTTCAGCTTAGAAATTTAAATTATGTGAGCATACATTATTCCTAAACTAGTTAGAGAAGATGGTACAGAAGCATTATCTGGGGACGAAATTTGTACAGCAACTATGTTGTTTCGTAATAGACTATACAAATATCACCCTTTCGATCCTAATAATTTGCATGAGATTTTCACAACAAATTATCTCATTCTCAAAAGCATGTTTTGAAAGGTTTTATTCGATTTGAAGAAATATTTCATTGTTGAAAGAATTTTGCTGTCCAAGTTTCTAATTATTTGGACATTTTTAAATAAGTATGCAATTAAACGAATCGATTATTGCTTCGAAAAGTGAATATGTATTTAGCACGAAAAGTGGTTGTTATAATCTATATCCCTAAATGAAATAAACGTACGGAGTCTCTTAAACATTGGAGATTTATTTCATTTCTAAACGTTGCATATACAATTGCATCAGTTTCTATTCAAACAGAATACAATTTCTTCAACCATATTTAATAAATAAAGTTCTGGCTGGTTTCCTCACAGGGAGATAAATAGGAGAAGATATAAAAATACAATCTTCAAAAAGAATACACTTTGGAAACATATATCTGTTATTAAAAGTTTTATAATTTTAAAACTTAACATTTATTCATAGCTTTGTCATAACTCCCCAAATTATTGTGGAATGTTTAGACAAAATTGAGAGAAATGTTACAATAAGGATTATGCAATGGGTGGTCTAAAAATTAATATTACATTTTCTATTATAAAGGTCCCAAATCATATCACGTAGATACGAAGACTTTTACAATGCAATTCAAAATGGGGTCATCTAGTTGTAACTACCCATCCTGACATTACTAAATTTTACATGTTTGGTTATTTATTTGTTTTGAGAACTGGTCTACATCATTGAAATTACTTTTGGAAGGATCTTTTTAATGCTTGAATGAAGTTCAATAAATCTTTCAAAATGATAGCTGTAAGTTCATTTTTAAAAAATAAGAATTCGTTTACGGTATCCACATAATTAATGATTTAATTGATGAAAATTTAAAAATAATGCTTATCGATTCATTTCGTAGATTTTCAAGGGGTTATTAGCGCATCAATCCAATACAAGGAATAAGTAGATATTATTTAGGTCTTTTAATGTTACAAGGTCCGCATATCTTTCTGGAGTAAGATGTTTACTTTAAGAATAAAACGGTTATATACCAATGTATAAGAAACGTATAGAAAATGATGAAAACCAACTGCACGTACAAAATGGAACAGAGATTTGCGTGGAAAGGAAGAAAATCAATGGAAACAATTTTTAAATTGCATTTTAAAATGCTTAAATCTTCTAAATGGAGGTTGTTGCAACGTAACTATCTTCATAGAATCCTCATTTCCAATTCATTTTTATCACAATTGGTTTGTTAGACACTAATAGGTATGTTTTTGTCAATATTAACCTGAAACACTGGTACAATTATTGTGGCATCGCCAAACAATTCAAACTTGTGTGTTTTTTCGCTACGTGGATAAATGATAATGTAGACTCTTCATAAATTGTACCTTTATTGAAAAAAAAAATGTTTGACATCCTATATCAACAATATGGACACTACATACAATCTAAAAATCTAATTATATCGAATGCAAAAATATTTAATCTATAAAGAAGGTGTCTAAAAAGTATACCAATTTTTAAAAAAAATAATTTCAAAAAACTATTAGAACCATACACTTAACTGACACTTTATTGCATATACATGCTGTAGATGGGAGAAATTCAGTAAAAATTGGGAACCTATTTGGAATCTACAGCAGGGCTGTCTTGCCGCTGTGTTGCTACTGTGTAGCTAAGTGTTAGTGGCATATAAAAATCCAGCTATGTATCATATAAAATAAGTATTACGAGCTTATATTGATTATTCATTCACACACCAAAAATAATACATATATATATATATATATATATATATATATATATATATATATATATATATATATAATTCCATTGGACTAACTACATAATTACACGTTATATTGGTAAAGAATACCATATTTCTTCTCTCTGTTGATTACTACTTTTCCTTCTTTCCTCTTTATTTACCTTTAATTTTCAGTTGTCAAATGTTTAATATACATTTAGTCAATGTTGTGATATATATTTTATATTGAATTCTATCTTGATGAATATAAAATTGTATTTAACAACTAAGGAATTGCTACCAGTAAATAATGCATTGAAAAGTATCAATTCGAGGGTCTCAAGCTGGCATTACGTTTTATTTCTGCGAGGAGGAGGTTTTAAAAAAGAATCTTCGCTAAAATGATGCATCGTACCCCACATATATGTATTTATTACAAGCAAAAGTATACCTTTATTGATTATGGCTTCGAACAATTAGTTCATATCCATTTATCAATTATTGTTTAATTGTAGTGAAATGTGAATGACGGTTGGTAAAGATGCATTGATCTTCGAGAGTTCCAAGGAAAAATACCGCAGCATTTTTGACAACTGTCATCCGAATTAAAAGGAAATGTTTCACATTGATATAAAAGTTTTTGGCAACATATATTGAATATGAAAAGGTTACGTATGCAGTCTGTAATCATATATGAATCGATGAACGAACATTAAGATCTGCACGGTACTGTTATTTTTAACATATTTATCCTCTACCGTTAGAGCTGTCAAAGGACTGTCATAGGTGATTGAGTTGTTTTCCTTTTAAACAATTTTCAATAAAACGTTCTTAATTTATTTTATCACATTTGCCTTAAATTAATACAGTAATTTACAAGACTCATCCTTCATCACCATCACCACCACGATCCTCCTATTCTTCTCCTTCTCGTAAGTGCAATGATGAGTAGGCGATTCTAAAGAAACACATTATAACGACTTCACAACTTCAGTCTAAGAATAACTGTATTCGTAGTAAGATGAATTAAATGGGAGGTAATGGAGAGAAAGAGTCAATTTACCGACACGTATCTCCATCCCGCCAATACGATGCAATTCCATTTAGAAGGACAAAGCTTAACTCAATAAAACTTTGGCCGAAAACTGTGAAATAAAATTTGACTTGGCTCTTCTTATTGTAAATCCTAAATTTTATTTCAATCCAAGAAGTCCTTCAAAAGTTGTTGACCAAAAATGGTGCATTGATAAGTTAAACAGAACCCATGGCTCCGTAAACTTTTGCCTTGACCAAGGTCTTCTTATGTAAAGCCTCGTACCATATTGTATTGCAATCCATGAAGTCCTTTAAAAGTTATTGAGCAGAAACGAAATTTGTGACTAACGGGACGGGACGGACATTGGTGACACTATATGCTTCCGCTACAGATATGGTGGGGTCTACCATACATACAAAACAACTGACCTATTCTCATTAGTCTTACCGGTCAGATAGAACTTAGTTGTTATCTTGAAAGTTACCGACCAGCACATACGTTTCTCAAGAGAAGCATTCAAGATCAAATTGTATTAAACAATGTTACGGAATTATGTATTATTTCGTTTTTAAATAATGGTATAGGTTTATGATCTCTGCATAATAGTCTAACAGCTGTCGTCTTGCAAAAAGTACATATAGGGTATTCCAATGTGACTCAGTACATTAGGTCTTGGGAAATATTTTCGCTTTTAACATTAGTATATCACGTGATTTAGCGCGTGAGGATTGAACTTATGACCTAGATTATATGATTCATTTAAGAGTCAATACTTTATTGAGTGGTAAAAACGTTAGTGTATAGGTACTTTAGTGGTGTCACGCATAACCTAGTTTCTGATTGGTTCGGAGAAGGTCGTTTACTAGAAGGATTAAAATGTTTTTAACTCGCAATACAGTTTAAATTGGTTTTCCTTATTCTGTTTTGCGCAGTCAGAAGCTATATAACAAGGATGTCTTGCTGTGTTTAGGCATTCGTTCATAGTTCGTTCATCCTGAGAGGTCATAAAACGAGATTGGTTCATTTTGTGTGTGGATATTCTATTTCAGTGATATATTTATACAGTAACATTCTGGATTAAGTACTGTTTCTTAAACTTTTATAATTATACAGCTCCGTGGAATTATCGGAAACATTTCTAGAACTTGTGATATTCCATATTCACAAGGACTATTTGGAATTGATAAAACTTGGATATAACTGATTCTTGTGAATACATCAGTACAGTGAAGGTTTCATTCGTAATATACTTCATTCGGAATATTTGGATTAACTTCCAGATCAGTGAACTTTAGAACAATTTAGGACTTTTAAGGATATTCTATACTGTATGTTATTTTTAATTCTTTCACTTTGATTGTTTGTTGAAATATTTTCATATTTTAGGAAATTAAATATTTGTATTTTAAATCCTGAAAGCTTGTTTGAGTCTTTTCTTTTGTTACATTACTCCTAGTCGTAACAACAATATCATTTGTGCATCTGTTGAATTCTGAGTGTATACTGATTTTTCGGGGCGAGAGGATATTAATCTGTCGACAATCTGAGTGATTTGTATAGGAACCCTGTTGCGATTCATCTAGCCTTGTTTTCCGCTTGATGATTCAAACTGCCGTCTCTGCTCCATCATTTGATTTTAATTTGGTCCTGAAGGTTGTGTTCTAAGCGAGCGATGATGTCATTATCCGTATGAAATAAATGGATATTGAAAGAATAAAATCAGTTACTACTGGTACAGTCGGCGGAACTCAATATGCACACTAACTCGAACAGCGATCTGCATTACAGAGTTACCATGTGAAATTAATAAATCATGTGAGATAGCATACCATGGTCAATCTTTTGAAGAAAAGATGCATGAAGAAGTAGAAGTGTATAGCAATGATCTTGACCCGTCTGGTAACTTCATGGAAGCAAAGAGTCAAAAGTATCTCTTAAAAGAACTCTCTGAATTTCTATGAAATAATTGAAATTATATATTTATGAAGTCAAAAGGGCATAAGTATTGACACTCTTGTTTATAGCCAATTAAATTAACTTTTTTTTTTTTTTTTTTTTTTTTGCTTTCTCCAGGATTTTCTCTGCGGTCTTCTCACTGCTATTTGAAAATGCGAGCTATGTAACATGCAATATAATCTTGTGATTGATTGATTTGGTTCTTCAGAAATATTGTGTCTCTTAAGCCGAACCATCGTCATAAATGTCTGAGCATCGTAATTACCGTGAATCACACTCGAGTCTTGTACGCCAGCTTTTTGTCTCATTAAATAGAGAAGAGCAATGTTAAGAAAATTTACATCAATTCCGCCGTGACTGGACACTAACGATCTAGGAAACTAACTCAAATTGATTGTGACTGGCCTCGAATTCACATAACGTGGACGTAAACGCAAACCCATTTGTTGAGACATTAATGAGAACCAGTTGATGTACATGAAAGAGTTCTGACTAAATTGTTTTAGACCGAGAGTGTCGTTAAATATAGCTAACGTGCTGCATGGAAATATTACACATGCATTGGCAATCACACGTGTAATAGTTCATATTGAGTGTGCTCTTAGACTGAAAACATCGTTAATATGGGGTCTAATTTTCCAAAAAGATTTATATTGTCATTACTGTTCTTTTTACGGCTACATATAACCGAATGTGATCGATATGCGGCTGCCTCGGTGTGAACTTGGAAAAGACACAAAGCTCTCATTTTGTTATCATGATAGAGCGAATAATGTGTTAAAAGTGCCGTTAAAACAATCAAAGCAGCGATCGATAGTCTTTCTATTAAATTCGCAAGGTGTGCTGTAAGAAACAACTTTATGAGCTATAAAAGTAAAGAATTAAAGCCAACAACATACACTTTTTTATATCGATATCAAATATTTAATCACCCCTCCACACTCCCAAATATTACTCTCATACCAAAGCTGTGTCGGGCGACACACCTCAAATGTACTAACATATGTAAAATTTAATATTAAAGTCACAACATTTGTATAGGTATGTTTGGAGTGGAAATTTGAAACGTGCTGCATAAAAACCATTTGTTGATACATCATTTGTGTATACATGTACAAATTGGATCTAATGAAAAGGTCACGTGTACGAAATAAAGTAAGCATATACGGGTATCCAGCATTTGCATCTAGTCAAACAAGATGATTACATTCCAAGATCATGTCAGGAGAAGAATCATTTTAAACGACATTCTATAAACATAAAAAATAAATGTACTGAAGAATATCCTTTGATAGAGTAAGCTAAGCTGAGATAGATCACCTGTCCACAAATAAAATGCACAAATTATCAAGGAACATAAGAAACTTGCAAACCTTTTAAATATTTCCACCAAACAGATCGATAAGTCAAGAACAAACCAAAATACACTCTGGTTTTCAGTACTCATTAAATGCTTCAAATTTTGCCAATTTATTCATTTTAGCCGCGGTATAGTGCCTCATTTAAGAACTTGTTAAGTATACCAGTCTCCTATTATTCTATTTTTCGTCGAACAGGGCCTTTCTATTAGCTGATTTGTCATTCTTTGCACATTTCATTAACTATGTATATTGACTTAAAGTGATATACCAGTGTAGATAAAGTAAATACAATTCAATATTATTTGAACAGCAAATACAAGTTGGAAGCGATATAAAAACAACAGATATAAACATTCAACATATTAACAGAGAAACACACTCAGATGGTTTTTTTTTTATAAGTAATACACATCTGACCAATGTTATCGATCAGTAATTACCGGAGTTTGTAGATCATGTGACGTCATATTTTGAACACACATTTCACTTCCCTTTCTATCAAAACATAAACAAAGCTCGTGTTGCAGTTCCATATTATTTACTTTGTAGTTTTATCATCATAATCATGCCAAGAAGAGATTGTGGAGGTTCGAGCAAGGGTAGTGGGGTAGGTGTGTTGCGGCAAATTGTGGGAATACAAATGCAGATGGGTTTTCCATGCATTCCTTCCCCAAAGACCAAGCTCTTCGTCGTAGGTTTACACATTTTGTAAAAATCAAAAGGGCAAACTTGGGTGGTCCGACTGAGTTTTCTGCCCTCTGCTCCTTTCCTTCCCATTTAGGCATATATTTGAGGTTGAACATATGAGTAGGACAACACAGAAGGTGTTGATGCTAGTTTTTCTATCCACTGTGTGAAGGAATCTGACAACCAACCCAAGGTAACAGCTATGTAACTGAACTTTCAACACCAAAATGTTGTCAGCATCCAGGGAAGTAAATTGTCAAAGTTCACCTCCAAAGAAATAAGAAGGGGCTATTCAAAGAGAGAAGCAGCAAGGGTATTTTTTTAATGACAAGTACTTTATCATTATATCTAAGATATTCAACAGATCAATCACACATCATTTTCATTTGTACAATGAACAAGATTGCTTCATAGTTTCAACTAAAAAATGCAATTAATTTGTAATAAATAAAGAATTGCAATAAAACATTTGATAAATATTGTCAACATTTTGGTGCTGCCTTTTTCAAGTTAGTTTGACGATAAGAAGAGTAAAATTATGCCATAGCAGATTTAGAAGGCCTAAATATATATTTAATGGAAGTATTGTATGTTGGACAAATGTATGCATCAATTTACATGTGTTAGATTATAAACATGATGAAGTTTATTTGTATCCCCAATTAATAAAAAACCATACAGAACAACTTGAAGTACAAGTTTAACCATATTGCATTCTGACTTTCTGTTGTTGCTGACTGTTCACGTTCAACAACTTTTCAGTGCAAATTTATTTTTGAGGAAGTCAGATAAAGTTAGCCATCGGTATAAGTAATGATAAACTTTCTCAAATAAGGTACCATTGTAATCCATTTTGCCTGGAGTTGTGAGTGTTAGTCATAACACTAGAGATTTACATTACTGACTTGAATATCTTTCCCATAGAGAAACTCCACATATTATCGTCTAATAAACAACTAAAACAAACCCTAGAAAAAGGTCAACCTAACTTTTGTATTAAACTAAAGAAAGAATATATACATTTTGCGTTTTGTTTTAGGTTATTGCTGAACATGAGGAACAATGTTCAAAACAAACATAGGATGAAGCAACTCCGGATCAAGAATTAGAAATATATTTTATATGGACATTATGAAAGAGGTATATAAAATTTAGCTTTATTATATATATATATATATATATATATATATATATATATATATATATATATATATATATATTAAAAGTCAGTAAAATGTGGATAAAATACCTATTACCTATTTCTAAAGATTAAAAATAATCCATATTTTCACATTAGTTTGACATTTCTGACAACTACATGTCTTAACATCAGACATATTGTCAAATTTCGAGAAATAAACTAAAGAAAACCCACTGCTAAAACGAGTAGAGAAAAGGATTGATTTGCTCATCATGAATTTTTTCGAGGAAAAACTAAGTAGATATCAAAAATACATTTTAAATTTTTTGTATGTGTCAAACGCTTTCTGTTATGGCGCATAGGGGCTTTTGTTGAACGCATCATATGATATTTGCGAACTATTTTTATTTATAAAAATATTTCAAGATCTTAAGCTTTGTAAATGTTGAATAGCTTGTCCAGACAAAGTCCAATAGACAAACGTAATAAAAATCATGCAATTTACCTTTTTTGTCAGGCAGATGAATATGAAATTGTCGAAGTGAAACCTCTCACTGCATCCATTGGTTGCCAAGTCAACAAAAAGATAAAACAGTGGTCTAAGCAATGCCAAACTTCCATTAAAGAACCAAAAGCAAACACTCGACCTGCAGTGAAGATGAAAATCGGAGGTAATTGGATATTTTCAGATACGCACTTTTATTTATGATTTGTTCTATATAAAAAGGTTCATTTAATATTTCTTCCAGACAATAGTTGAAAACTCACAGAAAATCAAATAAATATATAACAAAAAGAAAATCTAATTTTTTAAAAGAAATATTACCTTGTATCTACTAAAAAACAAAAAAAACCCCAAACATTAGATGTCTTATATATAGCATCCATCGTGTTATAATTAAGACCATCATTACTAGATATAGATACTGCTACGACATTCCTATCAAAAGTAAATGCGACTCTTCGATGCAATCAAGAGTTAATGTGTACTGAGCCTAAATTTGGTATTACTATTATTTTCATTTTACTTTGATTTACATCAGACACCACATATCTAATTTCATCAGACACACTAGGCTCAGTTATCTTTTCTCAAAAGGAAACCTCGGGTTAATTGTCTCCTCCAATTGTCCACATGGATCTTGGGCTCGATGGCATAACTACTTCGATGCTTGTCTAGATGTAAGTGCTAATGATGTCCGTCCTGAGACCTGAGCAGGTCAATTTCGATTGGAACCGGCGATATTCGCTCAGAAACATTTTAATTGCGTGGAGGAATTTCATTGTTATTTTCAAACAGACATTCTTAATCAATACTAAAATATTTGAAATAAAAAATAATTCTGTTTTTAACAAAAATAATAAAGTTCTGAGATTCGGAGAGTGTGAGTTGGGCATTTTAAGTACACAATTAAGAGGTCTCAGATGTAAAATAACATAACTCAAGAACGCAACGGGTCTTTTTTGAAGCAAAAAGTACATTTTGGCATCCAAGAGTGGGAGGAATCGGCCTCAAACGTTTTATAATCCCCAAATTAAGGCCAGTTGAAGTGTATGTTTGCGATTAGCTTATACCAATTACGAATTTCATTTTACTCTCGAATAACTAAAATTTAATCGCATTGGTACACTCACTAATATAACGGGTTGGCCTCTCCAAGCAATCAAAGTATTTTCTTTGTTATTATTGATATCATTTTTGTTCTTACTGTTGTTGGCTTATAAAGTTGGCACTAGTTCTCGAGTTTTCCCACATTGTTAAGCTAACATCAGCATTTAAAGTGCGAGGGAAATTTTTATAGCTGTCATTCTTATCTTGAAAGAAATGTTTAAATTTCAATTCACTTCGGTATCAACAATATTAAGTTGCAACTCTTTCTAAATAAGACTGGTACTAAATTCATCCCTGAATTTCAAACCATAACCTCAAAAGTATTTTCTTCCTCCATGATGGTGCTGCTGTGACCGGGACGATTATGGTGTAGTACCAGACTTTGAATTCATAAAACTATAAAGACCGAGACAACTGTGATCCAATATCTCGAAAGCTATCGAAACAATATTTCATTCAATGTTTATTTTAGGCTTTCTTTTCAGGAGGAATATTTTTCTTGCAAAGCTTTAAGAGCGTTTCCGAGGTTGCACACAAGGCGATCCTCTACCACCACAAGCCTTCATAATTTGTGCAAAGTTTGCATGATTAAAAATGTTCACCGGTCAAAATCATTTTAGTGAATTATAAAGAAAACTTTATCTCTAGTTGTGCAGATGATACATCCTTAGATTGTAGATGACTCTGACAGATCGCTTACATCTCCAATATATATATCTAATATTTCCCGTTCAAAGAGTTTGGTTTGGAATCAAATTGATAGCAAGGTAAAACGATGTCTTTATTATCAGCTCAGTTGGGACTGTATTGAATGTACGTTTTTGAGAGTTAAGCTTTCTATAAACCTTAGGAAAATGATAGATATTAATACTTAGGTAAAATTTAATATTTAATTTACAGTTGTCAAAAAGATCACCATTTGGAACAAATAGCTGTTATTAAAAGTTTGATAATTTAAAACATTTGCCATTTACTCATAGTTTTGATATAATCACCAAAGAAGATTTTAGAAGCAGTTAACTCTTTTTTTTACAAATTCTTGTGGAATTTTGTTGAATTAATAAGATTAAGAAAACTGTTACAATTAAGGATTATATAAAGGGTAGTCTAAAATGATTAATATATTTTATTTCTCATGATTCCTATCACAAAGATACAAAGAAGAATGTTGCAATGCAAATCAAAAATGGGTTCATGTGGTTCAAGCTGCCTATCCTGATATTATGAAATTTTTCATGTTTGGTTAAGATGTTTTGAGAATTGATTTACATCACTGGAATGACATTTGGAGTGTTTGGATGAAGGTTAATGACTCTTTCAAAATATAATCATTAATATTCCAGTATGGTATAAAAAAGGAATAAGAGTAGCTAGAAATTCCATTTTTTGTAAGGTATCCACATAATTAATGAATTATATTTATGAGAATGAAAATTAAATGTCTTTATAATAATTTTAAGAAATTTACTCCGTATCGATTATTTTCACAGACTTTCAAGTGTTATTAGATCATCGAGTCAAAACAAGGATTAACTAGGAGCTTAACACTTTGAAAATGTCAATGTCCGTACATTTTACAGTTTTTACTTGAAGAATAAAACGGATATAAAAAAAAATATAGGAAAGTTATAAAATAAAATGATGAAACACCCACCACATATACAAAATAGCTTAGAGATACGGAGGTTAATAATGAAAATCAATGGAAACAAGTTTTAAATTACATTTTAAAATGACTAAATATTTTAAGTGGAGATAGTTTAAAATGGAACTTTTTCATACAATACTTACTTCAAATTCAGTTGTATCACAATTGCTTTGGCAGACACTGATATATTACAGGAACTTGAAATGTATATAGTCATGGTTGTGATATATACTCTATGTTGATGGATATAAATTTGTATTTAACAACTAAGGAAATATTTGCAGTAAAGAAAGTAATTAATCCATGTTTCTAAAATGGCATTACCTTTTATTTCTGGAACAATAATGTTGTTTGTTGTTATATTTTTATTAAAAACAGAGACTCCGTTATTTGTATTAAAAACAGAGACTCCGTTGTTTGCATTAAAAACAGAGACTCCGTTATTTGTATTAAAAACAGAGACTCCGTTATTTGTATTAAAATAGAGACTCCGTTCACCAAATGAATATATGTCTCGTAGAAATGAAAGTGAAACGGCAACATTTTATTTAACAAGTTAAATTACTGTTCACTTTGATTGAATTTCGTCAAATGATTTATAACTATGTCATCTAAAAAAAATTAACAAATGTTAAATTGATAAAAAAATTCGTTTAAGGTAACATATATTGATTGTGAAAGAGTACGAATGAAATGTGTGATAATATCTGAATCCATCAAAACATGGATACGTGACGCTACGCTTTGCAGGGTAAAGTTCCATTTATCATATTCCTTGTTTGGAATTATAACTGTCAAAGGATTGTCATAGCTGATTGAGTGGTTATATTTTTAAACAATTCTTCTATGAAACGATTTTAATGAAGTTTGCCACATTTCCTTGAGATGAATACTTCATCACGAAGCTTCCTAAGCAACCTCCATCATTATCATCATCATCATCGTCATCATCATCTTCTTCTTCTCCTTCTTCTTCTCGTGAGAGGGCAAGAATGAGTCGTCCATTGCAGATACAAATTTATAACGACGTCAAAACTTTGGTTGAATAATGATTTTGTCCTTAGTGAATTAAATTAAACTTAATTAAATTGACACCAATGGTAAGAAAGAGTCGCTTTATCGACAAAGGAAGTCGTTAGAATAATTTGATTCCATCTTATATAGCTCAAATCTGAGAGAGAGAGAGAGAGAGAGAGAGAGAGAGAGAGAGAGAGAGAGAGAGAGAGAACGAAAGAGAGAAAAAAGAAAAAATACTTGGACCTGTCTTCCTTGTACCGTAATGTAAATATCAGAATTGCAATAGTCGTATATGTATATATTTGAGACGCTGAAGTTGAGCCTAGTCAAATAGAATCTTGTAACCTGTCGTGGAAAAAATCTAACAATGTGTCCGTACGACATGGATTCTAACGCTAATATGATACAATTGAGGAGCAAAGTTCTACTCAGTAAAAGTGTCCCAGAAATGGTAAAAACAAATTTGACTTAGCTATTCTTATTGTGAAGCATCGAGCCAAATTTGGTTTCAATCCAAGAAGTCATTCATTCTCAGAACAGGCATTATAAATCAAAGGGTGTCGAACAATATTTCTGTTCTATTTTTAATTCTGTTAGGATACTTGTGTCTCGGAGCAATTAGAGCCAAGCCGGTTGATAATTTGAGTGTTTTTAATTGGAACCCTATTGCGACTCATAGAGCCATTTTCTGCTTGAGGATTTCAATTGCAGTCTTTACTTCGTCATTGAAGCGGAATTCGAACCTCCTGACCTCTACATTCTAACCGAGACTCCAAAATCGGTGAGTGATAGTGCCATTATCCGTATGAAATAAATAGAGAGTGAAATAATAAAAATAGTTATCTTCTAATCGGCGAATCTGAATATGCAAATTAACTTGTTCGGGTAAGATAACGATCTGCATTGCAGATGCATCAATTGAACGTTTTGCTAAATCACATAAGGAAAATGAATGAGTTTTGAAATTTGATATCAGACTGAGTTTCACTGAGTGTAATAGAGCAAATTCCTTTTTAAGTAATGATTTCTTGCTGATTTTTTAAAAATATTTCGTAGACTCTACAGCCGATTATTGACAAAAACTGTTCCAATTTGACGATATATTATTGTCCGTCTTTACGACGCGATATTTTTAAATCATGTGAAATGGCATGCATGATCAATTTTATAAACAAAAGAGACATAAAAGATTAGAACTGCCTAACAATCATTTTGACTCCAGTCTGGAACTTCATGAAAGCAAAGAATTCAAGGTATCTATTAAAACTCTTTGGATTCCTATGAAGCAACTGAAATTATATAATCAAACAAGCATATGTATTGAAAATCATATTTATAGCCAGTCAACTTAATTGGTACTTTTGTGCAGGATTTCCGCCGCGATTATCACAATGTTATTTAAAAACGAGACCTATTTAACATTGAATATGACCTTTTGATTGATTGACTGATTTGAATCTTCACAAAAATAGTGTCTCTTAAGCCGCACCATTGCCAAAAATGTCTAAGTATCGTCCTTACCTTGTACCGCACGCCAGACATCTACATGAGCCTTTAGTTGCTGCAGAAATATTAAATTTTTTTAGACCTAGAATGTCGCTAAATATAGGTGAATTATTGTACGTAATTATAAATTCATGCTCAGTCACAGATGCAATAGTAGAGTTTGTGTGTGCTGTTAGATTTAAGAACAAAGAATATGTAGTCTACATATAACATATCTAGTCTACATACCACACATGTAGTCTACATATAACCGAATGTATCCAAACAGAAGATGCTGTTTATAAATCTAGAAAGTTTTAAGTATTAATTCACTCAACCACACTGCAACAGATTGGACCGAACACTTTTTCGTAACAAGATAGCTAACTCTGCTGTCATACTCCATCGACTTTCGGGGAAAAGCCTCAACATTTACCAACATTTGTTAAATTTAATATCGAACTCACATACATTTTGTTGCATGTCTGGAGTAGAACGCAATTTGTTTTTAATCATGCCGCTACATTTAAAGATTTTACAGAGTTTTGTTAGTGAAATCCAGCTGTTTTGCTTGCACTGTTTTCATAACACAAGACGCAGTTTTTTAAAATTGTCAAATAATATCCATAAGACAGAGACTGTGACATCTAATACAATAAAACTTAGGAATCGTATCCTGCACAGATTATACTGAATTCCATCGACGCAATCAAGATACAAATTGATCAAAACTATCGATGATGGATTTCACTTGTCGTATTGAATTCATGCTCAAGTTAATAAATGTCGAGCTTCAATGAAAAGGCATTATCTGTCATTTGTAATCTCTATTTACATCCAGACTTTTAATGATGAAGTTTCATTGTTTATTTTGCAATCTGAGTTCAATTATTGTTGACATACAGTTTCATTATCACGAGACCTGGTTTCACAAAGTCTAATCCATATCATGAAGTGGACTAAAGGTAATATAAGATCAATGTATTCGCAATATTCGGAGAAGTGAGCTTCTAAATTTTGAGTTCGGTAACATACGTGTATCTTATGATCTGCATTTTAGCTTTGATTTGGACGTAAACAACTTATGATGACACACTTTTCAATAAGTCCATGATACAGATACAAAATCTGTTATACCTCAATGCTTTTCTATTTTACTGCAGGTATGTTATGTATTATCCACCGAACTCTCCCTCAAATTCACGGCCTTCCCAAACAAACACTTAGTATTTCATGGGTAAAACCAATTCCTGTGTAAATATCGAAGCTACTCAACTTCATAATTAATAAAACTGGACTGATATATGCAGGTAGCAGCTATGGACAAGGTTAACGAGGACTTTTTCAGAAATATACCCTATCAAGGACAAACAAATCTTTCAGTTAACTGAAACTGATGAGTTAAGCAAACATCGTTTTAAGGTAGAATAAAAACAAAGAGAGCGGGTCCAGTAATCTCCCCAGTGTTCCAAAGAACAAAGTGTACCCTAGAACTGAGCATCCATATTTCATTTCCACCTGTTCATATTCCTAAAATCTGAACCATTTCTAAGGATCGGCAATTTTCAGGCAGAAATAAATTATTACCTATGTCATTATCCCTTGGAGTGATCTAAAACAATTTGCAGACTTTCGCTTTGATTGTCACTCACAGTATCCATACAGATATACTACTTTGACGCTTACAAAGGAAATTCACTGACGAGAAAACATCTGTGTTGAGACATCATCTGTGTGTACTTGTAAAGCGTCGTGTATAATCAAATGCCACGTGTACGAAACAAAGTAAACGTCAGGGTATCCAACATTTCCATCTAGAAATATCTTGTAAAAAATGATAACTAAATTCCAATACCGCATCTGGAGAAGAATTAGTTTAAAAGAAAGACCACACAAAGCAAAAATGCCTTCATTGAAGACTATGTTATGCTGAGATAGGTCGTCTGTCCGCAATCAAAATGCACAAACTATGAGAGAGAAAAGTGACTTGCAAAACTTTTAACATTTGTACCACTAAATAGGTCGATAAGTCAAGAACACATCCAGGTTTTCATTACATCATTAATTGCTTCTAATTTTGTCCAATTTATTCTTCTTAAATACAAGTTTCTTATTATAATGCTTTTCGTCGAACACGGACTTCCTATTAGTTGATTATTGGTTACTCTTTCCACAGGTCCACTAACTGTGTATTTTAACAATGTATATTGACTGAATGAAGGCGTTAAATATCCTGAAGTGGTGCGTAAACCATTGCTCGCCGCGGAAATGATGAAGCCTTCTCAGTGTGGTTAAAATCAAGCTCTACTTATGATAAGTAGATCTGATAGGCACTGATAAAGGTTTATATTCTACCGACCTTTGGAATTCCCGGACCACTTATTTTTAGCAACCTGTCAAATAAAGTGCTCGATTTCATGCAAAGGAGCGTCATCGTTAGAAACGACATATTCCGAATAACGTTTTTCACTTTCAGAAAACTGTAAGTCAATTATGAATCGAAAGGTCAACAGAACGTGACCTCGTGCGTCGGACCTCCGTTATGTCGGAGATCTCAATTTGAATTAGATTTAAACTTTGCCACACTGATTGTTAATATAATCAAATCATCTAATTGTCACCAGTGGAGGGATGTTTTGATAGAAATATATTTAACGGTTGATATGTAAATTATTCGTGTATCAAAATTATTTGCATCACATCATTTAAGATGGATCAATATTAACATACAATCCCCAGCAACACAGCACAGCATTTCCAAGTACCAGTTCACTAAGCAACTCAAACGTTCTTCCTTAAGTTAAGAGTTTTATATTTCTTTCTTATTGCTCAACTTACAGCAATGCATTTTTAGTAAATATGTATCATTTAGTCATAATATCCTGAATTATCCCGAAAGGAGTATCATTGTTTCTCTAAGAAAAAGTTCAGAGTTCTCTCATACTTACTTAATACTTTTACTGGCGAGTATTCCGACACCATTAGCAGACACATATTATGGTTTTGTAAGATGGATTAGCGGACACTTGCTTCGGTACAATGCGGTCCTATAGTCTAATCCCTAATATTTAGTATTATTTGTTAAATCAAAAAGTGTACGTATCTAACTTGGACACAATGTAAAAGAAAATGAAACAACTTGTATCTTCCTTTTGAGTAACTGTTTACGGACTTCGCCCAGTTTATGATCAAGAAAACTCTGGGGAAGTTCAGATACACTTCCAAATTTCTGATGCACTGGAAATCAACGGTTACTTTGAGCCGCAGAGCTGGATGGACCTACCATGAAAACAGAATACGTTGTCCTAAAGCAAGACAGGCGCTCTAAACGATGAAACTTCCAGTAACTAATCGGAAAATAGAAGAAAACCAAGAAAGCATCTCAAGACATCTCTGTTGTATAATTATAAACGTGATACATTAATTGTCTTTAACGTGTTATTATTATTATTAGTAGTAGTAGTATTGATAGTAGCAGTAGTAATAGTAGTAGCAGTAGTAGTAGTACTAATAGTTGTATTTTTATAATTGTATCATTACCATTTGCTGTTAAAACCAACAAAACAATAACGATCATTATCATCATCGTCAATATCATCAAACAATCTTATTAACTGAACCAGAATAAAATGTGCCATCTTGGATAAGAAACACACGAATCCTTAAATTTAGTCAGAAAGAGTTATTTATTGCAGTTTGCACTGAATCTTCCGCCTGTATCCATCTCCATTCCGTTATGCTCTGGCCCATAAAAAGGTAAGTGGTACCTTTTCACGAGATTTTTAAGACGGAAAAGTTTTTGTGTTTGGTAAGATACCGTAGGTGAAGTAATGATAAATGTATGAAACAACATCTATGAAAGTTTCTCATCTTGATAAAAAGTGTATAAAAAGCAGAGAATAGCTACCGTTCTTTCGGTATTTAAAACAAATGACTTTGAATTTCTTTTATTATTTTACCATTATTTTGAGTAATCAATACTAAAAATTTTAACAAAAAATAATTTTGCTTTTAAGAAAAGTAGTCAAGCAACATGATTCAGAGTGTATATAGGGCATTTAAAAAGTAGTCAAGCAGCATGATTCAGAGTGTATGTAGGGCATTTAAAAAGTAGTCAAGCATCATGATTCAGAGTGTATGTAAGACGTTTAAAAAAAGACAAATAAGAGGTAATAAATGTAAAATAGCATATGTCAACAACGCAACTTGTCCATTTTAAATGCAAACAGACACATTTTGGTTTATAAACCCCTAAGTTAGCATCCATTTGCGATTAGTATTTGCTCGGAATTTCATTTTCTCTTGATCAACTAAAGTTTACTTATGTTGGCACACTCACTAATATAACTGGTTTGCCTCTCCAATCAATCACTATATTTCCTTTGTTATTGCTATTATTGTTGTTAACTTATAGAGTTTCCACCATATTTTATCTGCTATCCGCCGTAATTTAAATCAACATAACTATGAAAAGGAAACTTTTAAACGATGTCGTTCTTAAAGATACAGAATTTGTTTAAAATTTCTATACACTGTGTTATCAAGAAAATTAAATCTTGACATAACTCTTTTTAATAAAGCTGGTACTGATATCATCACTGAATTTCAAACCACAGGAACAAAACCACGTTCTTCCCCCATGCTGATATCATCTTAGCTGACCTTAGCAATGGTGGGTAAATGGACATTAATTCATTCCAAAAAGCGCACAGAAAACTAGCACTTTCGAGATAAATCAAAACAGTCACCATTCTGTAGTAGTACTAGTAGTACTAGAAGTAGTTGTTGAAGTATTAGCAACATCGCTTTCCCTCCTTCAGCTCGCCGTGGAAGATCTTCTTTGGTAATCGTTCTTCTGACATCCTGGTGATGTGGCCGCCCATCTCAACTGTGATTTCATCAGCAGAGTGTGAATGTTTGGTATGTCTACCCGTGTGAGAACCTCGGTGTCTGGGACCCTGTCCTGCCATTTTATCCTCATCAGTTTCGTCAGGCAGCCCATGTGAAAATGATTCAGCTTCTTCGCATGGCGTCTGTGCACCTTTCAGGTTTCGCATGCATACAGCAGGGTCGGCAACACAATGGTTTTTGTAGACCTTCAGTTTCGTTTGTAGACTAATGCCTCTGCCCTTCTACGCTTTGTATCTAGTCTGCCAAAGGCCACACTTGCTTTAGCGTTGGTTTCATCATCGATGTTGACTATACGTGACAGTATGCTGCCAAGAGAGATTTGAACTTGTCCACTGCCACGAGGGTTTGACCGTTTACTGTGATGGTAGGCTCTACGTAAGGCTTTCCTTGTGCAGGTTGAAGCATCACCTCTGTCTTCTTTCATACTGATTGTGAGACCAAAGTTGTCACAAGCTGAAGAGAAATGGTCCATACCGTGTTGCATGTCAGACTCAGATTTGGCATTCAGAGAATAGTCGTCACCAAATAGGAGATCACGAACACTTCCTGTAACTTTTATTCGCCTGTAGTATCCTTAGGTTGAAGAACTTGCCGTCAGTCCGGTATCTGATCCCAGTGCTATAGTCACAAACGGCGTCAGTAAGCATGGCAGATAACATCATACTGAAGAGGGCTGGGGCCAACACACACCCTTGCTTAACTCAACTGGTGACTGGGAATAGTTTAGATGACTCTCCGTCGTCCATGACACGAGAAAGTACATCACCATGGAATTGCAAAACCATCACGATGAATTTCACTGGGCAACAAAATTTTGACATGATCTTCCAAAGGCCTCCACGGCTGACTGTGTCAATGGCTTTTGTGAGGTCGACGAATGTGGTGTACAGGTTGGAGTTCTGTTCTTGGCATTTCACCTGGAGTTGATTAGCTGCAAACACCATGTTTGTGGTCCCTCGTCCTTTCCTGAAGCGCTGACTCTCTGGCAGGAGGCCTTGATCCGTGTGATGCACAAGACGATTCAGCAGAACCTAAGGATACTACATGCGAATAAAAAGTTACAGGAAGTGAATGTTCGTGATCTCCGATTTGGTGACGACTATTCTCTGAATGCCAAATCTGAGTCTGACATGCAACACGGTATGAACTATTGACAACAAGTAGATGCCCCGATGGTTGTCGCAGGATTACCGATTGTCTTTCCGCTTGTACAAGTGGTCGATGGATGCATCTTTGTACTTCTTGGGTATATTTCCCTGAGTCCATATTGACTGAAAAAGTTCAGTAAGTTTATGTGCCATGTGCGACCCTGTATATTTGTAGACTTCTACTGGTATAGCATCTGCTCCAGGTGTTTTGCCTTTTGACAGCAGGTCAATTGCTTTCACCGTTTCAATCAGCGTTGGAGGATCAGCAAGTGATATATTGATTTCCACTTGGGGCAGTCGATCAATTGCCTCCTCTCTGATAGATGACTGATGATTGAGGATGTTGTTGAAGTGAACTGTTCATCTTTGAAGTATCTTTTCTTTGTCAGTGAGCAGCGTGGCATAGTCAGCCCTCAGTATTGGAGATATTCCTGATGGACCATATGTTGTCTTCAAAGTATCATAGAAGTTCTACATGTCATTCCTGTATGTGTAGGACTGAATCTCATCTGCCTTATTGCTCATCCATGAGTCTTGCAGCTCTCTGAGTTTGCATTGGACAGTCCTCTTGATGTTGTTGAAGGGTGCCTTATTAGATCATGAAGTGTTGTCTTCTAAACAGGCCTTCTGTAACTGATGTTTGTCATTCAGAAGTCTCTGTATGACAGCATTGTTCTCATCAAACTAACATTGACGTTTTTGCGTGATGGAACCAAGGGTTTTGAATGCAGTTGAGCACACAGAGTATCTGAGGGATGCCCAGTTTTCCTCGACATATTTGGACTTTATATCGATTGTATCCAGTTGGCTGCACAGTTCTTCGACAAATGCCTGTTTCACATTCTCCTCTTTCAATTTGGCGACATTAAACATTTTCGGCACTTTTTGGCCTTCTGGTCGTCTGCTAGGCTGAATCTGAATCTTGGAGAATATGCGCCTGTGGTCAGTCCAGGATTCTGCACTTCTCATGGCATCATTCGGATATTCTGCCTGTCTCTTTACCTGACGATGACGTTGTCAATAAGATGACAGTGCTTGGAGCGAGGATGCATCCAAGACGTCTTGTGGCGGTTTGGCAGGCGGAGGGCTGTGTTGGTGATTAGAAGGTCATGTTCAGCGCATTTCCTCAATAGGAGGAGTCCGTTGTTGTTGCATTTGCCATAGACATTTTTGCCAATGACACCTGGCCATATTTGGTGATCTGTGCCAACTCTAACATTTACGTCACCAAGGATAACGAGCTTGTCTGTCTTTTTCTACTTCTGCAATAGGATACAACAGGTCTTCATAACATTTTCCTTGATCTCATCTGCGTTAGTCATATTGAGTGCATAGGCGCTGATGATAGTTGCATGTCTTTTGCCAGACAGTTGGAGTTTCATTTGCATTATTATTATGTCATTCACGCCTTTTGGAAGATTTGTAAACTTGCTATCTAGCTCTGATTTGATGCCAAATCCAACACTAGTTTCACGTCGCCCTTCTTTATTTCAGCCACTCCAGAAGAAGGTGTAGCCGGCTCCTACTTCGGTGAGTTGTCCTTCCTCAGCTAGGCGAGTTCTACTCAGGGCTGCCATCTGGATGTTGAATCTGGCCAGTTCTCTACCAACAAGAGCTGTTCTTCTCTCTGGTGTACTTGCTGATGAACTGTCCATTAGTGTGTGTACGTTCTGGGCACCGATGGTGAGTTGCGTGATCTTTGTCTTCTTGTTAGTTTTCCGACTGCTAAGGCAGGATCCCCGTCAGCCGCGGTATGCTGGCCAGGGTTAAGGTGAAGTAGGTAATGTTTAGGGCACCTTTACTAGCCACTTCATCGTGCTACTGAGGTGAGCAGTTTGATTTTTAAAGGCCTGCTCAGTCACCCATGGGGCTGCCGAGTTCCATTGCTGCTTCGGTGCAGCAAAAAGCGACCCTATGACCTGAGCCGCATGTGTGCAGGTCTGCAGCTACAGCTTCCAGTGTATCCACACCTGCTGCTTTGCTGCTCGCCCATCGCCACAGGACTTGAAAGTATCTGGTGAGTCAAGGGGAATAGTGTCATAACTTGCTCTTGATTTTGGATTTAAGTGAGGGAAAGTTGCGCTCTTTCGTCCAAGTTTGTCTGAATCCAATCACATGACAATGTCGAGACGTCTGGAGACAAGTCTGGATATAGTGGATGGCCATCAGTTCCTACTGCAAGTGAGCTGATGCCCTGCGCTGTCCACACAGTTCTTGCCATCTGCCTTCTCATCTGGGGGATGAGCATATCTGCTCGGCTGACTGATCGACGAGAAAGGAGTTTCAGGTCAGGTCAGACATCGCCTGCTACCGTAAGTTACAGAAGACGGTAGACATTGAAGTATATAAAGGGTAAATGTGTATGGCAAAAATGTTTGGAATGACAGTTGACTTCGTTCACAATCATATACTATCCCAACGTTTTCAGTGTCAATGTTAATAACAATATAGCTATAAACTCGGTATTGTGACTCTTCCGTTTCTTTGCAAATAACAACATACAATTCAGTCAATGTACACTCCGAGTTAAATTACTATCTAGTAGCTGGCCAATTATTTCCTTCCGTCCAGAATCTTTACATTTTTAAGTTTGATTGCTTGCTCTCCATATGCCTTCAGTTAAATCTTAAATGCCGACTATAAGGCTTAAAGAGAATAAAACTTTGAGTTTGAGTCTGAAATTGAGTATCCATTATCAGCTAATCAGAAAAGAGCTTTGAAAAGTTGTCTCACTTGTGATCGGTCGAAATAAAATCTCAAATTCAAACTCACGCTCAAGAGTTGTATTACTTCAAGCCCAAATAATTTATGTCGGAAGCTAAGTTTTCATTATTCTTTTCACCCAGCTTGGCTGTCTGGCATTGACTTCTGCTAGCATTTATACATTGTTAAAGTAACTTATTGTTTCTGATATAAATGAGGTAAAATGTAAACTATGAGACAGATCAGTTCTCTATATATGTAATTCGCTGCTTCTTGGATCCCATTCTCTTTTGTCTATTTAAAACGACGATCACAATGTGTAAATTTAATTACTTGATGTAATGAACACTGATATATATATTATTTTCTGTTCCTATTGGTGCAACTTGCAAATGTATTAAGATATTCTGACGCCACGGTCAGTGATAAGGTTATCGACATTTTTCCTTATCATTATTTAAAGAACATACTGAATTGTATTAAATCATACTTCTCTCTATATACTTGTACAATACAAGTGTTGCATTTGAGTGTAAATGTCAAATAAATTATACTTTCTCTTGACATAGAAAATGTTTGTTCGTATGAACAAATTTAAGTCTTTCAAAATGTATCTTTTTGATGGGGTGAAGTTCAACATTTATATTTTCATGGACACAAAAATATTCGTTTTACATGACAATTGAAAACTTCCATTATATGTTCTTAATTTTTGGCAGGACCTTACTTGCGCAGAATAAAATCAATAAATAAAAGTAAAGACCTATTGCTCCCACAAAAAAATATTGTATTGTTTTATTTTCGATGACTGATTGATCTTTAATATCAGTCCTAGATTAAAAGACTTCACACAGACACACGCGCAAGCACGCACACACAGACACACACAAGTCTGAGATTTGGTGTGACTGGAAGACGATCTATTCAGCCAGCCAGTTTCGTATAGCAGTTAGAAGCTGTGCAGGTGTTCCTTTATCGTGTTGATATTTCTACAGTCTTCTAAACTCTTGCTCGTCAAGAATCTGTTGTTTGTCCTTGTAGCTTTAGTAATTAATTAAGCAAAAATGCTATATTGATTAGATTATTTTTAAGTACAAGTTAATTTTACGACACAAATCAGTACATTCACGGTGTTTTGCAAGTTCGTATTCGCGTAACATCTTAAACTTATCTTCAGTACATTTAAGGGCAGATCATGGTCTATTTTGTTTGCTGTACTGACTACTCCTAAAAAAATTGCATAGACACAGATCTGGCGGCGCTTTTAAGGGCAAAAGATTGATGTTATTTCTCCTGCGCATCTGGAAAAAAAGAAACTAGAGCAAACGAGCAACATCTTGAACTATGCATACTGTTTATACTCGCTTGTAAGTCTAGTCCAACTACAAACAATATAAAACCTTATCTGCCATCGCAAAATGGGCCTGCGATCAGGGTCTATGTTGTTTGATCAACTGATTACTACTAACAAATTGCATAGATCCAGATCGGGCGGCGCATTTTTGGCGGCAGATCTGGGTCTGTACAGTTTGCAATTGGACTCAACATCTAAGCGAGTATAGACGGTAAGTGTACAAAAATAACTAACATGAAACCTCAACGGTAGGTCACCACACCAGCTGCCCCAACTCCAGCCATTATTACACAGAATAATGTCTTTTCTGACAACAAAACACAGAAGAAGTACCATCTTGTCTTATGCGCCTGATACCTGATATTTGTGAAGGCATTAGAAAGTGTTCCGAAGTTTTAATCATTAGTTAAAAATTCCCTAGTCATGACTTGAGATAAAATAGAAACTGGCTCTCAGTTGTAAAGAGATATCACGGACTTAACCTTTGGTCTGGACCATCTCTTTTTCACCACTTGTCATGTAATGCCATTTGGGTATAGCAAAAAGTATCACAATTTACCTCTCTTTTTGAATATGAAGAACAAAATTCTTGTTTGATTAATTAAGGTGGATGGTAAACAAAATAAATTTGATACAAGGGCATAAGCCCTATTAAGGTGAAGATTAAAGTCTTTTGGTGGTGTGGTCATAACACTAAAATGACTCGGGATGAAACCAGACAAGTGCAAAATTAGTAGAAAAAAAAGAATAAAAAAGAAATCTTGATAATATAACGCCATGACCTACGATGTCTTTTTTAAGTATCTCGCATGTATAAGAGAGCAACTGACTGATCTTAAGAATCATGTTTTGAGATCTCTCAGTCTCAGAAACAAAGGGTGTCAGACGCCCACTTTGGTCTGTAATTGACAAGCACTCGACAACTTATGTTGTTATTCTCACAAATTGTCTTTTTTCTTGACAGATGTTGCTTTCTCTGTTTTCCAAAGGTTGCTTCCTGACACTTATTTTTTCCTCTTAAGTTTATGCAAATCAATCATACACCCGACATGTAAGTATCAATCGTTTGATGGGAAAATGAACTAATAATGTATATGCTAGAATACGGTATAACATTCCACCAGAAACTTGGACAGTCATATATAGAATGAAAGGTGATTTTTTAGTTTCATACACCACAATGGCTAGCTAAGAATTTTTAAGATAATCTTGGCATCACTATTATTGATGATGCAAAAAAATATATATATATAAAAACAAAACAATATGATGACTGAGTTAAAGGGCTACAAATCTTACTTTTTTAAATTAAAAATTTTCAACATATTTTTTAATATAAATTTATCTCCTTTTCTCTCCTATTGAAGCCGCAATTGCGAGTCTTTAAACACTTTCATAGACTTTCCGGCCAAGATCAAGCTAGCCATTTTTAATAAATGCATTGTTTATTAATATTATTGTTTTTCACCCTTTTTCATTCTCTTTAAAAGGCTGCAATCCCTTGCCCCAAAAAGTTAAATCAAGGCAATGCCATTATATATACATACACACACACACACACACACACACACACACATATATATATATATATATATATATATATATATATATATATATATATATATATATATATATATTAGAGTAAAAGAGCGAGGACTTTGGAAGATTCACATACCCGTCTGCCCGGTACTTTAGCATGTAAATGAGTTACCGTGTGTATCACTATATTGTTGTTAACAGAAGTGTATCATGCTGTAAATATACAGACACAATGAGTAAGTAAAAATACGGAATGGTAAGCTTTGCACATGCAAAATAGCATGTGCACGCTGTCTCATTGTCATTATCAGACGATAGTATTGTGTTGAACCCCCAACAATTCTACCTGCTGTGGTGTAATGTACACATGCTATTCGACCACGATTTGATGGCCAGGCCAAAGGTTAAACGGAAGAGTATATTGTGCGCTTTCAAATGTGCATATAGTTTTCCTTCCTGGCGTTGACACAGCAAACACATGCTAAAATGCAAAACTATTTGACATGCTTATTTTATTATCACTTAACTACTGTGTTGTGAGTGAAACGATATATCAAGGTATCGATACTTTTTCTATATCGATACCCATATCGATATAAGAGGGGAAGAATCGATACGTACTTACACTATGCAAGTTACTTTAATCTTCAGCAGTCGTGAATAATTATTAGTCGTTTGCCTTTTCATTCTTTAAATTGAGAATTCATCTGAGACAGCCGTAGCAAGTACGTGCACTCATTTCTGTCAGTAAAAAATAAAAGCAATTGATAACACCCACTCGCCTTTAACAAATTAACACAAGGTGACTAACTCACGTGGTTCGAAATCTGCCCCCTTCTCCCGCCCCAATTCCATGCTAATTAGTTGATCTCGTCTGCATCTTCAGTCACTGATAACATATATCAACGGAAAGAAGACATTGCAGATTTCTTTCCTATGTATGATTTAAGTACTTTACTGATCATGTAATAACCATTTTTACCGAATTTATCTGTTGCATTGCATCTTGTCTACTTGGATCGAATTGAAAACTATACATACGGTGTGTCACGCAGTGTTACATGCATTTCTGATTAGTGGATGTTGTTTGTTCAAGTCCAGGGTAAAACAATAACCACAAATCATAACGAACTGTAGCGTGTTCACTGCGTGACATACCGGAAATATTGGCATACAAACTCTATCCAAATAGATACAGAGCAACATAGAAACTTCACACAAAAGTGACTATTAAATGATATGTGTAAAGTACTTAAATCGTACATGTGGAATAAGTTTGGAATATCTCCTTTTATGTTGATATATGTATTCAGCGACCGAAGCTGCCGATTGGATTAAAA
Source organism: Margaritifera margaritifera (assembly GCA_029931535.1). Taxonomy (NCBI): domain Eukaryota; kingdom Metazoa; phylum Mollusca; class Bivalvia; order Unionida; family Margaritiferidae; genus Margaritifera; species Margaritifera margaritifera. The sequence goes on along the minus strand of JAQPZY010001327.1, from coordinate 742,104 downwards.
AAAAAAAAGGGGGGGCAGATTCCAAACCGCACGAGTTATAGCCACCTCGTCAATTTCTAGAAAGGGAGTGGTTGTTGTCTATAATTTACTTTTTCACTGACAGAAACAAATGTCTGTGGCCGCGGCAGTTGATTTGTATCTGCAGGAAGTTAAATGTGAAGGATTTGGCTATTAGGAAATTACATTGTTTATTCTCTTTTGAAGATAACACCGTAATCTCTTCAAAATTTAAGTGAAGACATGAAACTGGCAATAAGATGTTTTAAAAACTTTTATTCAATGTAAAACATAGGGCGTGGTGATCAGGATGAGTCATGCATATGATCGAATGGAGCAGCCTGTGTGTGTGTGTGTGTGTGTGTGTGTGTGTGTGTGAATTTGAAACTGCCTATATAAATACAAAGCTTGTTTAAAACTCTCAAAAGGTAATACATTTGTAATACGTACTTAGCTTAACACAAATCTGAGGTCTGGTACTTTTATCCTTTTTGTAGAACTAGGTTCTTCCATGGCCACATCTTATGCAACTACTATTTTACGTTCTCAATCATATTAGACTCGGTGTTTCTATTAATACTGGAATTTTTGTTGTCATATCTAGGTAAGAGAAGCGCGAAGAAAAACGACATTTTCCATTCCAAATGTTTTTTTTCCCCCACTTTTTGTTGAGATCATTATATATATTTATTTAAAAACGTCCGGTGTAAATAAGGCATTTTGTGTAAGAACATTGCTTAATCTCCCTGTAGGAAATAATATCATAGCATCCTTACTATGAAGCATTAACCATCCATCTTACCGGTAATTATCGATACGTCGATACGCTGCAGCTGGCAATCCTAGGCCATTTCATTGGTTCCATAGATTTATCATTTAGAACTTTTAATCCAATCATAAGATTTTACTAAGTGCGTTTCATACACGTTACTATGCAAATTGCGCATGCTGTATTAGCGAAGTGATATATTTACATAATTCGTTCTTATTTGATATATACCTTGTGGTGGAAGATCACTTATTAGGAGCCTTTATTTAAATCTATATATTTATCTCCTCTTCACCTTCTCAGTTTTATTTTGTCATTGCTACACGTGCAAACTATTTATTTCAGTATATGTATCTAAATTGCCTTTGGAAAAAAAAAAAGAAAGACGTATAACACTCGACCCTCCCAAGCGTTTTTGCCAATTGGAGAAATAAAAGCATATTCGTAAGATTTTAATTCATGCATGGCGTTTCGTTTCATTTTTATAATAGAATACTCGGTGTCAACAGACGGCTATACAAATTTTCATGCGAAAAGACATCACAAAGAACATGACTCCTCTGGTCATTAGTTGTGAACAATGTTGGATACCATTTCCTCTACTGTGATATTTATTTCTGATGAAATTATTCATTTATTCTTATCTTTGCATTCGGTTTCCAAAGCATGATATACGTCTGTATTTATACTTTTGTAGAACGAATGTATCTGGTTCCAAAAGATAAATACTTATCTGTCAAAATCGAGTGATTAATATTGTTATTGACAGATCGAATTTAATTGTAATGCAAAAAATAAATTGCAGACATTCTCAGAAAACTTAAATATTCCATGATTATTTTTTACATTTATGTGCTTATGATGTTATCCGGTTGCAGACGATTTGTTTTCTAATACATTGACCTGCGTCACATTTGCTATTAAGTATTTCAAGTCAGATCAGATATAAATTTGGGTAGAATAAATTAGACAAATTATTCTTATCATCTTAAGAGTTCATATTTGCTGACTATTTTTATCACGATTTAATTATTTCCTTTGGAATGAAACATATCAAAATTGTTCTTGACTTTGAAGGGCACTTATCACTAATGTTTAATTACTGGAGAATTGTTTTCCTGCTTGATATTTCAATAATATCTTAATTATATGTCAAAGTCATTGGGGCCTGTAGAACATATAGCCATTTACACGCTCATGATTACAAAGGGCCTGGAGAACATATAGCCATTTACACGCTCATGATTACAAGGAGCCTGGAGAACATATAGCCATTTATTCACTCATGATTACAAGCGCACGTGCCACATCCGGTTAAGGATAAAGCTGTGTTCAGCAAAGCAAGATAGATAAGGGTACTAATATTACACCTCTAACTGTACATATATGACTTCTGCTAATTCAAGTATTAAGATAATTATGTGAAATCATTGTATCTGATGAGAATCAATAACATAGTTGCTATTAACTCCATAATGATCTCACACTGTGGTTGTTCTTGTCGTCATTATTATTATTATTATTATTATTATTATTATTATTACCTGTAGCAAGATAAGTATTGTCATACGCTTATTGTTTTAACATCTATATATATAGTGTATTAAGGAGATGGTATATATAGGCTCTACCTGCGACCCAATCGTGTAATGGTACAAATTTGTAAACAAATAAAACACATGGCCGTTGTTATAACAATTTAAAAAAAATAAACGTGCAGATAAAATATCGCTGTTATTAAGGAATCATCAATGCTGTTGATAATTCGTTCCAAATTGTCTTAAAAGATCAACTATTATTAGTCTTTCGACCTACATACCCTAGCTACGTGCCTGCGTAACTACCTATCTATTATTTATTCATCTTTTTTACACAGCCTCTTTGCTGATAGTGCAAAGGATATGCTCTTTGATAAGCTAACAAGGTTGTAGTACCACAAGTACATATTAAACTCTACCTATCCCAAAGCCTTGCGCCTTTAGAGGAAATGAAATCAGATTATGTAAGATCTTAATCATAGTTATAACGTCATGTTTCATTTATGTAATGGAATAAATTGTATCGTCAGACAGCAATAGAAATGTATTGAAAGATACAGACAACCAATATAATGGCGTTAGTCAATGATTGCATTTATTCAAATTATATTCCCTCTTACTATATTATGGCCTTCTCCCGATGGGTACTGTTATCCTATACTTTTGTATGGCTGGGTATAGTACCTAAGTCGAAGGCGATGGCGCTATACCCTGTAGACAACTCCATAGGAGAACAGTTCAAAAGGGAGATTTTTGTACATCGTATTATGTCGTGTGAAGTCATATCTTGAAGGCGATTTGCAACAGCGACCGCTGGAACAGGTGTAATGACCGATGCCATATTTGTATCACTTGACATTCCGCCATTACAGTACTGATATCGCACAGTGCTCGCTACTGTTGAAGCTATAGGCTTACATATTTACTGTAAATATCATTTATTTGCACAAGTATTTAGGTTCACAGTGCATTGTTAGGAAACAATATTTGGTGTATTGAGTACCCTAAAGCTTCATTGTTATTAAAATGTAGACCTTTTCCCGTGTAAATTCATACAATAATTAGTTGGGTTTTTTTGTGTTTTTTTCGTATTGAGGCTATAATTCATTGAATAATTCTTATTTTCCTCAGTTACTTATTCCACAGTTCTAGATTTTAAGTTATTTAACTAATTTTATCAAATTGTCTTCAAAAGATATTTTTAAAAATGTGTTTGCCCTTATCAATCACGCCAGATAAAATAGGTAATAATGATTGTACCTTCACTTTCTTTCATTAATTTCATACGTTTTTGTGAAAGTATCACACAAGAAGGAACATAACTGAAGTATATAAAGCCGACAAATAAACACACAAATGAATTAATTAAAGAATTATTAATTGTAACAAATAGTTACCTGAATTAATCGACGAACAAATAAAATTCTATTCACTGTATCGATGAAAGTCAAATTTGTAAATCCGCCAAGGACGTAAAAGCTATATTTTGAATTAAACGGGATTATTAACTTATTTACTTTACATAAACAGTAAGAAAGAAAAATGTTATTTCTCCCCATAAACTACTTGTATTAAGCAATCGAAAAAAGAAGCTGACATTAAAATATTTTTAAACAAAAATATTCTAATATATTAAGTGCTTTTTAAATTTTCAAGAAAAGGAGAAAAGTAATCATAATGTACATAAGTATATATATATATATAGGGGGTATATAGGGGGTCAAGTGGGGGTAAACAATGAAACCCTCAAATATGTATGAAATGGGTGATTTTCCAATTAGGCATTTCGGTCTCTTTTCTTTCATGGATAAGTTCTAAAATTTCAGAATTCTCAGTAAATTACAATTTGACAACTCTTTGAATGAAATTACTTGCTCCATTTTAATTAAATGGATAGTAATTACTCACTTTTCCTGCGCGTATTGTTTTAGAAATAAGGACTTTAATTTTGTTAACACAAGTGTCCTGGTGAATGTATTTTTTATACTTATATTCTGATGTAAATGTTTACTCTAGTGTTGAGAGTACACATTCGAGGATTCAATGGGAAATCTGTTTATACCAATATAGTAATATGGAAGTGTTTCCTGTGTGTCCTTTTTTATTCAGTCTTTCTCGTGTCAGACATGGATAGAATCAGTACATGTAATCAGTACCTTAATGGCGGACACGTGTGTGACACGTGGTGGACAGAGAGGTGGTAAATATGGAAAAAGTGGCCACTGGAGACAAAGGGCAAATGTATACTGCCCTTATATATTTCACTAAGTTAGATAATCTGAACTCGATAATTTTTATAATGTGATGTACTAGAATGCTATATGTGTTCTATGGTGACAATGATTCGTTTATCAAGATCTTTGATAGTTTAAATAAAATACACAAACATCGTTGATTCCTATTTTATCTAACTTATTTGTCTCATGCCAGGGAGAATCATAGTAAAATGTAGAAAATATTTCATCTGTCTAAATCACATTCTTAATATTTTTCTTGGCGGCTATATGCCACAAACCGATCCAATTTACATAGCAATGACGAAAATAATAGCTTTCACAAACATTAAATTGCCGACATTCCCTTGAGCTCAGAATATCTCAAAATCTCAAAAATAAATGTTTGACTTGCGGTTACATGATACAAACAGAATGCAAAACATTTACTATAGTAATTTGCAAGTAAGTCTTCATTTTCTGTCCAGGGAATAGATGTTGCATGAAATATAGGTCAAACAATTACACAAAACTGAAATAAAAATAAATGTTGTCGAATTGAATATATGTCAGAAATTTTTTTCATCGTTAGTTCTTTAATGTACTTGGCCCTTCCAAAGCTAAACTTATTCACGGTAGTTCACAAGTCACAAGTCATCCTCAAGTCACAAATCATCCACAAGTCGCAAGTTGTCTACGAGTTGCAAGTGTCGTAGCCTGGTACGTACGTGATTTAACTTAACTCTCAAAGAAAAGAAATATCATTCTTAAACATTTTCACTACTAAAGCTTCCAGTCATCCAGTGCAGGTGGGAGGGGGTATAGTCACGAGATATTGCATGTTCTCTTCTTTCTATTTACAGCACTCTATTCGGTTCCGCAGGTGGTATAGCATGGTAAATTTTAGCAGTTATCTTCCTTACTTACCCAATGTGTGTATACTGATTTTGCGAAGGATTTGTGCCTGCATCCCTTCGATTTCGATACAGCGTCCTTGATATCATTTGAAACTACAATAGTCCCATCGGCCAGTACTAGTACCATAACTAGCAAGCTTAAAGTAAAGCAATATGGCTCATTTTCATCTGTATCAAATTCATGATTATATTTCCTTCCCATTTCCCCAAATAAGCAAAAATTACAAAATAAACTATTGCGTTTAAACCATAAATATCTTATAATTTCTGAATTATTGCAATGGTTTGTTGTTGATCCTAGTTAGAGCCCACACATAAATTGTTGTACTACTACAGACACAAGTGATTTATACAAGGGATGTTAGATTCGATGTTCTTCAGGTTAGTTTATGTATGAGTATATTGAGTTAACGACGAGCTATTTACTTAGAATTGTACACAAAGTAAATGTATATAAGTTATATCTTAAATCTTGCAGGTACTTTGATTATATGATTTATTTCTGAGTTATTCTCTAAAATCATTTATTTATAGTGAAGATGGCACGAGTTATTCCCGAGTTATTATATTTGATCTGTGAGAGAATAGGATGAACTACATGCCAACTAATACTGGTCTATAATTTGATTGATTGTAATATCTTGGCACGCACTTCAATTTTGAGTCAGTCATTTTGAAGATGATATTGGATTGGGAAGCAAAATATATTGAAGAGACTTGGATTTTTGTATTTTAGACTGGGCATGATTTTATTTTTATTTAACAGATCAGACACTAGAAGGTAGACGTTTTCCATCATAGCTAAGGAATCAGGCAGGAACTGTTTTTATTATTATCTACCCACCCACCCACATATTTTTGTGATTATAAAGTTTTCTATACAAAACGTCCAATTTACTATTTTAACAAAATATTCAAACAAAGCTTTATTTGTGTTACTTATAGACACCGAGTTTTTTTCGATTTATTTAGGACGCATAAAAATGACATAATTGAGGTGAATTAACGATTTTATTAATGATATCTAAGTGAATTTTGCATTTTCCCTTTTACCTGTCTTTTGTTGTTTGAATACCTGCTATTACAATGGATGATTTGAGAGTTATTTATGATCCACAATAACTCAGTGCTGTGAGTTATTGATGGTTTATTAACAAATATATATAATCTAATTTCCATGCGATTTTGTTCTTGCTTTTATCTCTCTGTCAAGATATGGTTTATTAGTATGATTTTTCTGTTTGGATCATTGTTTATTTTTATTTCCATTTCATTCATTTAATATTTCTTACTTATTCTTGCGCTGAAAGCTTAGTCTTTTTCTTTAGTAGTATTTGTTTATTACGTCTCTTTTCTTTGGGTTTTCCTTCATATTTTCATATTGGGTAATTGCCTAAGTTTTTAAGAAACTTTGTTCCCAATATAATACCACCTCCCCATTGAATCCGATCTTCATCCTTGTACCATCTATCATAAGCAGCCAGTGTTTTAATTTACCAGCTCTTCCAAGTATTATACTGGAACATTAGCCTGATGCCTGTCTTCTGGAGTTGAGAGGTCTTATGAAGTCAAAAGGTCTGATCAGATAAGTGCTTAAACTGGTCATGTGTTCTTAGAATTGGAATCATTAATTTCAATAAGACATGTAGCTCTTGTAAATTAAATACATATAAAGAAGATACCTGGGACTATATATTGCAATACAAAACATTCTGCAAAAATCAGATACAAGATATGGTGTAAAAATTTCGTCCATGTACAGTATTAATAAATGACATCAATATAACAATATATATATATATATATATATATATATATATATATATATATATATATATATATATATAAGCTCAATATCTCAATATGCAAAGAGTATGTTGGAATGCATACAAACAGAATCGGCATCAGATATACATTATTTATATAAAACAAGAATATCAACAAGATTCATGTGCAAGTAAAAGTTAATGGCAGAATGAGGATGAATAACACGAATGAGTCGGGAGAGGGGTAAGGATTGCGTAAATTAAATAAAATATCTCTGACACGAAAAGCTTTATGAACATAGATGGACAGAGTATTCAAATATTTTCATTATCAGTATTTATAAGTTGAAATAATTTCAACATGATCAGAGTCCTATAATAGTACAGACACCGTTTTCTAAGTATCACTCTTTGTAGTGATATCGCTCGCTAGGTGCGTAGCAGTAGTGTCCGCCATCTCACAATTGAAACAGCTTGCAAAGAAAGCGAATCGGTACGTAAAAATACACATAAAGGATTCCACTGATTACACAAATGTTATAAGAGGACGTTTACATTCCAAACAGGAAATAAATTCACAAATTTCAAAGTGATGTGACAGCAAAACAATATTTAAATTCGAATGGATATTTCTGTTCTTGAAAAAGGAATGCATGTTTCTGTGCAGGAAAACTGGTTGTCAGCGACCCAAGATAGAATTTTAAATGAAGAAACGCTGCTTGAAATTAAAAGTCCAATGCCTACAAACTGAACCACACTGGATGAATGTTTTCAAACAAGAAAAATGATGTCCAAAAGAGTGGCAATGACAGTCTGATTATTAAGAAGAAAATGAATAGAGGATTATATATGCAAATACAGATGACAATGTTTTCTTGTATGGCTTAGTGCAGATGACCACAAGTTTGTGAATGTCAAGTATGATCAAAATTATGTAACTAGCCATGTTACAAGACTACGTACATTTTATGCAGAGAAAATGATCTCACGCAGTGTTGTGAAATTGAAGTAGATTGCTTATTATTCAGTAAGACATTCAAAACGTGTGCGTCTATGACAATAAATTTATATAATTATAGTTTTAAGTTGGTTCTGATTTTTTAATCATGTTATGGTGTTAATGAATGTGGCATTTATTTAAATTACAGATTTGGCAAAATAAAATTTAGACATTTTATGTGTCAGTTCAAGTTTCACCTTTAGTCAAGTGAAAAAACATTAACTCATAAGAAACAAATATGAGTTTCTTCAGGCCCTGAATATAACATAAATTTCCTTGTAGCAAAAAGGGCTAGTAGATTGATAAATTTACCATTGCTGCTAAATCTTCACTAGTCCTTCCCACAAAACAATGTTAGCTACATATCTAAATTAACAACACTCCAGGGAGAAAGTAATTTAAAATCCGTTTTTTTATGTAAACTCTGAATTTACCACTTGCCCGAACAAGTGTCTTTGAAATAAACATAATTTTCCCATGTTGAGATATTCCTACCATATAATTGGCAGTGTTGTGCGATTTATAATCGACATAAGTCTCACCTCTACTTTTGAGAATTTAGATTTGTTGGCCTTTGAATAAATGTTTCTGCACAATCAATAATACATGTAGTATGGGGTAGTTTTCTATGAAAGATTTTGGGCAGCAGTCTCTAATTATTTCTCTTCGAAATCATATTATCAGTGATTTCTACTTATCTGCTAAGATTGGAATTCAAGAATTGAAAATCTTGCATTCCAATCTGACGGCATAGACTGAAATTCAAATGGTACCAAACACGCACAGTCTTCATGCCCATGAAGTTCACACGTTGATTTCTTCCATAAATTGTGTTGCTGATGATTGTTTGAATATTTGAATAGCTACTTCCACCTTTCTTATATTTTCCATCGCTATCCGTGTCAATTTTTAAGAGAAAACGAGCAAAGATAAAACGTAAACAAAAAGACTCATGTTGTTTTGATCGCGGTGCGTGCGGTATCTAATGTTAATTTCACTATATTCATGGCTGACACATCACGTGATTGGTTAATGGCTGCGCTCATGAAACTGTGGTCAATACAAATAACGGTGTCTATAATGGTAAATATTCTTTTCTTAAATCTAAATAAAGGGGACATAACAACATTCATCTTCTGTATCATAACAATTTGGACGTAGTCACCCTTCTCTGGGTATTGAATTTAAACTGTTTCACCTAGAAACTTGAATATTAAACCAATGGGAGAATCTAAATGTATCAACATTTATTATTAGAGATAAATACATTTTATATTTAAAATTGTCAGTCATGTTTATCTATCGAAGTGCCCTTGAAGATTCATTAAACCATCTTCTCCATTCCTTCAAAAATGTATGAGTAAGTCTCTGCTTATGTAAGGAGAGAAAAATGTCCTCGTTGTGAACCCTCTGAATAATCATGGTTTCCGCTAGACCCAACCCATTCCGTAAATTTCCTGCAAGTACTGTCCAATTTGTTTTATTATGTAAAATTTCATTGGTGAGTCAACATCAGTTCAGGGTTTAAACAAATGTATTTGTTTTCATTTAATATGAGTATTTTAGGTAATATTTAATTATTCTCAAAAGCCTTGGTCCACGTAGTGGTCTTCGCTGCATTTGACTTATACAAATAATTTTGACAATTCTGTTTTACTCTTAAATTTGTAACCAAAACTTTAAATGTTCACGTTCAAGAGTAAGACCTCGGATTTCACAAAACAATATTACAAGACAGGTAAAATAAGCTTTTCAAATAAACGAAACAATTAATATACTAAAAACGTTTTTTTGTGCCTGGCTTGCTATGGTACTTTGCAACGCAGAGAACGATCATTCCAACGTAAAAACTAAACCCAGATATGTAAATCTGCAAACTATTTCCAATTCGCCACCATCATAATAACATTTTTTATTTCATCGGCAGCCTACCGACTTTTCTAAATATCTTCACCGCCTGTTTGTATATGCCGATACTATATCCACACATTGCTGGAGTAGGGAAAATTTAAATATTATTCGCGTATAAAACAAAATAAAATTACAGGAGATACATATTGATGCCAGTTATACTTTTATTAACAAATTCAATTTCCACGTCATTAATCAAAAAAAAAAAAAAAGCTTCAACATCAAAAAAATATTACTTTACCCATTTTGTCAATCTAATATTCACAATTCTGGTGAAAAGCTTGCATAATATAGCAGTTATACCTCTATAAGTATCAACACTGTCAATATCCCATTTTTATGCAATGGAATGATAAAGCCCTCTGATGCGACGCAAGGAAGCACTCAAAGGTAATAAAAACATTTCAAAGTGCACGAATTGATGGAGATAGTAAACTTAAAACCTGTACTGTTTATAAAAATGTTATTTATTGATGTATCTAGGCTTGCCCTCTTGCCACTACAGCCTTGATAAGTTGCTGATTTAACCTCCCTGATAGAAACGGCAACATTCTTCGAATGTTACTTGAAATTTTGCATGTGTATGAAGAAAATCGAGTGCATCTTCAACAGGAGTAAAGAATGTATCATATTGGTTATTAATATGCCTGGAATATTCAGCGAAAGCAGCATATAATAAAGATTTGCTGGAAGTGCGTCGAAATGTAGAAGATTTCTAGAGTCCCTTTTGCATTTTGATGTCTTGCATTTACAACTTTTGTTGCTTAATCTTTGTCATAATTATATTATAATTATATATTACAATGCGACCCTTCCCCAACCATGCCATATGATTGTCGCTTTGATTTCTCCTGAATAAGTCTAGTTTGTTCAAAATGCCCCTCTCGTCTCCTTACATTCATTAGAATGCCAAGATATGTAATTTACCTTGGTCACAATTGATTTCGGGTGAGCGTTGACTAAAACTGGGTCAGCCATTTTCTTGATACTATCAGTGTATTTACTATCTTGCTCTCTAATTGCATCAAAATCAATATTTGTATCGTTATTTGTTTTGATTCTGTCTCGTCATTAGCTAAATTATCTATAAATAAAATACATCTGCTCACATTCAGGTCTCGAAACAAGATTGACCTTACACTCATTATTAACAATCATTAATTCTTACATATCTTTTTGTGTAATATTATTCTTAATGTTTGAAATAACAAAAATGCAGAAACTTGATAAAAAAATAAATTCGATTGTGTGAACACTAAAATCAACTACAGATAAAAATATATGTTTCGGTACTCAACCAAAATCAAAAATACTTTGACCTAGACTTTTAACAAATGTGCATTCACCGACACCCTTGCCTCGGCCGACAAGACTATTGACGAAGTCCAGTAGACACCAATCGCGCTTATCCCAGCCCAAGTCTTTAGAAGCACGTAGAGTTGAAAACTAGTCTTACACGTGATTATCTTGCAAAAGGGCCGTGACCTAGTCATACCCAACAAAGTCAAGTGCATCACGTGAACTTCATATCGACAACGAATAAAGAGTGACTAATATTATTTCAAAAGTCTAGGTTTAAATCAATGACTCACGTATATAATTATCAGGCACAACATTTATCAAACATAGATAAATATCATGGACAAAACCAAAAATGAAAGAATTCAATCTAACCCAATGGATTAATCATATTCCTTTTGCTTAATAGAAGATATATAGTACATAATCAGTCCTCCATTGTCCCATTGTCAATTTCCTTTCTATGTAAATAAATGATTCACAAAATAGTGGAATCTCCTGATTCAAGAATAAGTTATCTACAAAACGAAAGTCATGTTTATTTAAGTGTTTGGTCTTCAGTTCCTGGACGTTCCCTGATGCGAACGTAGTCTCTCTCCGTTCCCTCAGTGGTTTGATATGTCCCTTAACGCGTACTCCTCATTATACGTAGGCCCCATGTGCGATCTCTCATTCCCATGGCACCAAATGATATCGTCATCATGACTGACAGCTGGATTATCAACCATTTCGTGCCTGAGACTCCACCCCTTGAATAATACAAAACGATTATGTGTGTTTGACGGCACGTCTAAAGCTAGGTCAGCATCATTGCCAGCGTTTAAGACGTTCCATTTAAGATAACATCTTGGCAAAAAGAAATACACGTTGGGGAACTTATTCTCATCTGTAGGGCCATTTACCAACACCATAGCTGAATACTTCAACGAGATGCTGTTCCTGGCACTTTTCTGGTACTGCTTAAACTTCGTCCACAATGACTTTCCCACCTGCCTTTCTAGCTTGGGGAATCACATTTAAACCCTTTTCCAGAATGGTACAAATTACCGGCATTGCACATAATGCCCTCAGAATTCTTAAGATCTCGAAAAGCTATAATAATTGGACGGGAATTTGTCCCAATACTATCCGGACCACCCTCCTGAGCTCTGCGACTACGAGGGGGTGCGGGGGGGGGGTGGCTCCAACCCTGAATCGTCATGTATACAAATATTTATAATAATATTCTTGACTGACTTACCGTCACTCTCCGACAATATCCAAAAGATGAGGTTCTGCCGAAATCTACTTGCCTCTTGGTCAATTGTTTTGTACTCAAGAGTTTCATTCTACAGTCGAACTCGTTCAGGTCAACTTAAAGTTCCTTGACATCTCCAGTAGTACAATCTAATTTACGCTCAAGGTCTTGCAAATATTGTGACATAAGTAACCTAGATATCATAATATTGAATTTCTCATCAATTTTAATTTTCCCCTTTAAATAAAAAAGCAACTGGCTTAAATGGTACAAAAATAAGAGGCCACGGATGTTTCTACTGATTAAAAATCATGGAAATAAAGAAAAAATTAAATTTATATGAAATTTCAAATAAGAAATTTGAAAGAGTGATGGTATTTTCAAATCTAAATATATACATTAGGGCGAACGTAATACTTAATTTAGCTTTGAAAATTGTAATTATCTGAGTATAAACTATTCCTAAACAAGTTAGAGAAGATGGTACTGAAGCATGATGCTTTAAGATGAAGTTCATATTAAAGAGGTTGAAATGTTTAGCAATTTCTTGTTGGGGGTTTTTTCGCTACATCTAGTGATTTTTATTAAATTATCTGAATTATCTCGTCGTCAGCATAAAAAATCCGGATCATGACTCGACGCTTCGCGTCTCGTAATGATACGGATTTTCTAATACTGACAACTCGACGTGATCTAGCAATCAGGATCGCGTGACTGTGATAATATATATATATATATATATATATATATATATATATATATATATATATATATATATATATATATATATATAATTCTATCTTGATGAATATAAAATTGTATTTAACAAAAAAGGAAATGGATTTTAAAAGTTTGCCAGGACAACGATGAAAATCAAACTTGGCCAATGTCTTTTTTATGTAAAGCCTCATACTATATTTAATTGCAATCCACGAAGTCCTCTAAATGTTATTTAGAGCAAACGAAATTTGTGACTAGCGGGACAGGACGGACATGAGTGACACTACATGCTCTCGCCATAGATTTGGTAGCGGTAGATGGACTATATATACATATATATATATATATATATATATATATATATATATATATATATATATATAAACACATATATATATATATATATATATATATATACATATATATATATATATATATATCGTTTTGTATGTTGAATTTATAATATGTGTCCATGAGGTAAGTTGTACTTTAGTTATTTTGTAAACAAGATATTTACTTCATTTGAGTTCAAAGTCAGACTTGTTTACATAGCATTTAACAATTAAATTGTAATGTTCCATGGCCTGTGTGAGTCACGTCCACAGAGGACATTTTCCATTAGAGTTACTCATATTCTAGAACATTCTGTCACGTCACTTATGCATATATATATATATATATATATATATATATATATATATATATATATATATATATATATATATATATATATGGAGAAATAGAGAGAGATTTTAATGGACAATATTTCATTATTGTTCAAGTGGTCAGTCTATGAAGAATCATTTTAATAATCAGATGTTTATAGTTGTGCTGTGAAGTTGTGAAAAGTCAGAGCAAATTCAGAGAGAGAGGAATTATTTATTTGAAATATTCATTGGAATTACCAAAAGTGCTCATTCTCATATTGTATTAATACTTGACTGAGATTTCTGTAAATTTATTCAAAATATTCTAAATTACATCATTCGGGCATAGTAAAACATTCAAGACTACTAACACATCACGACATTCAAGGCTACTGTAATTCATTCGGAACATTCTATATTTAGGACTTGTGTTTTAGAGTGACCGACCAGCACCTACGTTTCTCAAGAGAACCTTTTTAAATCATAGGCGCGAAACAATATTACATGTGTGTCTGTAGAATTCAGAATGTGGACTGATTTCTCGGGGCGATATAATATCAATCTGTCGATGATCTGAGTGAGTTTATGGGAACCCTGTTGCGACTCATATAGCCCTGGTTTCCGCTTGTAGATTCAAACTGTTGTCTCTGCTCCATCATTGGATTATAATATGGTCCTCGTGACGGTTGTGTTCTAACTGGTACTTCTAATATGGCAGAAGTAGCATTTTCTAAGTGAGCAATGATGTCATAACCCGTATGAAATAAATGGACGTTGAAGAAATAAAATCAGTTACTGCTAGTACAGTCGGCGAATCTGAATATGCACAATAACGTGAACAACGATCTGCATTACAGATGCATCAACTGAACTTAAATCACGTAATGAAGATAAATCGGTTTTTAAATGTTTATATCAGACCGAGTTTATCTGAGTTTAATCGAGCGAATACCGTCTAATGTAATGTAATGTCCTATAAATGAATTGTATATTTCATAGCTTGTACAGCCAATTACAGACAATACGTATCCTGTACGATGAAAGATTAATAAATCATGTGAAATAGCATACCATGATCACTTTTATGAAGAAAAGATAGATAAAAATAGAAGTGTATAACTATGATCTTGACCTCAATCTTTTAAGTTCATGGAAGAAAAGAATCAGAAGTATATATTAAAACAATGCTATGGATTCCTATGAAATTATTGAAATCATATATTTTAAGGGGTCAAAAGGGCATAACTATTGACACTCTTGTTTATAGCCAATCCACTTAAATGATTCTTTATCAAAGATTTCCGTTGCGGTTATCACACTGTTATTTGAAAATGTGAACTATTTAACATGCAATATGATCTTGTGATTGATTTATTAATTTGGATCTTTACAAATATTGTGTCTTTTAAGCCGAGCGTCAACAGAAATCTCTAAGCTTTGACTAAATTTATTTAGACCGAAAATGTCGCTAAATATAACTTACTTTATCTTAGTCCGAGTAATTAAAGAGAATATGTTAGGAACTTTTACGTCAGTCCCATCGTCACTGGAAACTAACTCTCTAGGAAATTAACTTTATTTGATTGTCACGGGTCTCAAATTCACAAAACTTTTTAACATTGGCGTAAACTCAAACCCAGTTTTTGAAAGTTTGATGAAAAATAGTTGATGTACATAAAAGAGCTTTACTAAATTGTTTTAGACCGAGAGTGTCGTTAAATATAATTAACTTTTTCCATGGAAATATTACAAATTCAATGGCAATCACAGGTGCAATAGTTGATAATGAGTCTACTCTTTTCACGTCTTCATATAACCGAATGTGATCGATAGGCGGATGCCTTGGTGTGTCCTTGGAAAAGACACGTAGCTCCCATTTCCTCTGCATGATATTGCCAATAATGTGTTAAAAGTGCCGTGTAAACCAACAAAACAGTTATCCATGTTTTTATTTTAAATTCGCTGTTTGTGCTGGAGAAACCAAAACTAACAGTAAAGAATCTAACCCAACATCATACTCATTTTATATGACTACTACCAAGAACTTGTTGCACATTTATCAAAACAGAATACGCACATAAGTCTTGCAATAGTTCAAATATTCATTCACTCCTCCTCACTCTCACTTATTTCGCAACAGGCTCGCTAACTCCACTATATACCTAAGTGACGTTGGGCGTAACGCCTGAAAATTCACTCACATTTGTAAATTGTAATCTCAAACCCACAGCATTTTTATTTGTATGTTTGGAGTGGAAAATTTAATCGTTAAATTGGGATATTTTAGCGATGCACGGATTTTTGTGAGTGCGATTTTATGTGCGCATTGTTTTCGCAAAGACAACACCGAATTTCGTCTGAAGTACGTGAGGTTTGTCCTAAAAAGTCCATTAATACAGAGAATTTTGGTGTCTAGCAAAATAAAACTTATAAACCTTACAAATCATCTCGTGCGAAGATCCAGCAACGCAATAAAGGCACAAATTGATAGAAACTATCGATGAAAGGATTTCACTTGGCTTTGTTGTAACGAAACTTTCTGAGCTCAAACATTTGAAGTAATGCTCAGTTCAAAAAAATGTCAAGCTTCTAAAAAAAAAATGCATTTCTCATATGTGTATCTCTACATACACGCATAATTCCAATTATTGTGCTCAAACAGTTTCGTGATCAGGATGCCGGATTCCACGAAGTCTATCCCAGATCATTAAGTGGACTAGAGGTTAAAGTGGTAATATAAGAGCAATGTATAAGTAATATCCGGAGAAGTGAGCTTCTAAATTTTCAGTTCGGAAACGTACGTGTACCTTAAGATCTGCATTCAAGCTTTGATTTGGACGTAAAAAAAACCCCCTATAATGTGACACTTTTCATAAGTTGAACACGTATATGAAAATGCTATACTTCATTTACGGCTATGTTTATGTTTATTTTTTTCTTTACTGCAGGTATAGTAGGAAATACCAACCCACTTACCCGGTCGAAGTAATTCGTCGGTACAACCTGAAACACTGTGTAAATTTACATCTGTGATTCTCTTCTTCATAATCAATTAAAACTGGACTGCTCTGAAAGTAGCAGCTATAAACAGGGTTAAGATGGACTTCGTCAGAAACTTATCTTGTCAAGGATTCACCCAGTATTTCAATGATGCTTTAAAGTATCGTGCAAAGAATGTATTAAGAATAGAAAGTGGGAGTCCGTTAACCTCCTAAGTGCTCCAAAGATCCAAGTGCACCATAGAATAGAGCATCCCTGTTTAATTTTACACCTGATAATATTGCTAAATTCAAAACCATTTTAATAAAAAATTAGAACAATTAAACAAATGATAAAGTTTGGCAAAAATAATTTATTACTATGTCATTATTGCTTGAAGCAATTTTTTAACAAGTCTGTATTTCGATAGTCACTCACAGTATACATATCCATCTACTACTTTGCTGCTCATAAAGGAAATTCACAAAAGAAGAGAGAACATCTGTGTTGAGACATCATCTCTCTATACATGTAAAAATGTTATGAAAGGTCTCGTGTACGAAACGAAGAAAGCGTAAGGGTATCCACCATTCCCCTCTATAAAAATCTTGTCCAAAAAGGTGACTAAATTCCAAGATCACATCTGCAGAAGAATCACCCGTAGATTCTCTTTAAAGGGAGTACCTAAGCTGAGATATATCATCTGTCCATAAATAAAAGATGCACACATTATTAGGAACAAAGGAAACTTGCAAGCCTATTAAAATTTGCCACCAAATAGATCGATAAGTGAGGAAAAATATCGGAATACACTCTATTTTCATTACTTTATTAATTGCTTCTAATTTTGCCAATTTATTCATTTTAGTATAGTGAAGAACTTGTTAAATATACCAGTCTCTTTTTATTCTGCTTTTCGTCAAACACGAACTTCCCATTAGCTGCTTTGTCATTCCTGGCAAAGGTCATCATCTATGTATTTTAATCTGAAGAAGACGTCAAACATACTGTTGTGTTGAGGAAACAATTGCTCACCACGGAAATGACGAAGTGTTGTCGTACTAGTTGTTAATACAATCAAATCATATAAGTATAACTTTAACTGAAAACTGTTACGAGTGGAGAAAAACATTTTACCGTTCACATGTAAATTATACAAGTATCAAATTTATTTGCATCAAATATTTTTAAGCTGAAAAAGATGGATCAATATTAACATACAATGCCCAGCAATACAGCATAGCATTTCCATGCGTCAGTTCCCTAAGCATCCAAAATGTTCTTCCACCTATGGTCCTCTGCATGATACGCACGATAAAGACTTCTGAAAAAATATTTACACAACTTTCTTGGGCTGATGGCAGCAAAACACACATATGTAGTTTACCCGTTTTAGACCGTCTTTTTATTTTGTCTTCTTCTTTCTTATATTGTTTGTGTATTTATTTCCACCTTATTGAAACACGTAGGAGTCAAGAAGTCTACATGGCTTTTGTGTTTAGTGTTTGTTTTGTGGATGTAAATTGTTTCTTCCCCTGATGAAGAGCTTGTTTAGCTCAAAACGTTGGGAAACTGTTTTGTATTTGCGCCGTTATCAGTCTGTCTGTCTCTCTCTGTCTCTCTGTCTCTCTCTCTCTTTCTCTCTCTCCCTCTCTCTCTCTCTCTCTCTCTCTCTCTCTATATATATATATATATATATATATATATATATATATATATATATATATATATATATATATATATTTCTTATGCTCAACTTGCAACAATGCCTTCCATTACTGCAGAGTTAACATTCAGTCATAATATTCTCACTATGCAGAAAAAAGCATCGTGTTATTCTCCCCTGAGAAAAAGTTCAGAGTTCTCTCATTCGTACTTTATACTTGTATTGGCAAGTATTCCAATATCATTAGTAGAAAGTTATTACATTAATGTGTGACGGACTAGCGAACACATGCTTCGATACAATGGGGTCCTATAGCTTCGCCCCTTTTATTTGCATAGCATGAAATAATGGAAATTGTCAAAATCGTGTTGATGCACATAAGCTTTTTTTTAAAAATAAAAAATGACGTATAACTTAGACACGATGCCAACGAAAAAGAAAAACTTTGATCTTGTTCTTGAGAAACCGTCAAGTTTAAGGACTTTGCCCAATTTATGATTAAGAACACTCTGATGAAACTCGAATACGCTTCCACATTCTGAAGCATAGGAAATCAGCAGATACTTTGTGTTGAAGAGCTGGGTGGAACTAGCACAAAAACAGAATACATGGTCCTACTGCATGCCAGCATTCTAGCTAAATATCCAGTAACTAATCGAAAATTTGATGAAGAAAAAGAAGAAGAAGAAAACATCTCGAGACGTCTACGTTATATGATTATATAACATCGTCATAAATAAATTGTCTTTCAACGATGTATTATCATCATCGTCGTCGTCATCATCATCACCATCAAACATTTTTATTCATTGAAGCCAGAATAAAATGTTTTATTTTTAGGCAGAAAACATTATTCATTGCAGTTTGCATTGAATCCTCCCCCGCTTCTATCTCCATTTCAAGTACGCTCTTACTCCGCGATCGTCACGCGAATAAAGGTAATAGTGGTTATGTCCATGAGATTATTAAGACGGACATAGTGCGGGGAATGTGACTATTAACCTGACAAACAAGATTTATACAAGCTGTTCCCCTTTGAAAAAAAGTAAAATATCAAAAAGTATATTAATTAGATTAATAGTCATACAGACCAGAACATAACCTTATTTCACTCAGATCACACAGTGATACATGAGGTTAAATATAAAGTGGCCGAAAGAGACAAATGAAACACAAGTTTATTGACATTGGTCGCTGAAAATATTTTCAAGAAACTCGCTGATTTACAATTGAACAATTGATGTATTGTTCTCACTATTTTCAACCTATCCCCAATTAAACTATCACTATAATTATTTGTATAGTCTTTTGATAATTTCTCATAATGAAAATAATTTCTGATTCACTGCCTCCTCCAATTGTCCAGATGGGTGTTGAGCTTGACGGCATCCTTACTTGGAGGCTTGTCTAGTAGATGTAGTTGCTCGTTCTGCGCGCGCTGAGTTTGGAGCAAGTTAATTTCCATATTCGATATTCTTGCAGAAGCATTTGAATTATGTAGACTAAATTCATTATTATTTCCAAATAGTTTTATTTAATCAATCCATAAAAAATTGAAATGAAAATAATTCTGCTTTCAACAAAAGTATTAAAGCCGTATGATTCAGAGTGCGTGCTTTGGGCATTGTACAAAAGACCAATAAGAGGTCGCAATGTAAAATAATATAAGTCAACAACGCAGCTCGTCCATTTTGAACGTACAGAGGTGCATCCTGGAGTCCAGGAGTGGAAAGAAACGGCCATATGAACTTTGTATGAATTCCTAATAAAGGTTAGTCGAAGCGTCAGTTTGCTATTAGTATTTACTAATTA
Organism: Margaritifera margaritifera; assembly: GCA_029931535.1. Lineage (NCBI taxonomy): Eukaryota > Metazoa > Mollusca > Bivalvia > Unionida > Margaritiferidae > Margaritifera > Margaritifera margaritifera. The sequence continues at coordinate 721,633 of JAQPZY010001327.1, read as the reverse complement.
GTAACTTTATTTTACTCTTGGTGAACTGAACTTTATTTCCATTGCTACACTCACTAATACAACGTGTTTGCTTTCCCAGTATTGTTGTTGTTGTTGTTGTTGTTGTTAGCTAATAAAGTTTCCACAAGATCTCGAGTGTCCCCACTTTGATAAGTTAACATCACCATATTAGTATTAGGGAAATTGTAATGGCTCTCATTCGTATAGTTAAATAACTCTACATTTCCATTCACTTTAGTATAAAGAAAATTAAATTGCAACTCTTTTAAATGAGGCTCAAATATTTTATCACTGAATTTCAAACCATAGCTCAAAACCATTTGCTCCATCCATGATGATATCATCTGAGTTGACCTAACCAATTGTGGGCGGTGGGTACATTTATGCCAAAAAGTGCTTATCGGAAATTATTCGTTGCATAAAATGTAACATTTTAAATGGACTCTAGACGGCTCCGACAAATCACTTACATTTACACAATATATACTTAATAATTTTTGCTAAAGTAGTTTGGTTTGGAATCAAAATTTGTAGCATGGAAAAACAATGTCTTTATTATCAGCTCAGTTGGGGCTGTAATGAATTTACGCTTTTGGGAGTTAAAGTTTATACAAACCTTAGCAAAATGACAAGTATAAATATGAAAGAATGAGAGGGGGAAATTAAATATTTAACTATACAGTGGTAAAAAAACACCCTTTAGTAAAATAATATCCATTTACTGATAGTTCTGCTACATCCACCAAGGAAACTCTTAGAAGAAATTAACTCTCTTTTTTACAATCTTATTGTGGAATTGTGTTCAATTAATACGATTAAGAAAAATGTTACAATTAAGGATAATGTAATGGGTGGGCTAAAATGATAAATATATTTTCTTTGTCATGACTCATATCACAATAACAATTTTAATAAATTTCCTCCGTATTAATTAATTTCACAGACTTTCAAGGGGAGTTGAGATCATCGAGTCAATCCAAAGATTAATCGGCTATTTAAGACTTTGTAAATTGCAAGGTCCGCATGTTTTACAGTTTTACTTGAATGGTTATAACAAGATATATAGGAAGCTTATTGAAAATAAATTTTAAAAATTCCACCGTATGTGCAAAATGGCTTGGAGACTTTAGGTTGAATAAGAAAATCCATGGAAACAATTTTTAAAAATTGAATTTTAAAATGACAAAATTTTAAAATTGGAGATTTGTTTTCAACCCAACTTCTTCATACAATCCTTAGTTTCAATTCATTTGTATCACAATTACTTTGGCAGACACTAATATATTTGTTGTTATAAGCAACAACCTGAAACACCGGTATATTTACTTTGGCATTTCCTAACAGTTCAGAATTTTGCATCTAACTTTGACACATGGATAAAAGATCATAAATTGAATAATTTCACTTTATCAAGCGATAAAATTCATGATCAATAACATGTAGGCAATACATTAAATTTAATTATATTGAATTCAAAAATATTTCATCTATAAAAAAAAAATCGAAAAGGTATACCGCCTTATATAATTTAAGAAAACAATTCTAACCATATACTTAACTGACATTTTTTTGCATATGCATTCTGTAGATGGGTCAAATTAAAAATTCAATCTAGTGCAAGACTGTCTTGCCGTTATGCCGCCTCACTGTAGGTCTGTGTTAGTGGTAGACAAATTCAGCTATGTACCAATTAGGATGTTAAATACCTAATTAGATTGATTATTCATCAACACATCAAATACGACCTTTCTTCTCTCTGCTTATTACTCCTTTCATATCAACTCCTCTTTTTACTTAACTATCTTTTTGGTTGTTAATAGTTATATATATATATATATATATATATATATATATATATATATATATATATATATATATATATATATATATGCATTTAATCATGTTCTGATATACAATCTTTATTGATGAATATAAATTTGTCCTTGCAGTAATGATTCAAATTTACCAAACAATGCAGTACCTTTTATTTATGTAACAATACATTTTTTTTTTACAAAAAGAGACTCAGAAAGAAATGTCTCATCCACCAAATGAATGTATGTGTCCGCTAGAAAAGAAAGTGTACTGCAACATTTAATTTAACAAGTTAAATTATTGTTGACATTCATTGAATTTCTTCAAATGCTCTTTAAATCTGCCATCCGAATTTTTAGACATTTAAAAAAAAAATTCATACTAAATTCGTTGAAGGCAACATGTATTGAATGTGAAAGGTGACGAATGAAATGTGTGATCAAATGTGAATCCATCAACATTAGGAGACGTGACGTTAAGCTCTGCACGGTGAAGTTACATTTATCATATTTTCCTGCTTTGGAATTAGAACTGTCAAAGGACTGTCAGAGTTGACTGAGTGGTTTTCATTTGTAAAAATTTTTTCCATGAAACAATTTTAATTGAGTTTGGCACATTTCCCTGAGATGAATACTTCATCACGATGCGTCCTACGTAACCTTCATCATCATCATCATCATCATCATCATCATCATCATCATCGTCGCATGCGTTTTCTCGTAAGAGGGCAAGAATGACTCGTCTAGTCGTCGAATACAAACTAAACTTTATAACGACTTGAAAACTTGAGCTGAATAATGATTGTGTTCTTAGTGAAATGAATTAAATTGGTGAGAAAGACGACGAAAAAGTCGTATGAATAATTTGATTCCATCGCATTTACTTTAAAATTGACTTTGAAGCTGACCAATGTCAGTGCATATAGTATCCCTGTGTGTGTGTTGTGCATGTGTGTGTGTTGTTAATATATATATATATATATATATATATATATATATATATATATATATATATATATATATAACTTGGACTTTGCTTCTTTTCTCCTGATGTAAATAAATATCAGAATTACAATATGCATTTATGTACATATGTGAGGCATTTAAGTTGAGTCTCGTCGAAATGTGTCTTGTAGTTTTTTGTGGAACAAATCTGTAAACTGTAAATGTGTCCGAAAAACATTGATGCCAACGCGAATGTGATGCAATTGAGGAGTAAAGTTCTTCTTTGTAAAGTTGTGCCAGAAAATGGTGAACACAAAATCGACTGACTTAGGTCTTCTTAATGTATAGCATCATGCCAAATTTGGTTTCCGCCCAAGAAGGAATTCAAAACTTATAGAGTGGAAAGTAAATTTCTAAGTCAAACAGAGGCCATAACTCTTTTAAACCTTTGTTGGAAAATCAAACTTGATCTAGGTCATCTTAATGTAAAGCATCAAAAGAATTTGACATCAGGACATAAGTCATTCATCATTGCATAAGTCATTCAATAGTTATTGAGCGGAGATGAAATTGTAACAGTCTGGATAGAATGACATGCGTAGCACTCGGGGGGGGGATAGATAAAATAAATACTGAATCTATTCACATTAGTCACCGATCAGAGACAACTAGGCAGCACAAATGTTTCTCAAAAGAGGTATCAAAGGGTGTGAACAATTACTTCTGTACTGCTACTGAATTCTGCCAGGAGACTGGTCTCTCGGAGCGAAAAGAGATAAGTCAATCGTTGATTTGAGTGATTTGAATTGGAACCCTGTTGTTACACATATGACCTTTCTTCCGTTTTAAAATTTAAACTGCCGTTTCTACTCCATTACAAAATCGGAACTGGGGCCTCATGACTTTTGTATTTTAACCGGGACTCCTTATACGGCCCAAGAAGCATTTCTTTAAGTGAGTGATGTTACCATTACCCATATGAAATAAAAGAAGCATTTCTTTAAGTGAGTGATGTTACCATTACCCATAGGAAATAAAAGAAGCATTTATTTAAGTGAGTGATGTTACCATTACCCATGTGAAATAAAAGAAGCATTTCTTTAAGTGAGTGATGATACCATTACCCATATGAAATAAAAGAAGCATTTCTTTAAGTGAGTGATGTTACCATTACCCATATGAAATAAAAGAAGCATTTCTTTAAGTGAGTGATGATACCATTACCCATATGAAATAAAAGAAGCATTTCTTTAAGTGAGTGATGATACCATTACCCATATGAAATAAATAGAGAGTGAAAGAATACAAATAGTTACGAATCTGGATATGCAAATTAACTTGTTCCGGCAAAAATAACGATCTTCATTACAGCTGCATCAGATTGAACATTCTACCAAATCGCGTAAGGTACATGAATGAGTATTGAATTTTGATATCAGACTGAGCACAATTGAATATAACAGAGCGAATTCGCTTTCAGGTAATGTCCTACATTTCAATTTTTACATTTCATATTTTGACAAAACTGACGATAGATTATTGTAGGTCTTTAGGATGCGATATTTTAATAAGCCATGTGAAATGGCAAACATGATCAATTTTATGAACCAAGGAGACATAAAAGATTAAAACTGTGTAACAATCGTCTTGTTTCTGGTAGCTTCATGGAAGCAAAGAATCATACTATCTATTAAAATTCTCAAGACTACTAAGAAAAAATTTAATATTTAAGTAGCTAAAAAGCAGAAGTATTGAAAATCTTTTTTTATTGCCAATCAACGTAATTGGTACCTTTTTCCAGGATTTACGCGGCGATTATCACGATGCTATTTGGAAAAGAGACCTATTTAACATGACTATTTGGTTTATTTACTGATTTGGACCTTCACAAAAATTGTGTCTCTTAAGCCGATCCATCGTCGAAAATGTCTAAGAAACGTCCTTACCGAAAACCGCATGTTAGACTTCTACATGAGCCTCTCGTTGCTGAATAATATAATATGTATGTAGACGAGAATATCGCTAAATACAGGTAATCTGTTGTATGTAAAGATTAGAAATTCATTGTTTATCACAATAGTCAAGTTATAGTGTGCACTTAGATTGAAGAACTTCGTGAATATGTAGTCAGATTTTATAAAACGATTCATATAATTGTAAAACCTGTATGTTTTACGTCTACGTATAACATGCAGTGTACATATAATACATCTAGCCTACATGGACTTTTTTAAAATTCGCAGAGTGTGTAGAAGGAACCAAAACTATATGCACTACGATAGTAAGGAATCCAATGCAACATCATACATTTTCTTGCATCAATATCGCCCAGACGGTGTCGTGTATGTATCCTAACAGAAGACGCACATAAATCTAGGAAAGGTTTAAATATCAATTCACTCGCCCACACTCCTACATTTTGTACTGAACTCTTTTTCGTAATAAGTTAACTAATCCCATTGACATAACCAAGAGACTTTGGGAGAAATGCCTTAGAATTCACCAACATTTGTCAAATTCAATATCCAACCCACAACATATGAATTAGCATCTTTGGAGTGGAACGCAAATAGCATTGAATCATGCCGCTACGTTTGAATATTTTACGGGAGTTTTGTTAGTGAAATCAAGCTGTTTTGAATGCACTGTCTGAGCACAAATATTGAAGTCATCTTCAAGTTTTAAAATGTCGACCTTCTTTGAAAAAGTAAAATTATCTCCCATTTGTATCTCTATATACACGCAAACCTTTAATGATATAGATTGACTATCAAGTTTCATTGTTAAGATTGTAGTCTGAGTTCAATTACTGTGCTCAGACTGTTTCGTTATCACGAGGTCCGGTTCCATGAAGTCTATCCCTGATCATGAAGTTGACTAGAATACCTGATCATATTTCTTTTTGTCGAACACGGACTTTCTATTAGCTAATTTGTTATTCCGTGAACAGGTCATTAACTATGTATTTTGAACATGTATATTGCCTGGATTATATGTTCCGAATGAAGTTTTTCGCTTTCTGTAATTTGAAACTGTACTTTAATTGGTGGATCGAAAGGTCAACAGAAGAACATGACTTTGTCCGTTAGGTCTCCATTATGTGGGAGATCTCGATTTTAATCAGAATTAAGCCTTGTCGTACTAATTGCTAAATACAATCATTTTTTTTTTTCTTCATCTAATTATTACCTGAACTGATAATTGTCCCGAGTGGAAGGATACCGATAGAAAAAATATTTAATTTGTTTTAAAAATTTAATCGTTTACATGTGAGTTGCGTGTGTATCAAAATAATCTTCATGAAATCATTTTAAGCTGCAAAATATGGTTCAAGATTAACCTGCAATCCCCAGCAATACAGCAGAGTTATTACGTTAAGCATCTCAAACTTTCAACCTCAAATTGATATATATATATATATATATATATATATATATATATATATAAATATGTATATATATTATCTTTATTATGGCTCAACTTGCAACAATACATTTTTACTGAATAGTTAGCATACAGTTATAATATCCTGATTTATTCCGAAAGGCTTATCATTGTTTCTCTAATGAAAACTTCAGAGTTTTCTCATTCGTACTTCATACTTGTATTGGCTATTATTCCGACATCATTAATAGACAGATACTAAAGTTTTGTAAGATGAAATAGCATTCACCTGATTCGATATAATACAGGCCTGTATATTAGACCCTGTTCTTTGTTTAGCATGAATGAACGGAAATCGACTAACTGAGAGAAGAAACATGAAGCTTATAATTCTTTAGAATGAAAAAATGACGTATAACGAAATTTATATTTCCATACACCATGGTATCAAGATAATTAAATGACAACTCTTTTTAATAAGGCTGGTACTGATTTCATCGCTGAATTTCAAACCATAAGATCAAAAACATTTGTTTCCTCAATGAAAATATTTCTGAGTTGACCTAAGCAGTGGTGGGTAGACGGAAGTTATTCATTTCAAAAAGCGCTTACAGGAAACTAATCGTTACATAAATTGTAGCAATTTTATTGGAAATATTGATTAGATGCATGCGTTGATAAAATATCAGTAACTTGCGATGTTTGTAGTAGTAGTAGTAGTAGCTGTCGAGAAGGAACGTTTGATGTTTTGCGACAGAATAACAGTTCGCTTTACATGGTATGCTATTGGATTCTCTCTGTCGTTTCCACGGGACACAATCACTGAATTATTCAGAAGTGGACTGAGCAACATCGTCGCCTTGAAATCGCTAAGGGCGATAATAACCGTGAAACAACCAGTAGTAACAGTATAAACTGCCACTGCTGCGGCCGGAGCGATTATTATGTAATGCCAGGCTTTAAATTCATAAAACTTTCAAGACCGATACCTTTGAATTCAAAGATCTCAAAAGTTACTGAGATTAACTGAATGAGATTTCGATTTCGGGCTTTTTATTCCATCATCAATATATTCTTGCAAAGTTTGAGAACGTTTGCTTGGACGAAACCTGTGATTTCTAACAATAGAGTTTTTAGTAAAATTCATGGGCCTTATATTCAGACACTGTTCGAATTTCAGGCAATGCACCGCAGTCACAGAACTGTCAAAGCACAAAAGCTAAACATGTGCTCAAATTAAAAAATAAACAAACGAACAAACAAACAAAATCGTATAATTTTCTTCAAGGAGAGGTTCCAGCCATAATGATCTCAGCATTATTGTACTGTTTGAATCAATATACTAATTTTGGAGTTTACAGTATGAGTTCCAGTTTTGAGAATATGAAACAAATTGTCACAAATAAGTGGTATCAGGCAGTCTGGTATTACGTTTTATCGAATGATTTATATCCGAATTAAGCCACTGTAGTTGAGTTGCAATATCTGGGTTAGGATCCATGATAAATATAACACAACTATCAAAAATCGAATCATATGTGCTGTTTTGCAGAACATGACGATAGGAAGTTTTATTCGACATCTATCAGGCTTGGACAGAACTGACAGAAACGTCAACTTCAGTTTGTATGTGTTATATCATCCGATTTTAGATCCTAGAGATTGACAACTAAGGCAAACACTACATAATGATTTTTATGTTTTAGGATTTTCATAGCATACACTTAGAGAGGTAAATTTGCTTTAAAAAAATACCGCATGTCCAATGTTGTTTATTCAGCCCAGTATCTGAATAAGGAGCTATATAGTTTAAGAAAACATTAGAATTATGAACCAACCTTTCTTGTAGAGTGTAACTACTTTCCTGTCATATTTTTAAAATGAACATTAAAGTCATTACTGGAGAAGATATTAAATAATGTTGAAATCAATCCTAGACCAGAGTTTGTGTAAAATAACATCTTGTCGTATGCTTGGTGAAGTAATTAGTGGATAGGTAGTATAGGAAACTCTCGTATAATATTAAGCCTATTGTTACGACTCTACGGGTAATGTAACAGAATAAAAGACACAAACAAGCTTTCAAGATTAAAATGCAAATCTTTAATTTCCTAAAATATTAAAAGAATTAAAATAATTCAACAAACAATCAAAGTGAAAGAATTAAAATAACTTACAGTATAGAATATCCTAAAAAGTCCTAAAATGTTTTAAAGTTCACTTCCTGATGTTAATCCAAATAATCCGGATGTGGTATTCCGAATGAAAAAGCCTGCACTATGTTGAAACTGATAAGTTCTGATTAAATCCAAAATAATCCTTGCAAATCTGGAATCTCACAAGTTTTAGAATAAAGTCCGATAATTCCACGGAGTTGTATAGTAATTCAGATGAATTACTAATTAAATAAATTCCACACTGAACTGAATAATTTCAATAACCTCTCTTCGATCAAGCAATTGTAAAGAATGATAATTCCCAAGATTATTCCCTATATATCTTTACTAAGTGTGCAGAATTAAAAGGGAATATCCTTTCTCCGTCTTTAATAATATGGTATTTCAAAATAACACAACCCTCTAAGAACCAATCAGGAACTAGGTTACGCGTCATTTACCCAAAGGTCTAGTGTACTAAAATCTTAAAGAGTAAACATAATATTGATTCAGAATGGAATGTGACCTTTCAATGTTGATTTCCAAAAATACAGAGCTAGGTCGACTTTATTTTCCCGCGCAATTGATCATGTGACCACTTATTGATCGAGCAGTAGTCGTATTTATACATATATGCTAACCGCTATTCAGAGATCATAAATTAGTAAATTAAATCATTATAAAAAGGTACAAAGGTATGATTCCGTAACACTATTGATAGATATCCCAATATTCATGGAGGTAGGTTAAAATCTGGCAATAGCTCCAATATTACAGAATCACTTTGGTAAATCTGATTTAGCAACTTTAATGCACGTAGAGTTGCATATACATTGTCCCAGCTGAGAAACAAAATTGTATTTGTTTATATTAAAGATTGTAGACCCCCATATATCTCACCCGTACATGTATTATTTGAACCAGACAAGGAGTACATATATATTTTTGTCCAAACAGTTCAATAAAGCCACTACTGAACAATGAAACTACCATACATTTGTGTTATCACCTTTGTATTGACAGAACTAGACACTTCTCTAATTATGCCAATGTGATAATTGTATCCTGATCATGGAAGTGACTCGGCGAAATCTTGATAGTTCTTTGCATGTGCATCAAAAGATGTGTACTAATTGCAATGAAGCTACTTTGTCTGTTGTTTTATTTGCTTTGTTGTTTGTTTCTTTCGGGGGCAGGGCGGTGTGGGGAATCTTTTTTTTTTGGGGGGGGAGGGAGGGTGCAATCTTATATGTTAATATATTTAGTTTTCCTATATTTATTGTAATAAAAAAATTGGCTTCTGACTAGACTACATATCACCAAATATAAGAGTACATGGTTGGGGGTGGGGGAAGTGGTCAGGGGACTAGTGGCATTGGTAATATCAATATATCTTGTTGCAGAGGATCATGTTTATGACTAATGTTATTTCACAATGATTATAATTACGTCAGTGATTATCAATGAAAAATAACTAAACTTTCATAATCATGACAATGTCAATGCTGATCCATAATAATCATGAACTTTGTCAACTATTCAAATAACAAACAGGTATATACATGAGACATTGTACCAGTTGTATACATACAATGACCTGCAAAATGATATTAGTTAATTAATAGCGAAAATGACTCTACTATTAAGAAATATGGTATTCTGAAAGCACAATATTTTCTTGCACATAATTAAATATGTAAAGAAATTCCTGTACTTATATGCCAATATTTGTACGCATCAGGGACACTTTTACCTGTTCAGCATAGAGGCTAACTTGCATTATTAGTAAATTCCCACACATCTTTTATCCTTCGTTAAACGTCTTCATTCACAAAATTGTTATAAGTCATTGGTAGTTTCTTATAAATATAATTGTATTACCAAATTATTATCGACCTAGAGTGTTATTTTTCATATTTTTATTTTTATTTTATAGTTTTATTTTACAAATTGGTCATTTTAATCATTAACGTACATTATTTTTTTATTATTTACATGTTATTCTATCCAAATTTCTGCATTCTGTATCCTAAATGTTTTTATTTTTTTTTAATTTCTGCATGGGGAAAAACTCTGCTTAACCCGAAACCCGTGACTCTAAATAGTCCTTATCACAGGTTACTTTTCTTGTTTTCTAATTGTTACGACTCTATGGTCTAAGAAAAATGTAACAGAAAGAAAGTGAAACCAATAAACCAAGTAAAAATCAACAAGCAATTTATTACTAGATAATTAAAATGAAAAATCAAAAAGTCACTTACAGTAATGTGTTTTGAAATCCTAAAAATCCAATAAGAATGATTGTTCTAATCACAAGTCCTAAATATAGAATGTTCCGAATTCACAGCTGTGTCCTTGAATGTTATGATGTGCTAATGGTCTCCAAAGTCCTGATGTACTAGTAATCTTGATGTGCTGATGTCAAAATGAAGTATTCCAAAATCTCTGAATAAGTTCACTTAAATTCCAAAATCATCAATTAAAAATCCAAAATCCAAAAGTTTATGAGCACTGTTATAATCCAATGAATATTTAAAATAATTCCTCTCTTAGAATTTGGAATGAATTTTCACAACTGTAATAGCTCTTTACAAGACTGATGGTAATGTCAAAACTGAAAAAATGTCCACCAAACATGGCATATATAAAGATTGGTCACATGACAGAATGTTCTAGAACATGAGTCATCTTAATGGAATTTTTACTTGTAAACAAAAATCCAACCTTGACCTTCAAATTGAGAAAACATATTGATCAAAACAACCTAATTCAAGGACACTAGTTAAACATGTTTTTCCTGATAACATTAAGATTTATGCAAATATTAAAGTGAAGAAACATTTGTAATTTCCTAAAATATTTATAATATTATATAAACATCATACATAACACCTCCCCTCATAAAGAAAAAGAAAGATTTATATAATAAAGCTTTCTTTTGAATATACATCTAATACTACAATAACCAAAATTACATAAGAACATGTTTTATGATACTGGACTTAATTACATCAAGCAATATTACATTTCTAGGCACGTGAGAGTGCATCTGCAATCACATTGTCTTTTCCCCTGATGTGTTTGATGTCAATGTTATATTCCTGCAATATCAAACTCCATCTCAACAATCTCCGATTTTTATCTTTCATTTTGTTGATGAAAGTAAGGGGATTGTGATCACTTTACACAATAATTGGAGAAAGAGCTGAGGTAACATACACTTCAAAATGCTGTAAAGCCAATATCAAAGCCAAACATTCCTTCTCAATTGTGGAATAATTTTTCTGGTGCTTGTTTAGTTTTTTAGAAAAATAACACACAGGGTGATCCACACCACTTTTGTCTTCCTGAATCAATACTCCACCAACCCCTACATCACTTGCATCAACAGATAATTTAAATGATTGGCTAACATTTGGTGCAGAAAGAACTGGTGCATTCTTAAGCATGGCCTTTAACTTGTCAAAAGATTCCTGACACTTGTCAGACCAAAAACCAAAAAAATTTGGTTTTCTTACTCAATAAACGTGTCAAAGGTTCAGCAATTTTGGAAAAATTGGAACAAAATTTCCGATAATATCCAGCCATACCTAGAAATCGCATCAGTTGCTTTTTACAAATTGGAACTTGAAATTCAGAGATAGCTTTGACTTTAGCTTCTATAGGTTTAACTTGACCTTGTCCCACAATATGTCCTAAAAATGTCACACAAGCATGGCAAAACTCACTTTTGCTCAAATTAATTGTCAGATTCGCATCGCTGAGTCGATCGAAGAATTTTCGAATGGTTTCCAAATGATCTTCCCAGGTGTTGTTGTAGATAATGACGTCATCGATATAAGCGTCACAATTATCAAGACCAAATGTTATCATGTTCATCAGACGTTGAAACGTTGCAGGCGAATTTTTCATTCCAAACGGCATGACTTTATATTGATAAAGTCCATCTGGAGTTGCAAATGCTGAAATTTCTTTTGCCCTTTCCGTCAGTGGAATTTGCCAGAATCCTTTTAAAAGGTCAAACTTGGTGACATATTTAGCATTTCCAATTTTATCAATGCAATCGTCCATTCTTGGGATTGGAAATGAATCAGTTTTGGTGACACTGTTGACTTTTCTATAGTCAGTACACATACGGAATGTATTATCTGGCTTGGGAACAAGAATACATGGTGAACTCCAGTTACTTTTACTTGGTTCTATGAAATCATTCTCCAGTAGATACTGAATTTCTTTCTTCAGATAGTTCTGTTTGAGAGGATTCATCCTATAAGGATGCTGTTTCACAGGCGCAGAATCTACAATGTCAACGTCATGATAAATTTTACTTGTTCGTGTTGGAACATCAGGAAACAAGTGCTCATATTCATGTAATAGCTGTTTTAGTTCATTTCTTTCCTGTTGTTGTAGATGTGAAAGTTTCTGGTCTAGGTTGTTCAATATTTCTGAATTCCGAAGATTGGTTATACCAGAGTCACTATAGTCTGATCGTACTCCATCGTTGATATCTTCACTGTGTGGGACAGGTACAACTAAATTAACTAAATTATTTACTGGGCTATCTCTGTCAAAATATTCCTTTAACATATTTATATGACAAAGTTGTTTCTGTTTCCGTCTCCCAAGAGTGTTAATGATATAATTTAAGTCATTTACTTTCTTTTCAACGGTATAAGGACCATAAAATTTAGCCTGAAGAGGATTCTGAGGTATGGGAAAGAGAGCCAGAACTTTGTCACCAGGTTTAAAACTCCTGTCCTGTGAATTTCTGTCATACCTTAATTTCATTTTTGACTGGGTAGTGTGAAGATTAGTTCTTGCTACTTCACAGGCCTTTGACAACTTGTATTTGAAATCAGAGACATAATCAAGAAGATTAATCTTTGAATCTTCATTTGAAAGAAGTTTCTCTTTCAATAATTTCAATGGTCCACGGACAGTATGACCAAAAACTAGTTCAAAGGGACTAAAACCCAACGACTCTTGAACTGATTCATTAACAGCAAACAACAACAAATGAACACCCTCACCCCAATCCTTTTCTGTATCAAAGCAATATGATCGAATCATATTCTTCAAAGTTTGATGAAATCTTTCCAAAGCACCTTGACTTTCAGGGTGATAGGCAGAAGATTTAAACTGTTGGATGCCTAATTCATGCATAACTTGTTGGAAAATTCCAGACATAAAATTTGACCCTTGATCTGACTGGACAGATTTGGGAAGGCCAACAAGTGTAAAAAACTTCACCAAAGCTTTCCCAATAGTTTTAGTTTTTATATTTCTCAGAGGAATTGCCTTTGGAAATCTTGTAGATGCACACATGATGGTCAACAAGTATTGGTTGCCTGACTTGGTTTTAGGTAAAGGACCAACACAGTCTACCATTATTCTACTAAATGGTTCATCAAATGCAGGAATAGGTTGCAGATGAGCCTTAGGTATCTTCTGATTGGGTTTTCCTACCATTTGACAAGTGTGACAAGATCTGCAGTATTTAGAAACATCACTTTTCAGTTTCGGCCAATAAAAATGATTCAAGATCTTGTGATAAGTCTTACGGACTCCTAAATGACCAGCCAAAGGAGTTTCATGGGCTAAATTAAGAATTTCCTGTCGATATGACTTAGGAACAACAATTTGATAGCTCACTGACCACTCGTCACCAGCGGGTACATCAGGTGGTCTCCATTTCCTCATAAGGACCCCATTTTTCACAAAGTAACACACTGGAACTTGTGTGGCTTCAGTTTCACTAATAGCCCTACAAGATATCTCGGGATCTTGCTCCTGTTCAACGACAAGGGATTGTCGTTTGTCATCCTGATTAGAACAAAGAGAATGAGTTGCCAAAAGAGGATCACTGTGATCAATACCATTTGATTGATCAATACCTGAGGAAAAAGTGACCTCATCAAAAAACTGACCAATACATGTGTCAGCTAAAGGAATAATATCCTGATCAACATCACTCTCAATAGCTCTTTTTGCCATAGCTCTAGTAACTGCACAAGCAGGGTACAAATCAGGGATTTCAGTTTCGACAGGATCAACTTTCTGATCCAAACAAGGCTTGTCAGTTACAAGTGGATTAACCACAACCTTATCTCCAGCTAGGTCATTGCCTAGTAATAAATGAACACCCTCTATGGGTAAAGAAGTCACTGCCCCAACAGTCACAGGTCCAGAAACTAAGTCTGATGCCGAATTTACACAATGGAGAGGAACATTTACAAAGCCGCACTCTACTCCCTGAACAAGAACACTTTCACTTGAAGAAGGCTTCTCAGACAAAGGCAAAGTACCTGATAATAAAAGACTCTGAGAAGCTCCAGTGTCCCTTAATATTTTAATTGGGATAGGTTTGGCAGAATCACCAATAAGTGATATATAACCTTCTGACATGAATGGTTCATAAGCCTCCAAAAAAGAATCAGACTGGGGTTTGTTTGACCCAACAAATGTATTGCTTTCAATACAAGACCGTGACCTTGACCTCGTAGAAATAAGAGCATTTGGAAAAGCTCTGTCTTTTCTCGGTTGCTTATTTTTAAACTTTAAGCAATCAGAAATAACGTGCCCTTTCTTTTTACAATAAGTGCACTTAGGAAGAGATAAGGATTTCTGATCAGTCTTATCAGATGTTTGATTCCTAACAGTTGTGCTGTTGTGAAATTTGGAAGTACTCGAATGAGATTGAAATGGTTTTTTACCAGAAAACTGCTGAGAGGACGATTTATTACCAAATGAAATTTTGTGAGTCAAGGAATAATCATCAGCCATACGAGCAGCATTTTCCAAAGTTTCCACTTACTGCTCGTCAAGATAGGTTTTAACATCACTATGGATGCACCTCTTGAACTCTTCAATTAACTTTCTCATGCACTCTATCCCCTCCTGGATAGGTTTTGAAATGAAATTCTGAACATTAGATGCCATAGTAAATGCTTGTTGGTTTCACGCAAAGAAAATTTCTCTATATAAAAATCTTTGCCAAAGACAAAAAAAAAAAAATTCCAAGACAAAATCAATATGACTTTCAAAGATAACTTTAATATCTCTAATATGCTTTAAAGAAATTCAATCCCGGAACGACGAGCCCCCAATTTCTGTTACGACTCTATGGTCTAAGAAAAATGTAACAGAAAGAAAGTGAAACCAGCAAACTAAGTAAAAATCAACAAGCAATTTATTACTAGATAATTAAAATGAAAAATCAAAAAGTCACTTACAGTAATGTGTTTTGAAATCCTAATAATCCAATAAGAATGATTGTTCTAATCACAAGTCCTAAATATAGAATGTTCCGAATTCACGGCTGTGTCCTTGAATGTTATGATGTGCTAGTGGTCTCCAATGTCCTGATGTACTAGTAATCTTGATGTGCTGATGTCAAAATGAAGTATTCCAAAATCTCTGAATAAGTTCACTTAAATTCCAAAATCATCAATTAAAAATCCAAAATCCAAAAGTTTATGAGCACTGTTATAATCCAATGAATATTTAAAATAATTCCTCTCTTAGAATTTGGAATGAATTTTCACAACTGTAATAGCTCTTTACAAGACTGATGGTAATGTCAAAACTGAAAAAATGTCCACCAAACATGGCATATATAAAGATTGGTCACATGACAGAATGTTCTAGAACATGAGTCATCTTAATGGAATTTTTACTTGTAAACAAAAATCCAACCTTGACCTTCAAATTGAGAAAACATATTGATCAAAACAACCTAATTCAAGGACACTAGTTAAACATGTTTTTTCCTGATAACATTAAGATTTAAGCAAATATTAAAGTGAAGAAACATTTATAATTTCCTAAAATATTTATAATATTATATAAACATCATACATAACATAATATAAACTAGCAAGTAATTGTTTGCACTGTACTATGTATATACTGCCTTTAATATGAAATTACTGGAATTGAATTTCTTGAGACTCTGCAAGTGCTATAAACAATAATCTAACAGACCAAATCTGATACAAAAAATCTAATCTGAAATAAGTCTTATATAGTGTTAACAAGCGCAGCCAATCAGATGCAGTACAACCTCATTATTATGTGTGGATGTTGCTCACAGTCGTACTCATCCAAGATCTTGATGATATAAACTGATATAGAAAATGGCCAAAATTTGTGTGGAAATATGGCCTTTCTGGAGTGTTCACAAGTTCAGCCAATCAGATGCTAGATCACCTCATTAATATGCGTGGATGCCGCTCATAATTGAACTCATTAGAGATCTTGATGATAGGCTTATATATCAAATCTCATCAAAATCTGATCAGAAATATGACCTTCAAAGTGTCATCAAGCTCAAGCAATCACATGCAAGATCATATCATTAATATGCATGGATGTCGCTCATAATCAAACTCATCCGAGATCTGATGATGTATGCATACCAAGTCTGATCGAAACGCACCAAATTGCAAAATGGACTGATTAATGTTACATTGTAACTGAAACTGGTCCGTACACTGTCTACTGATCCGTCTATTTTATAATTTGACGCGTTATTGAACCTTGATAATAGTCATATGACGAGATATTAATGATGTGACATAATCAAAACAAGCAAACTACTTTCGAATGAAAGAAGGTCGCATCTGACTGGTGGCGCGATATTGTTTCAACAGCCGATAATCCGCTGATGTAAATGGAGATCGGCCATAGGGTTGTGTCATTCTGTGTGGAGTTGCCAAACGTCGAATTTGAAAGGAAATCTGCTGCATGTATGATCAAAAGGCCCCTTCAACCGACCGAAACTCAAGAGCCGTGAGAAATTTAAGAAAATGTTTAAAACAATTCATATAACAATTATGTCAACAATATGAATGGTAATCTAACTTCAGACTCGAAACCACTCTGTAATCACATCAACGGTCATAAAAAAAGATACCGAGGGTATTCCAACATTTAAGATAGATAAGAATTAGTAGAAACAGAAGCTGAGAAAGCTGAAACACTGAACACCAAATTCTGCAGTGATTTTACTCACTACAGTGACAATGTTTCACCACGTGTATTTCTAAAGTACCAACAATGAATAATATAAGAGATAAGATAAGAATTCTTTATTTCAGACTGCATGGTCTATACATCTAAATTAAAATATAAAATATAGAAGTATTATAAACATATAAATTTATAGGTGTCTTATATACAAATATTAAGACCCATCTACAACTACAGAATGTGTCTGTCATTGTTAAGAACGAAAATATGTATGACATTTAAAGAGTAATTTGTTCCATCTATCTATAATCTGAGAATTCAAACGAATATCATTGTTCCACAAAGATTTCAAGATACAATTCTTACTATTAGATATTCGTGTCATCATTGAAAAACACATACTTTCTCATTAATTATTGAAAACTGAATACATTATAGTTTACAAACATGGTAGATGCACTATTTCATCTTGGAAGGCTTAATAGTAAACGAAGACTATTATTATGGCCAATAACTAGTTCTCTTTTCATACATTCACTACAGTTTGTACACAGAGGAGCGCAGTACATTGTGCAGCAATAAGACGTGAATAATCTAATATTGATATTCAAAGAACAATTTCTAAATTTACGTAAAGGCATATATGTTCGGGTACACAAAAATCTGTAATGTCTCATCATATCTGAATCATCATTGGATTTTAAAATATAAACCAAATACGTATAACTGTCGACACATGCAAGTGCCTGGCCGTTAAGAAGTACAGAGGGAGGAGATGGCAATTTGAAAGAACTTGACTGAAAGACCATGCTTGTCGAATTATGTGTATTATAAATTATATCATCCTCAAATGCGTAATGTTCACATATCTTTAATAATTTCCTTAAACCTGCGATAGAAAGACTTATCAATGACATATCATCAGCAAAACTAAAAATGTTAATAAATGACACATTTAGTGTCAAATGAATACCCAGGTGACACTAACCCAGCTACAATTTAAGTCGTATATATATATATATATATATATATATATATATATATATATATATATATATATATATATATATATATATCAAATAACAAAGGCGAAAGAACACCTCCCTGCCTCACCCCATTGGTTACATGGAAGGAATTGGATACTGCATTTCCCCAACGCACATATTACAACTGTTTTCCATACCAGTTACCTAGAGTATGGACTATGTAGACGGATATTTGATTGTGGAGCAACTTTTTAAACAGTGTTCAATGATTGATCCTATCAAATTTCTTACTAGCGTCGAAAACACATGCAAACAAAAGGCAACAATGTTCTAAATAATAGTTGACAGTTTCCTTAAAGGCATAGAGGTATAAGTCTGTTGAGTGTTGTTTTTTAAGACCAAACTGACTATCAGAAATTGTGACATCACATCGTTGTTGTACAATACATTCAAATAGTTTCAAAATAATTGTCGAAAGAGCTATAGGTCTTTAATTATTTTTGGTCTGCCAGATTACCAATTTTATTTTTTGTAGCGGGATAATTGTTACTTTTGTGAAATCATCAGGAACAAAGTTATGTACAAACATGCAATTAAATAGAATCATTAAAAGAACACGGAATCTATTATCTGAAAATTTAAAATGTTCTATATATAAAAATCTGATCCTGGACATTTACTCTCCTTTTCTTTAGCTATGGCACATCAGATCTCAGACACTTAGATTAGTTCAGTAAGACTAGAAGGGGCCTTGGATGCTGAAAGAACATACTCCTTATTCGAATCGTTTTTAACACAATTGAATAACGCTTCAAAATGATTTTTCCACACGTTGCATATGTTGCTTTGGTCATGGTTCCCATCAATGTAAATTGGTAGCCTATTGGAAGTTGTAGTAGTACTATGTTTAACCTGCTTCCAGAATTCACGTTGGTCTACATTTTCAAATTTATTTTATAGTTGTAACGTGTTTAGACGTTCAAAGTTGCTACCCTTGAAAAGATGGGGTCCTGATGTTATACATCCAAAAATAGTTAAGGAGCTGACTTCAAAGTTGGCACTAGTGCTTACACACCTTTTTCAACAATCTTTGGACATTTGCGATATCTCAAAGATGTGGACCCTGACAAATATATCTCCACTATTCAAAGAAGATGATCGCGCAACGATCAGTAATTACCGTCCAGTCTCACTCACCAGTTTTCTTTTGAAAGTGCCAGAGCATATTTGTCTTTTCTAACATCGTGAAGCACTTAGATAATTGTTCCATCATATCTAATAAACAACATGCCTTCCGGAAATTAAACTATTGTGAAACTCAACTGTATTGTATTATTGATGATTGGGCTAAACATTCAGATAAAGGTGACTAAGAAGATATTATTGTACCAGGCTTTGGAAAAGGTTTGAACACTGTTCCCCACGAACTGCTAAAGACTACATATTTCAGTCTTAAATTGCAGGCAAAACTCTACGCTGGATGGATTCTTTTTATGTTTTCGATAATAAATGTGTGGTATCTGGTTTGTCCAAGGTTCCTTCTGGAGTACCTCAAGGCACAGTACTTTGACCAGTACTTTTCTCCTTGCACATTAATGACGTCATGATTCAAATTGGTTCCGAAATTCGCCTCTTGGCATATGACTGTGTGTGCAACAGATAAGTCCAAACACTGCATGCCTAGATACCACAAAATGACATTAATAAACTAGGACGGGGCCCGAAAATGGGGCATGCTATTCCAACCAAAAAAGTGCAACACAATGCAAATGACAAGTAAGAAATCCTATAAAACAAGCATGTCATATTCATTGGAAGGTACGACTTTAGAAAATCCCAATCAAATAAAATATTTAGGAGTCACAATTACTACGAATTTGAAACGGAAGCTTCAGATTCAAGAATTATGCATAAGACAAATCGTACTTTAGCGGTCTAATGAAAGCCTTAAAAGCTAATTATTTCGCATTTGTGGGCAAGATGTTAAATTACGTCTTAATATGGCTAATATTTAGAATCTGCTTGGACAGTTTGGAATCCCCCATTCCCATGTGTTTACAGGATGAATTGAAAAAATCCAAAAGATAGCAGCCAGTTTTGTTACATCCAATTATGACTATACCCCAGGAAGTATGATCTCAGTATTGGATAAGTTGTTTTGGAAACCATTAAAACAACGTAGACTGGAAAATAGATTACTATTTTTACAAAGGTTTTAAAAACATAAAGCAAATATACCGTGCTACAATTTGATCAAACCAAAACGAATCAATAAAAATCGACATGAATATACCAATCTGATATCCTACGACGAACTGATAGTTCCTAATATATTATATACCCGATAACAATCAGAGATGGGAGTTCTTTGCTACAAATATTAATCACAACCACTGAATCTTCAGAAAACTATATTCGTACCTTTGCAAAATTAGTACGGTCAAATATTTTTTTTTAAAATAAGTCTTTTGTAAAGGTTGAATTTGCTCTGTGCATTATGATGTATCACGAAACTAATCAAGATCAAGATAATCAAGTTCAAGAAATACTGGTAAGTGTCTAAAAATGGTCGATTTGTGTACCGGTGTGTTCTAGACAAATCTATATGCAATAATCGCAATGCTTTATAAATAAGTGAGATAGGATCCCAGATCACCAACATACCAATACAGGTTTAGCTGATTTCAACGCGTGTTAGACTATCTGATTTGGATACAGTCTTCATACACTCTACGTGATGAGTTATACTTACTCGGGCTTTGTTCTATGTTTATTATGGGACTATATATATATATATATATATATATATATATATATATATATATATATATATATATATATATATATATATATATATAGTCAGGTCTTTTTAACACTGTCATTCATGATGGCGCCTGAACCAGCCTGGTGTGTATCTCAGTGATTATTTCAAAATACTCATATTTATAGAAAGTGTTTGAAAGCCAGACTGATGCCATATATGCCGTAGACAACTCTGGAAAGTGGAAATTACATAATCCAGACAGCAACTGAATGCTATGTCCCTTTCGTTATAATTATAAATAAAACATCGGAGTTACAATAAAAAGCATTTCTATTGACTATCCATATTTTAATAGTGAAAAACAAATGCAAACCGTCAACTACGAAAGCCAATATATTTCAAATCAAACGGTCTTTCACACTAACCAATTTTAAGCTGACGTGTTACTCAATTCTGTCCAAAGGTTTAGACAGATCATCAGTTTATTTGATTATGTGTTTTTACCTCGTGTGAGATTTGCGAGAAAAGTTACAAGAAAAACAAATCCACGCTTTTTTGATTAATTTCTTAGAATCTTACATTACAAGAATTTTGAAACAACTTTTTGGAATTTTGGTATGGCTAAAATGTTACGACAAAATAAAACACATATCTTTTTATTTTTTCAAACTGGAATAAACAAACAAACGAATAAATTTAGCTTACTGCATAAGACCCAAAGTGTACAAAGTAAAATTTAAATACAGAAAGAAATGTTTTTAGGTTCTCATTGAGATTTATTCTTTAGTTCCTCTATCAATTCTCCATATGGCGCTGGCCATCCAAATATATAATCTGCCACAATATTTGGAAGAAACTCAAGTGGTCTGAAGAAAAAGTTTGCGTCTATTCCTATATAATAGTCCAGCTTCGGATATTCAGCAAACAGCGCATGCTCCATGGTCTCAGCGACTACTTCTGGGCGACGACTCAGTCGAGATTCTCCAATAAAACTCTTCATTACTGTAAAGTAGCAGAAACAAAGGTCTATAATTTTAAGACGTACTTCACGAGAAAAAGGAGAAGAAAAAAAAGTAACATATTGGGGTAATGCTTGCAATGAATCTGCCCTTTAATCGAGATCTTTTTTTTTTTCCTTGAAATTTTTTGTGTGTTGTTGATAATCGATGTATCTTTCAATTGCGACCATTTTGTGATTGTGACAGTGACTCACGACAAATAACAATCTCGGGCGAACATGGCGACGCCACAAATGATGATTCTACATAATAAAGTTATCTCTCTTTACAAAGCTTTGTGTCATTTTTGTAAATAGTTGACCAATTTAACTAAAGATTGGAATAACAATAGAACATTCTTAAATGTAAATAGTAAATCACGTTGTTTAGAAGGTAATCGCACCACATTAACTTGTTTCCCCAGTTATACAGTTCTCAAAATGACATGCGTCCTCTTTACTTAATCACAGAAAATGAAATACTTACCACATAGAGTCTTTGGGCAGATTTTTTCCCCTTAAACAGTTTATTTGTTATTAGAGATAAGTGTCTAAAAGTATCCATCATTCTCAATTCTTAATCACAATATCACAGACATCGACATGGAAAGAACTGGAAAGTCACACTTTTTTGCTGTTGGAAATTTACTACTCAGGACGGCAATGAAAAGGGTATGTCGCTAGCTGAATCTGTTAAAGCAAAACTTGACAAAAAAAAGGATTGCTTTATTTCAACTTTACCAATTCTTAACCTGGCATTTATCGAACGGCATGGAAAGGCCATGTTAACAATGAATGAGAAGTATACATAGCAAATGTGTTGCATAAGTTTGACGCAACGTCATGTCATGCCTAACATGGATGTCTGTAATTGTATGCAAAAAATGAAATTAAATAAATAATTTTGCTTACTTGTTCATTAGTACTTTGTTAAATGTCCATTAGAAAAAATAATTTTACGGAGACTAATTGAAATAGACTGGTATAGCTTTCTTATGGAGTAAAGCGGTATTGAGCACCATGTTAAAGTGTGCACTGTAATGGGATCATATGTCGATCTTATCTCGTAAGTATTTATCTAAAGTCGGAATTTTAGGGTCTTTTATATATTTTTAATAATATTAGTATCTGGATTCTCTGAAGTCCGTATCAAACAGTTCATGCCAGTATCTGTCTTCCACTGACGAGTCCTCAAAGACTCGTGGATGGGCAGTTGTCATCCTGAAGCAACTAACTTCGATTGGAAAAGTGTTTTGTGATAACAGGCTAGAAAAGACTGTCCAGAATCTGGATAAACAGGTCACTGTTCCAACTGCCGCCAATTTTCACCTATGGTCCCATTTCATTGTACATCAAACAGCTCCGTACCGTCACTTAAATTTGTCCTTGTTGTCCACGTACACTATGTATTCCGAAACATTGGACACTTATTCTGCCATCATGACCAATCAACACCTGACACTAATTAATGAATATCACTGCATCCGATCTATTCTGCTAAGTCCATTCCAATTTTTCCCTACACCAATTAATGTGCCGAATTCCGTTCACTTTGATGACAGTAAACTCCTTCCGTACAACACTCTTGAATTATTCATCAAAGTACAAACGTCTCTGTACGGTTTGTGTGCACATTGGTATCGGGACTGGCGGATTTTATTTTCAGATCCACCTAACTCTGCCTCCTGTTTCTTTCTACGAGCCGAAATAGGACCCAGTGACCATGAACACCAAGCAGTCTTGGCCAGCCGCTTCTATGGAGATATTCTGCAGAACCTGTTGCACAAACTCTTTTCAAAAATCTCACCACGGTAGATTGAGCTTTCTACCACAATTTTAGCAATATATCAAGTACTCTTGCCTTTCTTGTTACAGTGCAGATTGATACTCTATTTGTCAGGTGTCATTCTTTACATTCTTTGCATGATATTTGTTTACTTATGGTACTTAGAAGACGACTTATCGACTTCCGAGTAACCTGACCGGTGTTAGTACAATTTACCTACAAATTTCTGCTCAGTTGACCGAGAATGCTACGTAGTAGGATCTAATTGCGTAACTTACACCCCAGCGCAACACAGACGTGGTTAATGCGATGCAACACTTTCGTCATGACCCTGAATATATAGGTGGGTACTTGTATTGTAAAATCGCGGCAATATGTGTAGCCCAGAACATGCATAGCTTGCCAGGAAAGAGTGACATTGAAATATTACGTGCTTCAGGAAGTCGTCTGTGTCATAATTCGCCACAATCCCTTTTCATAAAGAATTAATAAAATAGTGTCAGAAAGGTCTTTGGAAAGTAAAAAATAAAATGTTTAATGGGACTGTTTGCGTGTTTTTACAGAATTTTGACATAGAAAGTTCGATGGAAAACGTGTTATCTCTAACTAGGTCAGACAAAGTCATGAACTTTCTGTTAAATATAATATTGGTGTTGAGAAGATGAAACGTGTGTGCTTGTCAGTATTATCCCTGTATCTGACTTTCATAAACGTTCACACAAAACTTTGACATTGTTGACCATAATGCTAAAATAGGCGATACAGGCAAGACAGGAACTCTTCGTATATCAACATGTAACCTTTAGACCTATAGTAATATTATCCAAAATTTTCAGCTGATTACAGCAACTGACTTAAATGTTAAAGCCGACGCCGCCGGAAAAGTGACTACTATATTTCACCATACTTACGCAGGTGAGACAAAAATATATTCTTTCAGACTGAACACGTAACCTACGTTCGTTCCATTGACGGCTAATGTACATATGTGCGTATTAGCTCCGGGGCACTGAGAAAAAAATTATCAGCACCATTATGCAGCACGTGCAGCCTTGAGAACAACTGTTTTAAGTATTTACCCATATAGTACACGCAACCTGTTTGTTATCTCAAATATCAGCTGGGAAATGTACGTGACAATATTTTATCCACGAGTCGTTTCATGTCCAGTGAAATTAATCATTTTCAGGAGATGAAAATGTGTTCATATGCTTCTGAGTACAGGTAAAACACTAATGTTGTTTGTTTTCTGGGACACATTACATTTTAGAGGTGTGCAATTAACACAAAGCCCGTAACTTTATATTATGTATGAAAAGATAGGTCGCTTTCAGTTTCGTGTTTTATGTCAAAGTTCAATAAAATACGTAATCAGCCTATTTAAGGTTACGCTCCAGTTTTTACAAAGTTTGTCTTTCTGACACCTATGGCGTCTGCTAGACGTTCAGTCTTTGCGGGCTTTTGTTTATATCATGTGATCCAAATAAAATTCTCTGTTAAAAATTCTCTGGTAATTGAATTGTATATTTAAGTCAGAGTTATTATGCACCTTCTGCTTGTGTACTCGGAAAAATGCTTCAGAAATAGCCAAAATTCGGCATTTTTGCCCTGTCCCAGTTCTGAGACACGAAATTTTCTACACCTACAATTTTATGCAGATTGAAGTACCTTACTTTGCCTTTCTGGTGACAAAATTTGAAGAACATCTGATCGAACAAACTGTTTTAATTTTATCTCTAAATTTGAACACATTTTTACTTGCTAAAACTGGGCATTCGAACCCTGTGGTAATCATATTGAGCTATATACCCGCAGCATCTGGTATATATTGAATGTTTAAATAAAACTGATTAATGCCAACATAAGCATACCCGGATTCTAATTTAAATAAGATATGATCCCATATATCAGATGTCGCGACTGGCTTTCTTTAGAATTTTAATATTGTACAAAAATAGGAAAATGTGTAGGGGAACCTAAGAAAAGTCACTGAAATAGTAAATGACCGGAAGTGTATCTTGAGGCCAGATCATGCACACCTTGCATTTACAACACTTTTGACCACAAGGCGTCAGTTTGACGTCTGAAGCCCCACCTTCTGTAAATATCCATGCACATCATAGTTTTTTCCGTGTACGGATGAAAGAATAGTTTGGAATGAAACCAAGCTTGTACAGAGAGAATTTTTTGTTTCTTTTTCTTGGATATGATTGCTTAAAACTTCGTCTGATTTAGCTAGTTATAAAATGCTAAATACCATTCTGGACAAACCCAAGTGCACTGGGGTAAATAAATCAGGTTTCAGGGGACACAACTCTCTAAAATTCATACTTGATTTGATACGTTTTCTTTCCTTAGAAGTTTAGAATCACACTCCATTCTGTCTCGCATGAGAGGAAAGTCGATTCTGCAATCGTGATTTGAGTGTGTTTGTTTGTTTTTGGAAATTCACTCGTGTCCATTTCAATGCGCCGCTTTAAAAAGACGTTGTATATTATGGCCTTTGTCGTCCGTCTATGTCCCTCCGGCCACAAGGTCTTGGAGACATTTCATGAAACATTGACCACTAATACATATATATATATATATATATATATATATATATATATATATATATATATATATATATATATATATATATATACTGACTAGACGATGAGTCCCTTAACAGTTTCAGGTCTCTCTAACTTCAAGGTCAAGGTCATAATAAGAAAAGATGTAATATAGGTCACATGTTTCCGTGTGTGGACTGTAGTTTTAAGGTTATAAGGTTAATAGAGCTATTTGGGCAACATTTCATCCAGATACACATCACAGGTAAACGCTGTGTTGCTTAACGTAAGTGAGATTTCAAACTCTTAGATCAAGTTCATATAAAGAGAAAATGTGACTTTGTCACCAATTTATGTGGGACATATTTCTTTGTCTGGTATTGAATTATTAAACAACTGGAAATATTGTAATGAAACTGTACCTGTTTATACAACAAGACTAGGCGATGTGGTGCCTACTCTAGTCATCTTCCTTACCCAAAGGTCAAAGTCAAAGCAAGGAATTTAATTTTCTAACCAGTTTAAGTGGGGACTATTACAGTGTGACTGAAGATATTTTGATTAAATATTAATAAAATACACATGATGATATGTCGCGAAACATTGTTAAACCCCTATTTAAGAAGCCATGGTCATAGCAGGGCAAATTTAACTCTTTCATCTGCTTCTGCGATACCACTTTCGTGTCTCTTCTGGACCTTTTAGACTACTGGATATATTTTAATAAATTTCTCAGCGATACCACATAATTTGACGGTGTGTAACATATGTGTATATTAGTCAGTTCCCCAACTTACTGGTTAAGGTCATCGCAAGAGAACAAGTAACTTCATGGCCAGTTTATGTGCCTTTTTTTTTGACATCCGAACTTCTGGAAATAGTTGGATAAACCTGACGTGATCCAGATATACATCATGATTAGGCAGTCTGTCACATAGCTAAGTTTATAGCTCCCAAGGTCACTGGAACGGAAATGTTATTCAACCAATTTGCGTGTCTGGTTGTTACCTTTGGAATAATGTTTTGGTGAAACATTACCCATGTATGCTCAATGACTGAATTGTGTGTCATGTAACATACCTCAAAGATCAAGGACAAAAGGAAAACCTTACAATTTGCGGTAATTTTTATCAGTTTTACTTGTTAGTATTTTTCAACATATTCCGAAATGACAAATTTATAGTATTCGGAACTGATACAAATGTAAGTTTGGTTTTTTAATTCAGGATGAACTCACAAATATCGAAACATTAAAGAGCGAGTGTCGATTACATTTGTTGTTTGTCTTCTTTTTCTTGTCATTTTATACTTATAAGACTTTAAAAGTGACTGACCTTTTCTAGCTATATTTCCTCCGTAGTAGCACCTCACTTCTTCGCTTCCAGCTAGGTATGACTGGATACACAAGGCACGAAGTCTTTCAATATTAATAAGATTTGTAGCGAATCCTCCGGGATTGATTGATTGAACCAATACCCCTGACCTGTATAATTCTCGTCTGTCAACGAAAACAGTAAAGAAGGTATTTGGTAAAGAATACTTTTGTTAAAAGAAAATATTTGGCAACGAATGTAGCAATGATAGTATTTAAAGAGTCATATAAGTAATTTAATGTACTAATTTTGAAATTTGTAATATTTTATACTTTCAATAGGGAAGAGAAAATGTTCCCAATACCTGAAGTTGATTTTAACTTTGTTATTTTCTTTTGTGATTAACATTAAATTGTTGTTACGGAATTATATATATTTTTCCTTTTAATAATGGTATAGTTTAATAGTTTATGATCTCTGTTCTAAGTCTAAACAGATGTCGTCTTGTGAGTATACATACGATAGGCTCGATCAATATTTCGAAACCTTGGTCATATCACGTGGGTTTAGAGCGTGGGAAGAAGGTGAACTTTTGACCGAGATTCTATGAATCAATACAATATTTACTGTTTAAAACACTGGTACTCTAGCACTTTGGCGGAATCACGCATAACCTAATTTCTGATTGGTTCGAAGAGGGTTGTAATATTTCGAAATACCCAGTTGTTTGTTCAAGACGTAATGGGTTTTTATTTTGTTTATGCGCATTAAGGCTTTATATATATAGGGATTAATAGCCGCATTCGAGCATTCTTCATAGTTACATAGAGATTGAGAGGTCATAACGAATTTGATTCATTTTGAGTGTGGGATATTATTCTTTGGATATTTATTAATTAATACAGTACATTTAGGATTCAGTACTGTGTCTTCAACCTGAATTATTATACAGCTCCGTTGAATTATCGGGAACATTTCTAGAACTTGTGAGATTCCAGACTCACAAGGAGTACTTGGATATAACTAATTCTTATTAACACATAAGTACAGTGCAGGTTATTTAATTCGGAATACTACATTCGGAATAGTTGGATTAACTTCCATGAACAGTGAACTTTAAAACAATTTAGGACTTTTAAGGATATTCTATACTGTAAGTTATTTTTAATTCTTTCACTTTAATTGTTTGTTGAAATATTTTAATATTATAATGGAAATTACAGATTTATATTTTTTTAATCTTGAAAGCTTGTTTGAGTCTTTTCTTTTGTTACATTACCCCTAGTCGTAACACTGTACAAAATAGTTTATAAAGTAGTTTCTGACGAAAACATCGTGCTTCTTCAGTTAAATATAAATAAGAAAACAGCGGGAAAGTTTAATATTCATCAGCATAGGATTGACCGAGAACCGGCTGACGAAATACTCCACCAGGATTTAACTTACATACACTCTTTTTAGTGATTTCAGTGACGTGTTGCTATTCATAACACACTGTAACACGCCATAACTAACTTAAAAAGATCTGCAATCACATTAACTGCAGTCGCATACAAGATTTCGTTCCCACTTGATTCCCAAGCAACCATTATATTTGACCAATCAAATAAATTCCTCCTCTCCAGTTCCGTATTGCTTCCATGTTGAAGCGCCATTCTTTAAGTATGTCAAACCACAGCTATGCGACCTTGTCGACAACGGCAGGCAAGAAGAAGAAGGAAGAGGAGGAGATGGAGGAGGCGGATAACGTTGAAGATAATTATAACGATTATTGATGACCGCCTTGATATGTTGAAGAATTCTTGCACGCATTTGTATAAAATATAGCTTTTATTTCTTCAAAGCATACGGTTAAAACATCAATCTCGTCTGTCGGCGTTAGTGCGCTATGGGATTTGTTTATACTGGTTCTCTGTTTTAGATGGGTTTGCTTATATGCACATTTTCTGAAAGAGGGAACAAAAAGCTTTATAGTGCACATACACCATCTGGAGGATGTGTGGGAAATTCCAATTACCAGTACTATGTAGATTCAGTTTAAGTTTGTGTGTTTCGTATAAAAACCTACAAGCAGTTGAACAAATAGATAGCATAACTAACCCTCTACATGGAAGTACCTGATAAGTCACTAGTTTTCACTCTTTCTTGAAACTAATCTAAATTAAAAGATGTGATGTTTGCAAGGAAACAAGGTTGAAAAAGAAAATTATGACGACGTGTGACAATGATATTGATGTTGCCAATCAGACTTTTAGTGGTGAAAGGTGTCTTACCTCAAACAATGAGTAAACATTCTCAAGCCAGCCTTTGAAACACAATAATTGGAACAAAGTGGCAGAGCTGTTGTCGCATTAATGCTGCAAACATTAACGATGCGTCCTTTAGATTTACGTATAAGAGGAAGAAACGTTAACGTTACTTCAATAGGCCCTAGCATGTTAACGTCACATATTCTTCGGAAACTCTCTGCTGTGATTGTCTCCGATGGTGAAAAATTGGTCAAGATTCCTGCATTGTTTACGAGTCCCCATAAACCTGGAATGAAAAAACAGGATCCACAGAAAAAAGTTTATTGATTAGATTCTTATCGGGTCGAGAGTATGGTAGCTTGTTGGAGTTCATATGCAAAATTAAAAAATTAGATATTATCCTTAAAGTCTCTTAAAAGTCTTGATGATTTAGAATAATTGTAAACTGGAGAAAATTAAAAATGACTCAAAAGTTTGGAAAAAAAGGTTATTTCTGTAAGTGATGAAAATCTAACAAAAAATGTATTGTTAGTTTGCACATATTTTTTTATCGCATTATGACGACGCAATTTCTGTACAAGAAGCGGGTCCTTATATTTTTGTTAGATGAACCGATATATTTTATAAATCAATGTGAAGGAAAAAGAGATGATCCATGTCATCGCCGATCAAAAGATATATTTCAGCTTCACAGTAATTATGATATATTTGAGCTGCCATATTATTCAGCATTGTATACAACAATAAACATTTGCCAATAATTTAAGAAATACGTCGAAAGAGATCAAATAATGTAAGTTCTCTATCTCTCTACCTGTTTTCTGTCCGTCTGACTGTTTGTTTGTCTGTATTTGTATTTTTTCACCGTTTTTTACCTCTATGCGGACCCAGAAGATTGTGCACTTTGCTAAATGCCTGTTTGATGGATTGGCTGTCAGTGACATCAAGAGAAATAACTGTCAGACGACTCGAAGTTTGATTTTTTAAACTCTCTCCTCCGTCCTTTGTGAGACTGCCGGCGACAACTGGAATACCCTTGGAATCTAATAATTTGGCAAGAAGGTTTCCGAACCCCGAGTCGCATCCGGTGATAAGGACGTAGCGTGAAGTGACGTCACGGAGCATTTTATGACTTCGTGCTTTGAAGATGAAGTAGATAATGGTAATTGCCAGACATACTGCGGCTATGTACAGCACCATGTTCATATGTGTAATTTTGTCTCTAAATAGAAAAAGAAAATCAACTTCACAGATCTAAGAAGCATTAATACGTACTGTACATTCTTTAAATGTATGATATATTTTCTGTTAGAAGACATTGTCTGATATAATATTGTCATTGTTAGATACCATGTCAGTTTTAATCTACCGCCGCTTAGTAAAAATCTCTCTGTCCGTCTGTAAATCCCTTTGTCCATACACAAGAATGGCGGATGTATTTGATGATGAGCACATTTTCCCAGCATTTCTGAAATCGATAACCTTTACTCGACAATACATATGTAGTTAGATGGCCTGTAAATACTGTCATATTGACATTGGTCGTCTGATTAAA
The DNA here is from genome assembly GCA_029931535.1 of Margaritifera margaritifera. NCBI lineage: Eukaryota > Metazoa > Mollusca > Bivalvia > Unionida > Margaritiferidae > Margaritifera > Margaritifera margaritifera. Next base: position 690,162 of record JAQPZY010001327.1, on the reverse strand, counting down.
ATAAAATTTAATGTAAAGCTTCGTCTTCACAAGGTCTTGAAAGAGTTATATGATAAGCATATTGTAATCATTTTTGTAGAGTTATGGTCCTTGGTCGACTTAAGAATAGTCTTTCAAAAGGTTTGCAAACACTCCAGCATTCAAAACGTTTGCGTGATTTAGTCCAGATTTGCTGTAAAGTTTCATATTAAAAAGTTTTGAATGAATTCGACTATCAGCAGGTTGTTAAACAAACTTTTGAGGGCAATGACCCTTAATTAACTGAAAATGGTCATCCAAATTGCTTGCGAACAGTGTAGCAATAATATTTTGTTTGTTTCAACCAAATTTGCCGTGCTCGACATATTGAATTTTTACTATATTAGTTTTGTTATACATCGCATCTTTACAAGAAATGGTAGAAAATAGCCTGGTGTCATGTTGTAGCCTCTGGGCTACCTGTATTCAACACACATGAGGAAGCACAGACCCAAAAGTATGGTAGTTCCTTTATCTGCAGGCGCACGTTTTATTATATTTGACCCTTTGCTGTTAACCTTAGAATCTGCCTTGAAGATAGTGCCTTTCTTATTTTCTTATTTGAAAATGATTGGTAGCAAAATTGTATTCATGACTATGTATTACGAACATGAAAAATTAATATTTGTGTTTCCTGAATTGACTCAAATGGATATTGATCCAAGAAAGCCTGCGAATTCAATACTTTTTTTGGGACCCAATTTTCGCGGATTTGGTGGCTCTTCAACCCACAGATTATTAGACACACTGAGCAACATTCCTTCTGTTAAAAAAACGGGACTTCTTTCAAAGGTGCTAACCCATGTGCATAATTACCAGGGATGCTTGAATCTAGGTTTTGGAATTCAAGCATCCCCTAATTATAAGCCAATCAAGAGATATATCTCATTTAAATTTGGAAAAATCTAAACATAATAAAAATTTAAAAAAAAACTCATTTGAGACCTTGTTTTAAACAAAGTTTAACGCCATCATGGTTGAAGTGAAACAAAATAAGAGTTGAAGATTGCTCAGAAGACATCCTGTACCTAAGTCAATGAAGGGACTTGACTGTGTTAGACCATGATAAATCTACTAATTATCAAACAAACTCTCAGGGCTAGAGAAAACATTACAGTAAATTTGGCTGAAATGAACAAAGAAAACAATGTTCAAGTTGGTGTTTACATGTAAATGGATTCCTATTATATCTTGATCAAGAACTATAACTGTGTGGACCATGATGTTTACGTGTACATGGATTCCTATTCTATCTTGATCAAGAACTATAACTGTGTGGACCATGGTCCAATTCTGATCACCAAAATCAAATTAGATCTACTTAGACAATTATTCACAGCAAAGTTGGTCCAAATCAAACAAATACGCGAATGATGAAATGTTTTCAAGATATTATGATGCCTATTCAAATCAATCAAGACCATACCTCTTGTAAATGTGGTGAAAAATCTAATCATCAAACTCATTTGATACCTAATTATTATGGATTAATTACAGGTTTATGATGAAACAATACTTGACAAGTAGCGCATGTCTGCCTCACCCTTCCTATGATAAATAATAGCATTCTGTTACGCTGGATTCTTCAGAGGAGGCAGGAAAAACCTTAGCAAACTGAATATGATCAATGTGTGTTTGGAGTGAAACAATTAAGAGTGTGACGATAATAGGTCACAGTGCCCATAAGCTAATCAGGTATTTGAATTCTATAAAGGGATAAATATATCAAAATAGGCCTGGTTCGTTTAAATTGTTCTTTAAAATATCTTGCTTATAAGTTGAGCAGGCCCCCCTTATCTATCCCCACCGCAAGCAGAATGCCACTGTAACCTTTAAAATCAGTTTAAAGTCACCAAGTGGAACCGCCGCAAGGTATCTACAAGTAATAAGATGTTGAAGAGTTCTGGCTCCTCTCTCTCTCTCTCTCTCTCTTGTTAATAATTTACCACCACCCACCCACCCATCTATTTGCTAATGTATACTTTCTAACAAAGACCATCATCCATCATTTCTACTATTTCAGCTATTGTAAATTTAGTTCAGCGAATAAATGGAAACTGCAAAATGCAATAGCTGTGAAAGACAGAAAAAAAGAAGAGGCGGATAAATCAACACTAATTACAGCAGGTGTAGGCAATGCGCATACAAACATAAAACTGATCGTGGATATTCGATGGCAGCCAAGATGTTGTATTTAATTTTAAAATTAGGGAAACCAACGCATCCAGAAATTAAACACTGCAGACAAAAACCAGTAGAATTTAAACACAGCGACCTCAGCGAGCAAAAACCAGTAGAATTTAAACACAGCGACCTCAGCGAGCAAAAACCAGTAGAATTTAAACACAGCGACCTCAGCGAGCAAATACCAGTAGAATTTAAACACAGCGACCTCAGCGAGCAAATACCAGTAGAAGCTCTTTCTATAGCCCACAATGCACAACAGGACTGCAACCCATTCCTTGCTATGCTCTAATTTTTATGTTTTCGATTCTAGTACCCAAAATGTCGAATGCTAAAACCAATGTAGACGACATATACCATGCTGCTTTAGAATATGTGCTAACTCTTTCTTCCAGAATGCTGTTACAAAAGTTCTACCGTGACAAAATTTCTGCTACATCTAATTTTACTATAGAAGAGTTGTTTAAATTGCTTGTACCATTATCGATGTCGGAGATTAGGAAGCGCAATCGAATTACAAATGGAATTTAGTCGGACAAAATCGTGGGTTACAATTTAAAACTATCTATATATTTAAGGTGGTTAGTAATTGTTAGACGAAACATAGTAAATTTAAGACAGGAAACGTTGACCAAGAGCTGTATATGAAATTACTGTAACATTTTAAATGAACTCCATTGTAATCAAATCTAAGATTTTTGAAGAATCAGTATGCATATTTTCCGACTTTTGCAATAATGTCACGGTAAGTATGTCTGAAATTTTGTAATTTTATTTTAGGTATTGAGAGTGTAAAAATAGAGTCTAAGGTTGTTGTCCCAGAAACAAATACAAATGAGAACAGACATATTAATCTTCCCATTCTTACGTCAGAAGAAATATTCTTCCATGTGTTAACAAGGCCGGATAGTTGAATTTAAAGTTTAATGAGCATGACGTTGAAATTTCAAATTCTGTTAATAAGAACAAAATATAAAAAATTTGAAATACGAAGCAGAAAAAACAAACAAACAAACAAAAAACGTTTTTTACACAAAAATATTTTCAAATATTGTTATTCTCAGCTGGCTTAATTTTACAGCTTCAAGACATTTTAACTTTTGCTAGATCTATCTATAATGACTAAAAAACAAATTAAATTTTCCAAAATACCGTTAACATTTTCCATTTTAAATTCAATGTTTGAGACTCTTGTCTCAAACTAATTAACAGAGAAAGCAAGATTTTTGCTTTCAATGAGACATTTTATTTCTCTTTGTGCGTTAAGAAGATCTAAAGTTTTAAAAGTCTCAGTAATAATAAATTCTTTTTCTGGTCTGGTAGGTAATATCACCTAAAGATAAATTGTCAGATATTAAATATTGATTTAATTCATTTATTCAGTTTGTTTATTATAGATGATCTTTCCTCCGCCAGTTTTATGACCTTTAATTCTTCGTTTAACCCTTGACCTAATGTGATGCCATTTGTTTCCGCCATTTTTATGACCTTTAATTCTTCGTTTAATCCTTCACCTAATGTGACGCCATTTGTTTCCGCCATTTTTATGACCTTTAATTCTTCGTTTAACCCTTGACCTAATGTGATGCCATTTGTTTCCGCCAGTTTTATGACCTTTGCCATTTTAACCTTTTACGTAAAGTGACATAATTTTGTAACTTTTGCACAGATTCAGTGATGCGCGAGATTTGATCAGAATCCTATGCATAGGTAATTTCTAACATGGTGTTATATTTTTTACCTTTAAGTTTCAATTTTTACCACTGTTATCGTAGACATTCTACCAAGCAAAATTGTAAGCCTATGGTTGGATTCGAACATACATTTTCATAGTATTTAGGGTCTGAACTCGAGACATACGGCTAGATAAACGTGGTAATAGGCTTTAAAAAAAACAAAAAAAAACAAAAAAAAAACAGTAAGCTTGAGTGAGGCAATTAGATCTGATAAATTAAGTAAAGTTATTAATCTGAATATCTCAGTTGAAAATTGTATGATATTCAGTTCAGTAAATTATGTTATAAGCCTCTGTTCAATTTGCATTCATATATATAATCAGGACCTATATTTACCTGTAATTATATTGGTTTTGCCTAAATACATGCGTTAAATAATCAGGACATTTAGTTATACTGCATCTTTTGTTTATATGAGCTCTTAAAATTTATAAAATAATTTTTAGAATGCATGCATCTGTTGATTAGAATGTATGCTGCTGTTGATTAGAATGTTTGCACCTTTAGGGGTTTTAACCTCATTACTATCTAAATTAATGAGCTATGGGCGTAGAGCACAGCTTGCATATAGGCGAGAAGGGCAATTGCCTAACGGTATATGTAGTAGGAGTTGTAATCTCAGGGCTGGTTTCGTTAATTTATGTTTTGTTTCATGGGGGTATAGTGTTGGTTTTTAAAATATAAGGTATTTATGTGGCTGAGCCTGGAATCATACTGTTGAGAAAAAAAAACATTATCGGGGGCGGGGGAGGGTGTAGGGTGTTGCTTTATGAAGAAATAAATTTGCCTCGTGGGGTGGGGTCAAATGGGGTTGGGGTAGTGTGTTGATTTTTGAAAATTGAAATAAAGGTGTATGTGGTAGTGCTAAAATGAATCGCGTCAATAATAACGGATTTTCATATCTCAAGCAAACCATGAACAATTACCCATTTTCCCTCTTTGTTATCTCTTTGTTTATTTCCTCTTTTTTATACATAATCCCTCGTTAGTTTATTATCTCATTGCTTCATATGTTAATTCTTATGATTCTCAGTTTCTTTTTTATGCTGAGTTTTCTTTCTCATATATTATTTGTGTATTATTGTTTTGCAGTGTTTGTCAAACGACATATATTTTATACGTCCTACGATACTTGTATGTAAACCTTTCATCATAAGTGGCGTCTGACATAAAAATGAGCCATTGAATATCCACGATCAATTTTGTTCGCATGTGCATCGTTTACACCTGCTGTAGGCAGTGTTGCGTTTTCTTGTCTCTTCTGTTTTCTTATGTCTTTCACAGCTATTGCATTTTACAGTTTCTATTTATATGCCGAATTAAATTTACAATAGCCGAAGTTGGTGTTAGACTTTTCTTTAATTCTTCCTTATATGGTCAGTATGTCAGACGGACTATGGACAGAGACAACGATTTATAGATGACATTCTGCCGATTTTATGAGACTGGAGTTAATACAATAAGTCGACAATAAACTCATGCTTCACATTAGACCAATGCATCACATTACACCCAGGCTTCACATTAGATCCATGCATCACATCACATCAGACATATGTTTCACATTAGATCCAAGCTTCACATTAGACGCTTGCATCATATTAGACACATGCTTCACAATTGACCCATGCATCATATTAGACCTATGCTTCACATTAGATCCAGGCTTCACATTAGACTCATGCTTCATATTAGACCCATGCTTCACATTAGCCCATGCATCATATTAGACCCATGCTTCACATTAGACCCATGCTTCACATTGGATCCAAGCTTCACATTAGACCCATGCATCATATTAGACCCATGCATCATATTAGATCCATGCTTCACAATAGATCCACGCTTCACAATAGTTCCATGCATCATATTGGACCCATGCATCATATTAGTCTCATGCTTCACATTAGATCCATACTTCATATCATACCCATGCTTACGCTAGGTCCATGCTTCACAATAGACCCCTGCATCGCATTAGACGCACGCATCATATTAGACCCATTCCCTATTGTAATAAAACTTTGGTTGATTTGTTTTAATGAAACGAATCTTCTCTGATGATAAAACAATCACTCTTTAAAGTAATTTACAAAGTCAGCAACCTAGGCTTATCACAGAAAATATTCTTTTTCTGATTCAATTTCCATTACGACATCACTATCGAGAACCTGAAAAACTTAATAATGGATTCATTAAACCTCATGTCATAACATAAGCGGGAACCAGCTGGAATACTTTATCTTAAAACTGAAATCTTAATTTCACTGCCGAAAATATAATATTAGATAAAAATGACTGTGGTAAACCAGACAGAATTTTGGAACAAATTTCATTGCAAGAAAAACAGTTTATCCAAGTAGTAGTAAATTGCCGCCGGTGCAGCACCGGTTGGTGCAGCACCGCTTGTTGATGGAATGCGGTCGAACAAAGGTCATGCATTCCAGAGCGCTCCGCCGGTGTGTGGGGTTAAACAAAGGTCACACTAGGTAAACTATCGTCATTGTAAGCTGCCATTTAGAGGGGTGAATGAATCCTAGATATTTTACATCAACATGTCAATTAAGTTCATTCACATATGAAGAGACGTTGCTATAGAGAATACCTATTAGTGAATTATACTAGTTACCAGAACAGAGAAAAGTTTCTTGTATACTTAATGAGAAATATTCACAAATTAAGATCATGCAAGGTAAACTACTTGTACCACTGTTTGGAAGGATATGATGTACATTATCATTTCTTTCTATTGCCTGTTAGATTTTTGAGACTAAATCAAAACCATACAAGATAAACTTGTCTACCATTAAATCTACCAGTCAGGTCATTGTACTGAATTCTCTATTTTGTTGAAACACTGATAGATATCATCTATTTACACCTTAAATTCTCACCTCGCTCCGCATATGAAACCAAATGTACATTAATAGATATGATCTCCTACCCAATCACTCGATCCATGTAAGCATTAATAAAAATGTTCCATTCTCATCCCACTCAATCTTTCGCCATATGAAAGCATTTATAGATAAAATCTATTTTTCATTAAGATAAAACATTAAGATCTACTTAAAATGGTGGGAATACATTTTTGGAAAATATTAGCATATCATTTACTATACTATACTCAGGATATGATGTACATTACCATTTCTTTTTATCGCCTGCTAGATTTTTGAGACTAAATCAAAACCATACAAGGTAAACTTGTCTACCATCAAAGAGAATCCAACATCAAAGTGTACCTGTCATCTGATTTTATTTATCCATAGATGTATTTATTTTTTATTTAAAATTAATTGATCAATATGTGTACAAATTAATATGTAGACGTCGTTTAATTTCAGCATATGCAATGTTAGGCTGTATCTAATTGAAAATCCCTAAATGGTCACTTAAATTTAAAATGTAAGACTTTTATTAAGAGTATAATACTGCACATTCAGATAAAACTTTTAATATCAAAACGAAGATAAAATCACACGTCAAACGTACCCCCTTCCTAATTTTGATTTCAATCTAACGAAAAAAGATCACGGTCAATGTTATATGCATATTATTACATCCCTTAAAAAAATGAACAAAAGTAAAATGTGACTTGAGAACTAATCTACTCAACAAATAAAAAAAACACACACACATCCGTAATTTTGATTTCAATCTAAAGAAAAAAGATCACGATCAAAGTTATAAACATATTATTATTACATCCCTTAAACAAGTTACCAAAAGTAAAATGTGACTTAAAAACTAATCTACTCTAATTTTAAAAATCACACACACACACACACACACACACACACACACACACTCCTAATTTTGATTTCCTAGGTATAGAAAAAATCAGAATCCAATTTATATGTATAATACCTTGTGAATATGATCGTAAACAGTGAACATGTGACTCCGAAACAAATCCACTTAGATAAAAAGAAATTGACGATACAAATACACAAATGCACAAATATATCTAATTTTGATATCAATGTAAAGAAGAAAAAAAATATTAAAAAAACCAATCAAAATTATATGTATATTATTATACTCTGAATATATGATCACAAAATATCAAACTTGTTTTAAAATTTATCCACTTATATAAAAGGAAAAGACGCACGCAGACAAATACACGCACATCCCTAATTTTGATTTCAATCTAAAGAAAAAAGATCTCGATCAAAGTTATAAACATATTAATATTACATCCCTTAAAAAAATTACCAAAAGTAAAATGTGACTTAAAAACTAATCTGCTCAAATATAGAGAAACACACACACACGTTACAAATGCATACACCTTCTCAGAAACTTTATCTCAATATATATATATATATATATATATATATATATATATATATATATACACAGACATACACACACAGACACTTTACAAATGCATACACCTTCTCAGAAATTTTATCTCAGATTAACGGTTTTATTACTAAGAAGACACATGCACACACACACACACACACACACATCCACTTTACAAATGCATACACCTTCTCAGAAACTTTATCTCAGATTAACGGTTTTATTACTAAGAAGACACATGCACACACACACACACGAACACATGTGTATTTTGTAATGACAATTAAAGGGAGAGAACAGAAAATGAAATATAATTCAGTTATTACTGCTAAATTTTCAATCATAATAGCAAACTTAAATCATGAAAGAAAGAAAAGATACAAGCAAGGAGATATTAAACGAAAAAAGATAAAGTTGTAATATAAATTTTATTTCACACATTAAATAAACAAGGTACATAGACTCATTATTTTATATACACTTATAACAATACAATGTCTCTCACTTTTGATTCAATTTTGTAACGTCCATTTGCTAAACTGAATACCATCATCTAGCAAATATCGTTGCGGGAAATCTATTAAATTCTATCCTTGTTGTATAAGTAGTCATCGAGCTGTAATATGTTCCACCTGATATATATTCACACTGATATATGACTGAATCAGCTGCAGTGTAAAATGTTTGTATATCATACTGCTGACAGAAAGCACTCATTATACAAACATAGACTATCAGCATCACAACTTATATCTTACTCTCCATTGTTGTTCAAGGAGCAGTTATTGTATAATTATAGTACTTTGAAAAGAAAAAAAGAACCTTCTCCATTTTATGAGCACATTTCATTCATCAATTTGCATCCTTTTAATACTAGACTTTACATTCATTGTATATGATTTCTATAAAAGTAACTGTTATTTCACTCTAAACATGTTTTCACGATTGATCTATAAACAAACAATAATGATAGCTCCCTCATTGTTATTGTTGTTGATTTGGAGTTTAGCGTCATTTGTCAGAACAAGATAGTTTATACATGTCAGTCAGTATAACTGGTGGAGGAAGAACCCGGGAAAACTCCGGGAAAGACCATTGGCTCACAGAGCAGCTATTGACCTTTATCACATATCCACATTGGTTGAGTCACAGACTAGAACTCACACAGACAGAGTTGAAATGTCAGTGATCAGTAAAGGCGAGCGCTTCACATGTGAAGAGATGTTGCTATAGAGAATACGTGTTATGATAAATCTCTCAATACTCCATATGAAATAACATTACTAACAGAAGATATGGCTCAAGCACAAATCGACATGCTTAGTTGTAATTTTAAAGATAGTTTTGATGATATTAGTGAGTTACACTGGCAACCAGAACGGAGAAAAATTTCTTGTATACTGAATGAGAAGTATTCGATAGTTGTATAAAGATGGAAAAATGAAATTGTTATTATGATTCTAGAGGGGAGAAAGTCTATAAAGCTACCACTTGGCATATTTGAGTCAGTATGTAACTTGAACGTGAGTATACAACTCCTTAAATCATTTTTAGAGGGAAATTTAGACTGTTGAAATATGGATTTAGAAGTTGATTCTGCTAATGCTACTATGCATTGCATGAAATGTTTCCAATTCACGCGAGATGATATGATATTTAGCGAAGATAGACTTGTTAGCTTTATGAACTGGCCTAAACAAATAACACCTGACAAGTATTCCTTGGCAAAGGCTGGATTTTACTATACAGGAGAAGGTGATTGTACTACATGTCTTGCTTGCGGCATAAAGCTTCGAGATTGGGAGAAATCTGATGAACCGTGGGCAGAACATAGGCGATGGTCACCCAATTGTGTTTACTTGAAAATGATTGGTTATGGAGAATTGAAGATCAATGATATACCAGACATGGCGATGAAAGATAGTACACAATACAGGTCAGAGCAGCTTAAGACAAGTTCTAAACTCGGTTTTAAATTTCATTGTGGAAAATATATCTAATTGAATTTAAGAATGGAAAACTTCAATGTCACTCTTGTTGACAGCATGAAGACAGAATTTAACAGCCTTTTTGGATTACATATGTTAGATCATCTTCAAAGTGTTACAATGGCAAATTGTAATGGATGTAAATCAAACGAGTTTTATGTTTTGCAACATGAATGCAAGACCCTCACCCCTAACAGCAGAGTGAAGAAATATTTTGATCAGATTTTGGAAGCAGTGGATGTAAAAAACGTACTGAAAGAATGGGAGGAGTATGTTGTTAAGCTTGATATTCCTCACAACCAATTAGAAAGTTACAAAGAGAAATTGCTTTCAGATGAATTGAGGAATACAATGTTGCAAAGTAAAGAATGGGAGGAGCATATTCTGAAACTAATGCTTGGAATGATACAATTTGAAAGTTCATATGGAGAAGGTATGATATCAGATTATCGAAGCAGGCAGAGACCACTATGGGCGGATCAAAAGTCATTATCTATATAATGTTGATTTATAAAGTTTGATCGCATTAGTCTTCCTTTCAGTAATATCAGAGAAAATTAGTTCTCAGTAACAGAAGTGCTTTTGATTTGGTTTATCTTCTTTTGAGAAACTATTTAATGCATCATGGAAAATACTTTAATACAATTTACAACTCATATAGATGATAGAACCAGTAGATTATTAGAAGATGAATTTAATCTTCATTATGCTTTCACTATGTTGAATATTGTTGAGCAAGTAGTGAAAGAAAATTGCTATGGATGTAAAGTGAATCATCCATCTCAAGTTCGACATGAATGTATCATGCACTCTACTAGTGAAAAAGTGATATATTTTTTTCCACACATTTTGGAAGCTATGGATGATAAAAAAGTTCTTGATCAATGGGAGGAGACTACGGCTAAGTTGGACATACTACCAAATCAATTAACTGCATATAAACAGAAACTTTCTTGTGATCAATGGAGAAGGAATGAATTTAAAACTAACGCATGGGAAGAAAAAATATTTGACATGGTTTTAAAGATGATTTACCTGGAAGGAAGATTCAAGGAGTGATACTAACCACATGAAATGATGGTAGAGATATAACGTTTTTCAAAAAAGCTTTAATTAAAATGACTATTAAAGGTCTTTTTAAATAATATCAATCCATCATATATATTCATCCATAATAATTAAAATGATTATTAAAGGTCTTTTTAAATAATAATAATAATACTATTAAAATTGCATGCAAAGTTTGATTTTGTAATAAATCATTGCTTTTGTACATATGTTTGTCATCTACTTATGATTATTATTATTGTTTTCTTAAGAATAAGGTCTCTCCTGTCTTCGATCTATACCATCTTCTTAAAACCAGTACAGTTTTATATCCATCTTTTTCTTACTTTCAACCACTTTCTCATCATGTATTTCTTTTCATTGTTCCAATTCATAAGCATATATACATACATACATGCATGCATACATACATGTGAACATACATCTATACATACAAACAAAGATACACACATACAAACAAACAAACATACATACGCACATTTCTATTGTTCCGATCTTAAGCTGTTATGTATGATGTTTATATAATATTATAAATATTTTAGGAAATTATAAATGTTTATTCAATTTAATATTTGCTTAAATCTTAATGTTATCAGGAAAAACATGTTTAACTAGTGTCCTTGAATTAGGCTGTTTTGATCAATATGTTTTCTCAATTTGAAGGTCAAGGTTGATTTTTGTTTACAAGTAAAAATTCCATTAAGATGACTCATGTTCTAGAACATTCTGTCATGTGACCAATCTTTATATATGCCATGTTTGGTGGACATTTATTCAGTTTTGACATTACCATCAGTCTTGTAAAGAGCTATTACAGTTGTGAAAATTCATTCCAAATTCTAAGAGAGGAATTATTTTAAATATTCATTGGATTATAACAGTGCTCATAAACTTTTGGATTTTGGATTTTTAATTAATGATTTTGGAATTTAACTGAACTTATTCAGAGATTTTGGAATACTTCATTTTGACATCAGCACATCAAGATTTCTAGTACATCAGGACTTTGGAGACCATTAGCACATCATAACATTCAAGGACACAGCCGTGAATTCGGAACATTCTATATTTAGGACTTGTGATTAGAACAATCATTCTTATTGGATTATTAGGATTTCAAAACACATTACTGTAAGTGACTTTTTGATTTTTCATTTTAATTATCTAGTAATAAATTGCTTGTTGATTTTTTACTTGATTTGTTGGTTTCACTTTCTTTCTGTTACATTTTTCTTAGACCATAGAGTCGTAACAAAGCATACATACATACATACATACATACATACATACATACATACATACATACATACATACATACATACATACATACATACATACATACATACAAGCAAACAAGCATACATACAAACAAGAGTACATACATACAAACATACATACGTACATACATACATACTAATATTTACATGAAATAGAGTGGAAGATTTGTAAGGTGTATGCATGATATTTTTTATTTTATTTTTTAAACTGTACAAGAAAACATGATTTAAACAAATTAAGAAAAAATTACATAAAAGGAGTTTATATGTTTTTAAATTATTGTATTAGCATCTCACGAAGACAATGGATAAAAAGCAAAAGGATGAAATCCTTCAGAAGTATTACTTTAACGTCTCGAATCCTGCTGCATTTGCTGGTCCTCAGAAACTTTACAAAATCTTGCATAAGAAGTATCTTGACCAATTCAGTTTATTCTTTATTAAGAAATGGCTAAATAACCAAGATGCGTATTCTCTACAAAAACAAGTACGACACAAATTCAGAACTTCCAATGTACGAGTCTCCTCCAATGATGAACAGTTTGATGCCGATCTGATGTTAGTGACAAATCTATCTAAAGAAAATAATGGAATTCAGTATTTACTTTTTGTGATTGATATTTTTTCCAGATATCTGTGGGTAAAATCATTAAAAAATAAATCTGCAAAATCTCTTCTCAGTGCTATGAAAGAGATTTTTCAACATTGTAAACCCATTAAATTACGTACAGACAAAGGTTCTGAGTTTGCTAACCATTGGTTCAAGAAATTTATGAAAGACAATGGTGTATACTTTTTTATGACACAAAATCCAGCAAAAGCTAATTACGTTGAAAGAGTGCAAAGAACCATTAAAACAGCTATGTATAGAATGATGAAGCATAATCGCAGTTATCGTTATATCAATGATTTAAACAAATTAGTTGAAAATTATAACGCATCACCTCATCGCAGTTTAAATTATATCGCTCCTCAAGATGTTAACAAGGGAAACCAAGCTGATTTCTGGGCGTACATGTATCTTAAAAAAAAACTCAAGTTGCACGGAAGCATAAACCAGCATACAAATTTAAAGTTGGTGATTTTGCGAGAATAACATCCATTTCGTCCATCTTATCAGGAACAGTATACATCTGAAGTATTTAAAATTGATAATCGACTCTTAAAACAACGTATTCCCATGTATAAAATTAAAGCTCTTAAAGATGAAGCTACAAAAGGATTATTTTATAATTCAGAACTCCAAAAAGTTGACAAAGATGAAAATAGTCTCTGGTTTATAGAAAAAATATTGAAAAAAAGAAAACAAAGCGGAAAACTTCAATATTTTGTTCAGTGGGAAGGCTTTCCAAAATCATTCAATAGTTGGATAGATGTTGATCAAGTAAAAGATACATTTGTTGATCCTGCATAAAATAATGGATCGTTATGTTTACATAAAAAGCGATGATGGCAATCATTATTTTCCAGACAATCAAGTATGTAACTTTAAAGTACACTTAAAATTAGCACTTACATTTAATGGATTTTGGAAAGTTGGATTGGTTGAATTTTATGCTGCCTTTAAAGAGATGAAAGGAAAAAAGGATAATTTAATCAGCAATGCTTTATATGTATATACCAACATCTGCAAGTAAAGCATTGTGAAAGGATCAGAACAGCCTCTTTTGAGAAGATTACAAAAATACTCACCAGATGGATGGAGTTATAACTTTGGTTTACCAATATATTTACCAGTAAAAAGAAAAGAACTAATTGAATTTGAATTTTATATTAAGTCAGAAGACAGCAATTTTGCATCATTCCTGATCTCGCCAGTCTCATTGCTACTTCATTTTAAACAGTATCCGTTTTATTTAGATTATGAATCCCTCTAAATTATACATACCCAATCCACAAAAGTGGATGAATTTTTTTTAAAATGTTGCAAATGGTAAAGAGCGTTTACAACCAAGCAATCAAATCGGTGGATCAAAGTATATTCGCTCTTTTATAGCACCAATTGACAAATATCTTAAGCAGTCTGAAGAATCTTCTTCACCATCTCATCAAACATCAGTAAAATTTGTAGCTCCAGCACAGCAAGTTGTTGAACAAGCTAAATCTGAATTGAAACGTGATCAAAATAATATTTCTATTAAGCCACAACGTACATCTAAAATGCAACATAAAGGAAAAGGGTATAGAAGAGGAAAGAAGTCAACAAAGAAGACAGCCTCAAAGACAAGAAAAATCGTCAAAATCAGCTCAAAGAATCAAAGAGGTGGAAAAAAGACTGTTAAAAAGAAAAGTAGGAAATCATCAATGAAAAAAGACATTTTCAATTTTTAATTATGTCCATATTCAACTTAGAAAACTTTCATGAGGGTGTTCCCAGCGAGCTATCCCTTTTTGATCTTCCTCCAACACAGGTAGCAGTATCAGATATTTATTATCAAGAAATTCGACCACTCTCGCAATTGTCTGGAGTAGTCCTATTGAATTTAAAATCAGTGGTCAAAATTCTATGGACTATTTACATTTGAAAGGTTCACAGCTTTATGTGAAATTGAAGGTGAAAAAAGCAGATGATACAAATTTAGTTGACAATGAAAAAGTTGGACCTGTGAATTTATTTTTACAAGCTCTGTTTTCCACCACAGAAGTTATCTTACAAAATAAATCTACATAACATGTAACAACAATCCATATAGAGCTATGATACAAACAATGCTAAACTATGGACACGATGCTAAATCTACTCAGTTATCTACACAACTGTTTATCAAAGATGATAGCGATCACCCTGAAGATCCTGACCCGTCTGGCGCTAACAATGGCCTTTTCATACGATCACAGTACATTATAAAGTCAATCAGTCTAGATCTACAAGGACCTATTTTTCATGAACTATTCTCCATATCTAGATACTTGATAAATCAAGTTGATGTAAAGTTAAAACTCTACAGAAGTTCTCCAGCTTTTTGTCTTTGCTCTGGAGAAACCAAACCCGATTACAAGATAGATATAACTGATATATATCTACTAGCAAGAAAAGTGAGAATCAATCCAGCTGTGATCTATGGACATTCTGAAATACTTAAAAGCACTAATGCTAAGTATCCATTCACCAGAGCAGAGTGTCGAACGCAGAGTATTGCAACAGGAAGTACTTCATTTCACTGGGAAAACCTATTTCAAAGACAAAAACCTAGTCGAGTTATAGTTGGATTTGTTAAATCAAAGGCAGTGTCAGGAGATTACAGTTCAAATCCTTTTGATTTTTCTAACTGTAGCATCCAATCTGTTTGTCTCTATTCTGATGGAATACCTGTTGGAGGCAATCCAATAAAACTAGATTTCAATACATCAGATGGTGCGACGGTTATGCGAGCATACTCTGAATTATTTCAGTTTACTGGAAAGTGGAATCATGATTTGGGAAATAATATTACAAGACTAGATTTTATCAAAGGAACAACTCTGTTTGCATTTCAACTTGGACCATACTTCTCTCAACATGGAGAATATCTATCTCTGGTAAAGATGGGGAACGTGAGTCTAGATGTACAGTTCAAGAATGCTCTGAGCGGTAAGTATTCGCTTCAAAATAATATTTAATTCATATCTAAAACAATTTAAAATATATAATTATACTAATTTTTCAATGATTATGATTTTATATCGCTTGTTTTCTTTTCCTTTCAGAAACAATGTGCTGTATCGTATATAGTGAGTCTCCAGGATATTTTTAAATCAACCAAGGACGAGACATCATAACAGAATGAATACATCTCAGCTTCAATGTTGTATTCATTGCGATCCCATTCTAAGAAAATATGTGGAAGGAGTTTATTCTGCAGATCGTTTACCAAACACTCTACCAAAGTTTCCATGTGGATTTATTGCTAACACTGATAATCATTCTAAAGAAGGAAAACACTGGTGTGCACTTTATTTTGATAAACCAGAGAAAGCAGAATTCTTTGATAGTTATGGAAAAAGGCCAGACTATTATACTATCAACTTTAAGAAGTATCTGAACAAACATGCTACTATCATTCTTGTTAATGAAAAGCAAATACAAAACAACTATTCAAGCATATGTGGACTATACTGTCTATTTTATCTTCATCATAGACTGAATAATACATTTATGAATGATATTGTAAAACGTTTCAGTTCTATAAACCTTCAAGCAAATGATATATTTATGTATGAATATGTGCAGTATACTTTTCCTCATTGTATAAAAAATGAATATGCCTATAATCAAATATGCAAAGCAGCATTGAAAGGTTTATAATGAATAAAAATATATAAATGCATATTATTGTGTTTTTTATATTTATTTCTTACTTTTTCATCTGCAGATCTGAAATAAGGTATGCTTTTCCTTTCAATTCAGTTGAGTTTTGTTGCTGGACATGTTAACACTGTGGTGGATGAAAATATGGATAATTCTATACAAAGAGATCCATCAATAAAATTTGAAAGTCCCTGTACCTGTATCATTGCAGGTCCAACAGGATCAGGGAAGACGAGTCTATTGTATGAAATTTTATAGTATGCTCGGTACATGTTTACAGATCCTCCCAAGAAAAGATTTTATTGCTATGGTGTGAAACAAGAATTGTTTTCAGAAATGAACCATTCCATTCCAAGCATTGAGTCTATTGTATGAAATTTTATAGTATGCTCGGTACATGTTTACAGATCCTCCCAAGAAAAGATTTTATTGCTATGGTGTGAAACAAGAATTGTTTTCAGAAATGAACCATTCCATTCCAAGCATTGAGTTCTTTGAGGGTTTACCATCCAGGCAAGAGTTGGAAACGAGGGGTATGGATTCAGAACATAAATTATTGATTATTGATGATTTACTTCAAAAAGCATCCCAAAACATGGATATTGTTGACCTCTTCTGCCAATATAGCCATCATCTTAATTTTTCAACCTTTTTTATTGTTCAAAATTTATTCGCAGGAGGAAAGCAATTCCGTACAATCAGTTTAAATTCTCATTATTTTATATTGTTTGCTAATCAACGAGATCAGCTTCAAGTTCAAACTTTAGGTAGACAGATGTTTCCAGGTCAATTGAAATATTTTATGGATGCATATCAAAAGGCAATTCAAAACAAATATGGCTGTCTTCTGATTGATTTGTCGCCTCATTCTAATCCAAAATATAAACTTCGAACACATATCCTACCAGCTCAGTTAACCATAGTATTTCTTCCAGAAAGTAGTAAAATAATATGAATACCTTGCTTAAGAAAGAACAAAATTTTTGGAAACTTTTAATCATGACGACAGATTTGCAACGCAAAGCTCTCATCAAAACAATAACTCCATCACAGATGAGAGCTGTTGTACAAATTATATTTAATGTGCTGCATGTAAATCGAGCAATATCACATAAAAATATAAAGAGATTAAAACGGTATAAAGTAATCATTCGCCGTTTTATTAGCAAGGATATAACTATAAAAAGGAGAAGCAGAATTCTGCAAGTGTATTGGAAAGAGTTCATATTGTTATTGAAAGTCGTTGAAAAAGAATTATAATTATGGCTAAGGAGTTCGTGCTTATGCTAAAAACAAAATATGAAAGTATGTTAAAAGCTATAGAGGAGAAGAAAAATACAAATAAAGTAGTAAATCAAGTCGGAGGAGAAAAAAAAGGTTGAATATAATGTAGTGGAAAGACAGGATATAACAAAGAAAGCATTAAATAAGGATAATATGCAAAATTTTCATAAAACACCAACTTTATATGTAAAACGCCCCATATCAGAAATGGAGATTTTAGTTTTAAAAAAGCAACATATGAAAAAAAGAAGACTATTGAAGAAAAAATCAGCTAAGAAATCAAAATGGATCAATTACATGATTTAGAGAAATATATCATTGGAGAATATCTCACACACCATCTATCCAGATTGTAATTGTAGCATGAAGGACACGCCTACTATACTCGAGTGAACTATATAAAGATAGACGGTTATACTAGCAGTTTATCCTCACATGTGTATAGTAAAGATGGAGCAACTTGTGGAGGAATTAGTTTCACGTTTTCCGAATGGATCTGATCGTTAAGAGAGGGAAATTCAATCTTTGAAGTCAAAGCTCCAGATTTTAGAACCAGAATTTAGTGATGCGGATGATGAAGCATTAGTAAGAGCAGCTGAAGAAATAGAAAATACACTAGCAAAGAGATTAAGACCAGAAGAAAAGGATAAATACACTTGTGATATTTGTGGGAAGATGTATATCAGAAAAAGCACTTTAACACGACATGTGCTAACTAATTCTTTAACTACCATAAGAGCAGCTACAGAAATAGAAAATACGTAAGCAAAGAGATTAAGACGAGAAGAATAGGATAAATATACTTGTGATATTTGTGGGAAGATATATAGCAGAAAAAGCACTTTAACACAACATGTGCTAACTCATTCTTTAACTACCAAATGTATTTTGTGTGGAAAGAAATTTAGAAGACGTGACTATTTACATTATCATCAATATAGAGCACATCAAAATCGCTTGCATAGTACAATACATTGGAATTGTAGACACTGTAGTGATGTGTTCAATGATTATCAATCTATGTTTCAACATGTAGTTGCAACGCATTCACTCCCTGTAAATCAAAGTGGTGGAAAAGCAACACCTTCTTCATCTAAGACATTGCCTGAAATTGAGAATATATCTCTACCACTAGGAGCTGATTCTTCACAAGAAAATATTTCAAACTCGATCGAAGGAAATTTACAAGGACATTCAGTTTCACAACGGAGTGCTTTAAATAATGGAGTTCAAAATCAAATCATTTACCCCAATAATTATGACAAATATGATTTGTTAACTTTTTTTGCTAACATTAAGTTGCAAATCAAGGATTATTTACAATCACGAGTACAAAATCATACTATAAAATGGTATTTATCTACGCAAGTCGAAATGCATAGAGATATGGCTGATGGTGAAACTGATACAACTAGTCCTCATTTTTAGAAGTTGAACATACTTTACTCTTTCCAGTGAAACTTTAAGTGAACATGAATTGAATGAAGCATTGCAAAAAATGTCAATGAGCTTAGAAAATTTCTTGAGAAATGCTTCTGGATGGAATGTGACAAAAGTAATTCAAATGGAAATTCATACTGTCATTTATTCTCCCATAGCTGCATCTAGTTACATTGAATTACCCTTAACATTAAGAAAATCTCAATGCATTTTAAATATCAGAAGCACAG
This sequence comes from Margaritifera margaritifera, assembly GCA_029931535.1. NCBI lineage: Eukaryota > Metazoa > Mollusca > Bivalvia > Unionida > Margaritiferidae > Margaritifera > Margaritifera margaritifera. The sequence goes on along the minus strand of JAQPZY010001327.1, from coordinate 670,335 downwards.
ATCAAAAATGTTTTACCTGGAGTATACTTGTATCCCTTCGTCCTGTAGAGTTATCTCAAGAATCAATAGAACATTAATCCTCTTTGAGCATGAACTCAACATGAGTGGCATTGACTATCCGGTGGAATTATAAAAACTGGATAAATTTGAAACTCAAAATCCAAAAATTTCTGTTAACATCTTTACATTTGAAAACAGTGAAATACTTCCCATAAGGATAACTAAAAACTTGAGAAGAGTTCATCATGTAAATTTATTGCTTTTAAAAAGTAAGGAAATGCATCATTATTGTACCATAAAAGATTTAAACAAATTTTTATTCAGACTAAAATCAAACGGTCATAAACATTTCTTTTGCCCCTATTGTTTACAAGGATTTACACGAGAGATATTATTAGATGATCACTTGCCATACTGCTCTGTACATGGTGCTCAAAAAGTTGAATTACCAGAACCTGGGAAATACAATATGTTAGAGTTTAAAGAATTTAAAAAACAATTAAGAGTACCATTTGTGATTTATGCAGATTTTGAAACTTTAAACAAAAAACTTGATTCATGCTCTCCAAATCCAGCAGAATCAAACACAACTCCAACCACTTTGTTAGAACCTTGCAGTTTTGGATACAAAGTTGTTTGTATTGATTCAAAGTATACAAAACCTACAATCATTTACCGAGGGGAAGATGCTGCTAAAAAGCTGATTGAATGTCTATGGAAAGAAAAACAAGAGATAGAAGAGATTTTAGAGAAGATGGAACCAATGAAAATAACTAAAGAAGATGAAATAAACTAATGATAATAACTAAAGAAACTGAAATCAATTTCTTTCTAGCTAAAGAGTGTTGCATTTGTCACAAGCCATTTAGTGATAAAGATAAAACATTTAGACACCATTGTCATGTAAGTGGTAAAGTTTTTGGATTAGCACATCAAAATTGTAACTTACAGTGCCAACAGTCTAAATTTATTCCAATCATTTTCCATGGTTTAAAAAATTTTGATGGACATATTCTCTGCCAGAGCATTGGGCAATTCAAAGATACTGATATTAAGTGCATTCCACAAAATTTAGAGCGCTATGTCAGTTTTTCATTGGGATCTCTTCGTTTTATTGACAGTTTCCAATTCTTAAATTCATCATTAGAAGCACTCGTGGAAAATTTGTCTTGTGATGGGATAAAAGCATTTGCACATTTTCAGCAAGAATTACCATTACCATCTCACGCTGAATTGTTATTACGTAAAGGCGTATATCCATATGACTACATGGATGATGAGAGTAAATTTCAAGAAACTCAACTACCATCCCAAAAATGCATTTTATTCTGATCTAAAAAAAGAGTCAATCTCTGACTTGGAATATCATCATGCTTGTACTGTATTTCAAACGTTCAAGCTAAAAGATTTAGGTGATTACCATGATTTATATCTAAAAACAGATGTGATTCTTTTGTGCGATGTTTTCGAACAGTTTCGAAACATTTGCTTAAACCAATATGAATTAGATCTTTGCCATTTTTATAGTTCTCCTGGACTTTCTTGGTCAGCATGTTTAAAAATGAGTGGAGTATGTCTTGAATTGATCAAATTTTATTTATAGAAAAAGGAATAAGAGGTGGAGTTTCCCAAATTTCTAATCGTTACAAAAGCGCTAACAAAGCTTTACTTGGAGAACAAAACTATAATCCATCAAAACCGACGGCATATTTACAATATTTAGATACGAATAATCTTTATGGTATTGCAATGCTTCATAAACTACCTACAAGTCCATTCAAATTCTTAAGTGATAAGGAAGTAAAGGACTTTGATATTTCAGCAGTATCAAAGAATGGTGATAAAGGTTATATTTTAGAAGTCTCCTTAAAGTATCCAGAGCATTTACATGATGATCATAATTGTTTACCACTATGTCCAGAAAAAAAAAACACATTCCGGACGATCAATTATCGCTTTATGCTAAGAGAGTTTGGAAATAATTACATGGAATATCTGAAGAAGATAATATATTTCCTGTAAGGCATAAAATCGAAAAATTGGTAACAACATTGGAGGAAAAGGATCATTACATAGTACATTACAGAAATCTTCAACTGTATTTACAACTAGGAATGGAAAAATAAAGCAGATCCACAGAGTGTTGGAATTCTTTCAAGAAAGTTGGATGAAACGCTATGTTCTTCATAACACAGAAATGAGAAAGAAAGCAAAGACTACCTTTGAGAAAAATTTCTACAAGTTGATGAACTGTTCAGTATTTGGTTAGTATATTTTTGTGATTAAAAAAATCAACGAATCTATATTTTTGAAGCTATTGTAACTGAATTAGATTTTCTATAGTACTTTTGAAATTTATTCCATTATATGATTTTATCAATAATATTAAAAATTGATATCTTTAACAAGGTGTAAATTATCATTTAAATTATTATGATTTTTCATTTTCACATAAGTTATAAAAAAAAGTATTTTTAATAATTTGTATTACAAACTTTATTATGAGTATTGATTTATTACAGGCAAGACAATGGAGAACGTTCGAAAGCATGTCGATGTGACCTTGGTTCAGACTAAGAAGAAACTCGCCATCCCGACTACCTACATACTCGCCAACCTTCAACATACATACCATCCTATCTATCTATCTATCTATCTATCTATCTATCTATCTATCTATCTATCTATCTATCATCCATCCAACCATTCCATGTATTTATGTATCCATGTGCGTAGATATCCACTCCGGTTAGACATGAAGCTCATCTCTTTAAAACTTATTTTTAGTTAAAATGTAATTCCTAAAAAGCCTTATAATGTCACCTATCTGAACTCTTACCACTAATCAATTTTTTTTATGTTGTTGTTGTTGTTGTTGTAAATTTTGTTATTGAGCATTCGTAAGTAAATTACCAACACCTCCTTGAAACATTCATTAAAGCAGTTCGACTATATGTCTTAAGTTGGACATATACATATACAGGGACTGTTAACTAAGTTGGCCATAGACATATACATAGATTGTTAATGTTAACATCAGAGGGATAACAAAAGCATGCAACTTACATATTATAGTTATCAGGGGCGAGTTTGGAGGAGTTGAGAGTTCGACCGAATCTCCTCTTTTCCATTAAAAACAGTACGCATTTCAGTATAAAAACTGAGAAATGAAGCGATTTAAAACAATACGAACCACACCTTTTAAACTCGAACACTTAAAACAAACCCTGGATCCGTCAGAGTAGAACAACATATAAGAATTGGAGGGTAAAATCAAAACAAGCTTGATATGATTTTTTTTAAAAAGTCTTTTCCGAAAATGTCAACATGACGACAGATTTCAAGACATTACGTGGTTTATATACTCTCGTTTTACCTACATTGTTCTTCGAAAACTGTCCTTGTAGACATTACGTGGTTTATATACTCTCGTTTTACCTACATTTTTCTTCAAAAACTGTCCTTGTAGACATTACGTGGTTTATATACTCTCGTTTTACCTACATTGTTCTTCGAGTCCTTGTAGAGAAGTGCTGATTCAACATATAGTTTGAGTGGCCTAACATCAAGATTACTTATCTCACGTACACTTGAGTCGTTAGTTCTAATTATACAATGAACTCCGGAACACAGAAGGTGTGGCTAAATAGTTTACATGCCAGTGGTATGTCCCTAGACAAGCCAATTGACTGAAATTGCCTCGGCAATAAAAAAAAAAACTCGTGTGTTGCTGTACTGTAAAATACCAAAACTGGGTATACTCGCATGTTTTATTATGTGAATATTGACTAGTTATAAGTCTGGGTAACTCTTGAAAACTCAGCTTTTATGCCCATGTGTATAAAATTTCGTACTTACATTTTAAGAGAAAATCAACCAACTGTCCCAAACAAGTGTAATTCGAGGTGTGTCAGGTCAGTGAGCAGGTTAATAATCTACTCATCATAGGTACAAAGAAAAGTCACGTGAGTTTTGAACATTGTCCTGGTACAAATGTATGTACTCCTGGGTACAAGGTACAACAAGAAATTTTTTTTAAGATTGGTAGTCTGGTTAAGATAACCACACTAGCTTTGGACTAGATATTTTACCGACGCGACATGAAACAAAATAAGAAATAACATATCTCAACAGATAGGTACACAGATAGTACATATTTACAGTAAAACAATACAGATCACAAACATTACAATGGCAATAGTAACAGCAGCTTAAAAGACAAAAGAACAATACATACATACATACATACATACATACATACATACATACATACATACATACATACATACATACATACATACATAGAACGAGAGATGCATAGGTAGAAAAGGTAGGCCGATAAGGAAGATAGGTTCATGTACAAAAAGTTATGTTACAGATTCTTGGATAGATGGATGGATGGAATTGCTTTTCAATTTTCAAATCTTTCCATGTCCAAACTAGGCCATAGGTAAATTGGATCCTAGCCAATTGCTGCCTAGTTGCCCAACGATTTAGCCTTTTTCATCTGTTATTTATGGATTTGATTTTGAGTATTCTATATAATTTTTCAATTCGGCTAAAATTTGGTTCCTTTTATTGGTGGACTGCACAGTTTCTACAGTAGAATACATTTATGTTTTTCTTTGGTTTAGTTTTTGTTTTGTTTTGTTTTCTGATGACATATTTTAGTAAAGGTTTGTGAAAAAGTGCTCCTAGAAATGCATTGTTTTCTGATGGCATATTTTAGTAAAGGTTTATGAAAAAGTGCTCCTACAAATGCATTGTTTTCTGATGGCATATTTTAGTAAAGGTTTATAAAAAAGTGCTCCTACAAATATATTGTTTCAAATATCTCCTGACTTATCTCGCATCAGCTTAAATGTATTCCTGTAAGATTCAATTGTCGGTACCTATGTATGAACATAAAATGCTGAGCAAATTGTGTTAGCCTGACAAAACGTCTCACAAAATGACCATTTGTACACGATAATGTAATTAACCATCATATTTACTTTACTTTTCAAGAAAGAATGTTCTTTGCCACTTTTCCTTGATCAGAGCTACGAAAAAGGGTTTTTAGTTCTTTAATATTCCTTTAGAAGTTTACAATTTCCACCAAGTTATGTAAAGATTTAGTCTCACCGTGTTATGTCAATAATTTCCTGTGTATAGTTCAAACAGGAAATGAAACTACCAGACAGTAATTCAATTTTTAAGCCTTTCCATATAAAAGTCTAGATATCAGTCACATCAGTCGAGCAGGAAACGTTCTTGAGGAACAAAGACTTACTTTAGAGAAACAATGTCGATAAGATTGAACTGGCGCCAGGACATATTTGTAACTACATATCTCAGATTCTCTATCGCATCCATTTAAATTGTGTTTGAAATAATGAGAAAGTTTTACACTGGTGTAGGATGTTGTTTTCATTTGGGATTTATTCTCAAGACAAGAGAATAATTCAACGGATATCCTTGGGGCATGAGCTCCAATGCTAATGTTTTCATTTATCAGTGATTTCATCCGGAATTTGAATCATCATAGGTACGAAGAAGAGTCACGTGAGTTTTGAACATTGTCCTGATACAAATGTATGTACTCCTGGGTACAAGGTACAACAAGAATTTTTTTTTAAGATTGGTAGTCTGGTTAAGATAACCACACTAGCTTTGGACTAGATATTTTACCGACGCGACATGAAACAAAATAAGAAATAACATATCTCAACAGATAGGTACACAGATAGTACATATTTACAGTAAAACAATACAGATCACAAACATTACAATGGCAATAGTAACAGCAGCTTAAAAGACAAAAGAACAATATATATATACATACATACATACATACATACATACATACATACATACATACATACATACTTGAGTTGACTGGCGACAACTGAAACTTTACTAGCCATCTGATTATTGACAGTATGAAAACTACTAGTTCGACAGGAAATCTACTAGCCTCGGGCAAGTGGACTGCTGCTAGTTTCGAGCCATGAGCGATATTCATGCATATTAATGAAGTGATCTTGCACTGTTGTGTACTAATGTGGAGGGGGGGGGGCGGCGGCGGACGGGGCGGTTGCCCTGGGCGCCAAAAAAGCTAATACAAATTCGGGCCTCGTATTCTGGCCGTTTGGGCCATCATCGTCGCCCCAGGCGCCATTTACCCTTAGTACGCCACTGATCTTGCATGTGATTGGCTGAGCTTGTTGCCGCTCAGTAGACCATGTTTCTGATATGATCTTTATCAAACTTGGAATATAGGATTCTATTAACAATATCTGAGATTAATTCAATAATGAGCAAGATCCGTACATATTAATGAGGCAATCTTGCATCTGATTCCCTGAAATTGTTAGCACTTTGGACACTATATTTCCTGCTCCAATTTTGGTCAGATCCTGGAATATTTGCTTGTGTCATTCAAGGTCCCTGATGAGTTTGATAATGAGTAAGATTTATGCATATTAATGAGGTGATCTTGTATATGATTGGCTGAGCTTGTTACCATTCTGAAAGCAATATTTTTATCTGATTTTGATCAAGCGTGGAATGTATGATTTAAATGATAGATCTTGCAAGGAGTTCGATAATGTGTGGGAGTCACGCATATTTATTGAGGTGATATTACTTGCTATTGACTGGGCTTGTTATACACTCTAGAGACTGTATTTCTGATCCACTTTTGATAAAACTTGGTAAATAGGCTTAAATCATCTCTCGGATGAGTACAATATTGGGCGAGACCCACCGATATTAATAAGATAAGCTTGCATCTGATTGGCTGAACTTATCAACACTTTAGTGACTATTTCTAATTATTTTTATTTTTCAAACTTGGTAAATAGGCTTATGTCATCAAGATATCTAATGAATTCTATCATGAGGGAGATCTAAACATGATAATGATTTAAATTTGATTGGCTGAGCTTCTTACCAATGACTTCGATTATGAGATTATGCCTTTATATTTAGAAAGAATTTGTATCAGATTATAGTAAAACAGGTAAAATGAAGATAATATAAAGTTTGGAAGACAGTTTATATTAGAGCTGAATGAAATGAATATCAAATTTTCCTTCTCAAATATCCATGGCATGTATTTAGTTGACGTTAATAAAGCTATCAAATTATCGTATTTTTTTTATTATTATTCTTTTTTGCTCCATCTGGCTTTGTACCAACTTGGTCGTTGAGGGCTGATGACGGATTGTAGGTAAAACAAAAGGTCAGTAACTCTATACGTAGTAATTTTTCACAATTAAAATCACACAACTCAACTTTCAATGTAACTTGACCGTTTTGCGAACCGTTTATGCATAGGCGCTACAGTCAATGACTGAATTATTTCTTAATTTTAGCATATACCAAATCCAATTAAGACAGAATTGCAAGATTGTAAGTATTTAATCCAGTAGTGCTCAAATTCCCAATTAACCTACTTTGCTGAAACGATTTGTTGACTTTGATATGACCCCTGTTATATACCATGCTTTTCATTTCATGCAGTGAATAGGCCCATTCAATTCTGATTGGTTGTAAGGGTTGATATTAATCTATTCCAGTCCAGGGTAAACAATAACCGCTAATCAGAATTGAAAGTGGCATATTTACTGCAACATACCAGTAGTGTTTACTCTCAAAACTGGCTCCAAGCTGACAAGAGGCAACGGAGAAAATTTGTGTAAATGTGGCCATTAAATGATCAATAAAGTACTTAAATTGTTCATGGGGGAAAAGTTTGGCATATCTCCATAATGTTGCTATAAATTGTGAGTGGCTGAAAACGCCGATGATGCAAGAAAATTAGCACAGAATCGGCGATGGTAAGATTTTGAGCCACGTGAGTTGGTCATCATGTGTGTTTGGGAAAAGTGGAGTGGGTGTTATCAATTGTTTTCCCATTTTTACTGGCAGAAAAAAAGTGCATGTGGTTAACGCCGTTCACTGCTGGATGTGGTTTTAGATCCTGCTACACAAAAGAATATTCAAATCTATTCGAATATTTTGCGACAAAGTATTCTGATTGGAATATCTTGTTATTCTTTTCAGCTCTAGTTTACATAGGTTGTGCATTGACAGTACTACATACGCACATTTAGTGAAATGATCAAGTGTTAAGTTATGCAAGCTAGCTGAGTGATATCATCCCCACTTAGGACTCTTGTTATGATAGACTTGACACTGAAGTAAAGAACAGAGGGATCTGAATTATCATTCATATAAAGCTGGAATAGTCTATTGCATGAGACTTTGTTATGTCACTGTTAGAGAAAATCAAAACGAGCAGTAAATCGATGCATCAACCAAAATCACAAATTGGTACTGTTATAGTAACTCATCACTAATGCTATTACGAACGGTTTATTTATTTATTTTTTTAATTTATTTATTTATATATTACTTGAACTAAAAAATGCACATAGTATGTTAGTCCCAGCCAAGGACAGATTAAGATTTCCTGTTTTTCCGTACTTGGATTTTCAAGAATTTATGGCAGTCATGACATGGTCATATTCGATAAATTTTAAAATTTTAACATCAAAGTAAATGATTCATTTCTGAAAATGGAAACAATGGACAAAATGTTTTAAAGCTGAACATTTTACATGTTTTACCATAAATCTATATACACACACACTTATATATATATATATATATATATATATATATATATATATATATATATATATATATATATATATATATATATATAAATCTTTAAAAGTACCGCATATTATTGTAAATGTATATTAATTACACACTTAAATGCAAAATTTACTTAAGAAGATATACAGATCTTTTTAATGTTCTAACCAGTGCCTATATTAATAGATTCTTTCAATTTCTGTGTAATTGTTTCTCCACAATTATTCATTTTTTTTATTGATCCAACAGCTAAAAGAGAAGCAAAGTATCCAACATTGCTTGCACATACCACATCAAAACAGAGTTACCTTTTTGGCTCGTTCTGTCAAACGTCTTTTTCTATATTGGAAATATTAGGGAGTACTGCAACCGTAATCTGTTCTTCGTGCTCGATTTATTTAGTTTTACAGTCAGCTTACAAAATCAAATATATCTGCAAGCTTTGTAGAAAGTTTAAATTAATTAACCTGCCCCTTCTCCTTTACTTAAGGTTTCATAAAACCAAATGTGGACTAACACTCAGAGTGAAGGAAGGTTTGCATGCCGACAGTTGGTTTGTCCACCATGCGCGAAGGTTATTCCAGAATGAAAATGCAAGTTAGCATTGTTGCCCAAATAGCGTTGATATTTAAGATATTTATTTCTTTATTTCCAGAGCAAACATACGATTAGTGTTATATGATTCTCATCGATTTTAGGATATAGTAAACATATCTTCCTCCCTCAAATGATGAGGAAATACATCCTTAATTTGTTGTCGGGTGTCGATGACCTCTGGAATAATGGTTTTTGGTCGCTACGTCTGAGGGATTTATTTTACAAGTCGGCAACATTGACTTATAAGTAAATACTTGCTCTTTATAAAACTGCTCATCGTGCATTGGTAATTTCAACCCTTAAGGTACAAGTGTTGCCAAAGTATAGCACTTAGACGTTTTTCAGTCCTATTAGTTTTCTCTATCTTCGTATCTGGAGAATATATTTATTGTAGATGGACTACTACTGAGCTACACAGTAACAAGGAGTTAAGCACGATACTCATAATAACATTGATTATGTTGATATGTTTGCAGACATACATGCTAGCATACATACATACATACATACATACATACATACATACATACATACATACATACATACATACAGTAATTCAATTTTTAAGCTTTTCCATATAAAAGTCTAGATATCAGTCACATCAGTCGAGCAGGAAACGTTCTTGCGGAACAAAGACTTACTTTTGAGAAACAATGTCGATAAGATTGAACTGGCGCCAGGACATATTTGTAACTACATATCTCAGATTCTCTATCGCATCCATTTAAATTGTGTTTGAAATAATGAGAAAGTTTTACACTGGTGTAGGATGTTGTTTTCATTTGGGATTTATTCTCAAGACAAGAGAATAATTCAACGGATATCCTTGGGGCATGAGCTCCAATGCTAATGTTTTCATTTATCAGTGCTTTCATCCGGAATTTGAATCATCTGTAAATCCATACAATCCGGGAAAGCGACTTTGATTATGCTTTGACATTTAAACGGAATTTGTTTGTAGGGGGTGGGCGTCTTGTGTTAAGGTCTAGGGAATGTGCTGCTAGTGGAAGTCATTAAGGGAGGAAAAGGTATGGGGGCAACTTTGCTTAAATGTTATATATTTTAGTACTATATACACATATATATAAACTTACAGATTCCAGAAGCAAAACAAAAGTAACAAGATAGCCACCATCAGCCGAAAGACAAGAGCAAAGTATACAATAAAATATATAATAACATGTATTTCTGGTATTATCTGTGTAAAAACATACCCAAGAATATTGATGACCAAAACACGCATTAAATTAAACAGGCAAAATGAACGATAAGCATTTTTCCTCCCTTTGAAGACACTGTGTCACAAGGATGCACGATTCTCGAGTCATCCCAAACAAATTACTTTTGTTTCATCTTCGTGTGACTTTGAAAGATTGTATAGTTAAATTAATGCAAATACCACTAGTCTCATGGATGTAATAGTGCACAATGCTGTTAAAAAACAATTAATTATATTTGAAGGACCACTACACCATGTACATTATTATACAGTGATAGAATCCAGATCCTCGAAGATGAAAAAAAAAGATTAGCCCATCTTCATTAAAGAGGGTTTTTTTTCGTAACATAAAGGTGAATATGACGCTGTTTGAACCTCTTTGTCCAATTGTAAGTTAAGGATAATTTGGTACATCGTTGAACTAAAATAGTGATAAGTTCATGTTAGATTAAGGATGTTGATCATCGTAATATTAAACACTTGCAATAAACATTTCTGTTTAGTCTGGTAAAATAATACATTGAACAAAGTACAGTGTTCATAACCTTTTATTTAAATTCCTGGAACCGTTAAGTATTGATGCATGCACTATTCTTGCAGACTTTAACTCGTCGTTAATTATAGCCGTGGCACATTATATCGTCCATTTGTGCATGCCTGCTCACACGCATACATATACACATATATTAAGACATGTTTGGATGTTCATATATAATCGACTACTTTGCCACTTTATTTTCCCAATCAGAGTCTGTTCTTAAAGAACATGTCACGTTCACATGCTCAACTCAAAACACCATCCTTTACTAAAAAAAAAAGAAGAGGAATTCAGATTGGTAAACATTTTCTAATTGCTGTTTTTGAGAATGACTTGCCCGCTTGCTCTATGTGTCCAATTAAATCTTATATTGTGCTTTGAAAATGATAGGTTTCGAAAGTTTAGTAAACTATGTACCGTTGAAGGAGAAACTATTCAAAGGTATTTCAGCAAAATAAAAATGATGTAATGTTTGTTTCTTTGTTGTTTTTTTTTTCTACCTTGTCCCACCAATTACAAGGGAAACTTAAAGACACACGGCATTTCTTCGTGACATTAAAGTTTGATTGATTTATTTATTACTTGATCAAAGCCTTAAACATTCAAGTCACACAAACCCTCCCCCACCCCACACTCCCACCCCACAGCAAGTAAAGTTCATCCCGCATCTAGGAGTGATGGGTTCATCTTGTTGCTTCATTTCTGCTTAGTGCATTTGATTTACTTTTAGCGAGCTATGATCACAATTTAGTCTTAAAAACCATTCATCTGCATCAATGGCATCAGAACAAGTATCAATTGTGGTCTAATAGGATATGTTTTTTTGCTTGCTTGTTTCTTTGTTGTTTTTTTTTTAATTTTATATTACGTATGCATTCCCTGTCTTTTCCATTGTCTTATCTTGTTTTTTCTCGTCCTCCATAACATGCTTTTCTGAATGATCTTTATTTTCCATTTTCACATACGAGCTAATATCTGACGTATTTTAATGTTCTCAACCAAGTTTAGGGAGCTGGCATCACTCTCTTTTGAGATAAATTTCATTTAATTCAACTTGTTTATTTTTAGCGCGGGCAATTATTGCCTTAAAACTAAATATAAACCCAAAATAGAAAAGCCTCCTCTCCGTATATATGTATGTGTCATCAATAGCAAATGCACAGCTGTGTGCATCTATCCACAGTTCTCTAGTACATTTCATAAAAATACTGTAGTATCATTTATTTTCATGGGGCTCAATTTTAGCGGTTGTGTAAAAAAAACACATTTTCGTGGGTACTTAAATTCGTGGTTTCGCCTGTCAAAATTTGCATATTACTAAGTGTTTAATTTCGTGGTTTAACCTCTACAGATACCCAAAATAAAGAATACAAAAGAATAAAACTCTGCCGACGCAACGGCGGTCACTTGAATGTTAATAACAATACTTTCACATGTATGAGCACAAATCAAAAACATGACAAGTTCAATACTGACACCGTGTTTTTGTCCAAGTGAATAACATCAATGGAAGCTGACGCAGACAACAACACAGCTGGAATTGTTTATTTCTGTAATTTGGGGATTATTTACCTGACAAGCATTTGTGTGTACATTGAGACTTGATTGACATGATGTTGATACAGTGGCTTTGTCCGAAAATCAGTGAAGTGTGAGCTTTAATACTCTGCTGTAATTAGTGTATATGCGTAGTGTTTCATTAATAATATTGCTTCAAGCAATAGTTCTAGTATTTTACAGGCTTGCTGTTCTTTTGGATTAAAAATGCATGCATACAATGAAATGTGGTTTCAGGAGGATTTAAATTGTGTACATTGAGACTTGATTGACACGATGTTGATGCAGTGGATTTGTCCGAAAATCAGCGAAGTGTGAGCTTTATTACTCTGCTGTAATTAGTGTATATACGTAGTGTTTCATTAATAATAGTGCTTCAAGCAATAGTTCTAGTATTTTACAGGATTGTTGTACTTTTGGATTAAAAATGCATGGATAAAATGAAATGTGGTTTCAGGAGGATTTAAATTGTTTAACAACAGTTGTACTCGAGTGAAGGATCGATTTGAACAAGTATTTAATTTAATTTTCATATATTATTATTTTGTGTATTATTCTTTCTTTCATTTTCAGCATTACTAGTGTTTGAATACCTTATGCTTTTTCTCGTTTCTCTCTATCCTTACCTATCTCGCATATCGATTTAAGGCAGTGAGTGGAAATTACAGCTATCGGATATCTTATCGACATGTGTGCATTGAAACAATATAAAATGCTTTATAATTCTTTTTTAAAGGTTTAAAATAAAGCAAACACGTGTAAAAGCCAATATTTTATTTCCAAATTACAGTATTGATGTTGATTTATGAAATAAAAGTAGGTTTCTTAATCTCTAGGAAGGACACACAGTAAGAAAATGAGCGGGGGGGGGGGTGCCACCATCATCATACGTGGCTAATTGTTCGTTGGGTACTTAAACTCGTGGTTCGGGGCAACAACGAAAACCACGAAAATTGGTCCCCCATGAAAATTGATGACACTACAGTATATATACAAGAAATGTGCTAAATATTAGTGACTGTGCAAACATCTACAAGTCTTGAAGTCTTCGTTAAAAGTATCAAAGTTGTGTAAGTGTGTGTGCTAAATGTAAAAAAGATTTTCGAATTTAAATCATGCTTATTTACAAAAGGCCAAGAAGCTCGTCTACCATGAGATTTCAAATTGCGGCATCTCGATATTCGACCTTAAAATAAACGTCATCTATTCGGAGAAAATAAAGTAGTCATTTGTATCTTGGTCGTAAAACTCAATCTAGTTGAAATAAGCAGGTCAAGTTGAAAACAATGCCATACACTTGGCTGCCCTTTTCGGTTGTACTAGTGATGTATTGGATGGTGTGAAAGCAACCGAGTTTCACTTTATGGTGAAGATTTACCTGAGGTCGCCGCGAATCGTTGCATTTGTGGAGGGGAAAAAAAAGCAAACACAGAATTCATAGCCCGGAATTGGTTCCCATTTTCTACTAGAGGAGCTGACGGTCGCTGGTGGAGCTGTTTCACGTGTGGCAGACTGGATAACAGATGGTTATTTCCATGCGTTGAACAAGATGTTGCAAATATTTCTACTTAGTTCTGGCTTTAATGGACCGGACACTTAATTCAGTGGTGGGGGTGGGGTCTGGGATTTTCTTTCCTACCAGGACATTTTATTTTTTTATCACAAAATAATTTTTGTCAACTAATATGATGGATATATTTGGTTCTTTTTAATATAAATCAGAGGAAGAGTATTTTTTAACATATTTTGAGGCAATAAATTGTTTCTCTAAGGAAAAGTTCAGAGTTTTCTTATATCTACTTCATACTTGGATTGTTTATTATTCCGACATCATTAATAGACAGATATTACAGATTTGTAAGATGGATTAACGGGCACCTGCTTCGACACAATACGGTCATGTAGCTGAGTTAGCCCCTCTTCTTTTTTTTTATGAATTAACGGAAATCGGCAAACAGGGAGAAGAAACATGAAGTTTGTCATTTTTTAAAATAAGAAAAAATAATTGACGTATAACTTGGACACAATGAAAAGAAAAGGAAACAACTTTAATCTTGTTTTTGAGAAACCGTTTACGGACCTCGCCCAGTTTATAACGAAGAAAACTCGGGGGAAGTTCATATGCACTTCCAAAGTTATGATGTACTGGAAATCAACAGCTACTTTTGAGCCGAAGAGCTGGATGGAACTGCCATGAAAACAAAACATATTTTCGTACCGCATGACACACACTCTAAGCAGTTAAACATCCAGGAAAATATTCGGAAGAAGAAGAAGAAGAAGAAAACATCTCAAGACATCGCTTTTATATATTTATAAAAATCTTTATAAATTAATTATCTTTAATGAGTTATTATTATTATTATTATTTAGTAATAGTAGTAGTAGTACTGGTAGTTGTATGTTTTATCCTTATCATGTGCCGGTAACCCCCCCCCCCCCCTCCCAAAAACAAAAAAAACAAAAAAACAAAAATATTAACCATCATCATCATCAAACAATCTTATTCAATGAAACATAATAAAATGTGCCATCTTGGATAAGAATCAGATTTAGGCAGGAAGCTATTCATTGCAGTTTGCATCGAATCCGCCTGCTTCCATCTCCATAACAATTATGCTCTGGCCGTGTTATCATCGCGCGCAAAAAGGTAACCGGTTATTTTTATTAGATTTTCAGGCGGACACTTGTTATTGTTGGTACGATAGAGTAGGGGAGGTAACTATAACGTGAGCAACACTATTAATTAAAGTTGTTCCCCTTTGGTAAAAGTGTCTTAAAAAGCACAGTATGACTTCCCTTCTTTCAAAATTCTAAAAAGAATGACTTTGAGAAATTAAAATATAAAAAGTATATGAGCCAGATTATTAAACCGACTAAATTTATTTATTATCTTTAAATACTTTTACCTAAACGATACTAAACATTTTGAATCGAAAATAATTATGTTTTTAACAAAAGTAGAAAAGCAATGTGACTGAGGGTCTGCATTGGGCATTTTACAAAAGACAAATAAGAGGTCACAAGTGTAAAATAGCAAAAGATACAGCTTCGTGTACGTTTTATGAATCCATAAAAAAAGGTTTGCGTCCGTTTGCGATTAGTATTTGCTAATCAGAAATTTCATTTAGTTCTTGATCAACTAAAGTTTACTCGCATCAGTGCACTCACTAATATACAGATTTGACTCTCATCAGTATACTTCCTTTGCTATTTTTGTTATTGATGTTAACATATAGTTTCTACCAACTCTTGAGTTTACTCACGTTTTATCTGCTGTCCGCCATAATTTAAGCCAACATCACTATTTTATGACAAGTACAAACTGAATAGATATCGTTCTTAAAGTTATCGAAATTTATATTTCCATACACTGTGGTATCACGAAAATTAAATTGCAACTCTTTTTTAATAAGGCTTGTACTGATTTCATCAAAACAAAACAGTTACCTTACTGTAGTAGTAGTAGTATCAGCGGTAGTAGCAGCTGCTCTGGCGACGGCGGACGTGATTAAGGTGTATTACAATTGTTTGAATTCATAAAACCTTTCAAGACCGATACAGCTGAGATCAATATCTCAAAAACTACTGAGTATTTGATTTTATTTTTGGCTTTTCAGTAAAATATTCTTGCAAAGCTTGAGAGCATTTGCTTGGATGAAATTGATTTATAACAATAGAGTTTTTAGTTAATGTCTTACGTCTTATAAATTTCTGAAGTCTTATATTCAAACACTGTTTAAATTTCAGACATGGCAGTGCAGTCACTGAACTGTCTGAGTACAAAAGCTGAACTCGTGCTAAAAAAAAGCAATTGGCTCAGGGGGAGGTTACAGCCGAAAAAAAAAAGTTGCACTTTTTAATTGTTTGAATCATTTCTATAATTATATATATATATATATATATATATATATATATATATATATATATATATATATATATATATATATATATATATATACTTTATGTTTTTATTCTCTTTATTATCAGCTCAGTTTTGATTGTAAAAAATGTGCGCTTTAGGGAGTTAAGGTGTCTATATACCTTTGCAAAATGATAAGCATAATATGAAAGTTAGAGAGTGGGAAACTTAATATTTAACTTTACAGTGGACAAAAAGAGCACCTTTTGGAAGAAAAAAAAATGTTATTAAACGTTTCATAATTTTTAAAATTATCCATTAACTCATATTTTTGCTATGTCCACAAAAGAAGATTTTAGACAAAAATAACTCTCTTACAAATTCTTGTGGAATTTTGTTCAATTAATAAGATTAAGAAAAATTTCACAATTAAGCTTAATGTAATGGGTGATCTAAAATGATTAATATATTTTATTTGTCTTGACTCATGTCACGTAGATACAAAGAAGAATTTTGCAATGCAAATCAACATGTTTTCATCTAGTTAAAGCTGCCTATCCTGACATTATTCAATTTACATGTTTGGATTTTTAAAAAATGATTTTGCATCATTGGAATGACTTTTGTAAGGAAGCTTTAAATGCTTGGATGAAGGTTAATAACTCTTTCAAAATAGAATCACTGAATGAATGTCTTACTATCCCAATATAGTATAAAAAGAAATAAGGATATTTTTGAAGTTCTATTTTTGTATAAGAATTGCTTCAATGTATCTACTTAATTCATGATTTATTTGATGAGAATAATAATTAATTGACTTTTAAAAAAAAAATTATAAATTTACTCCGTATCAATTAATTTCGTACAGATTTTCAACGGGTTATTAGACCATCAAGAAAATGCAAGGATTAAATGGGTATTTTAGGCTAATTACAAGGTCTCTATATTTTACAGTCTTTACCTGAAGAATTATACGGTTATAAACAAATATATAGAAAGCTTATAAAAAATAATTAAAAAACCCACCGCATATACAAAATGGCTTGGACATTTGAGGGTTAAAGAAGTAAATCCATGCAAACAGTTTTTAAAAATTACATTTTAAAAGGACTAACTCTTCTAAATGACGATGGTTTCATTGTGAACTTCTTCATAGCATCCTTACTTCAAATTCGTTTGTATCACAACTGCTTTGGCAGATACTAATATAGTTGTTTTCGTAAACAGGTTCCTGAAACACTGGTACATTTATTTTGGCATTTCCTAACAATTCAGAATTTTAAGTGTAACTTTGCTACATGGATAAATGATAATGTAATTTCACTTTATCTAGCGATAAAATAATGTTCGGCATTCTTAATCAGCAACACGCAGACAATATATTAAATTAAATTACATTCAATACAAAAATATTTCATCTATAAAAGAAAGATTTCAGAAAACTCTACTGCCTATTTCAGTTGTTAGGGAGCTATTGTAACCATATTCTTAACTGACAATGTATTGCGTATACATACTCTAGTTGGGAGATACTCAACTGAAACTGTGAGCCCATTTGGAATCTAATGCAGGGTTGTCTTGCTGTTGTGTTGTTTCAGTGTAGGTATAAGCTAGTGGTAGACATATTCAGCTATTTACCAATTATGATGATAATTACTTATTTAGACTGATTATTCATCTGCACATCAAACATGACTTTCCTTCTCTTTACTTATTACTACTGTTCTATCATCTCCTCTTTTGTCTTACCTTTCTTTTTCAGTTGTCAACAGTTTCATATATGGAGGAATATAAATTTCTATTTAACAACTAAGGCAATGTCAGCAGCAAAGTAAAGGTTCCAGGTTCCCAAACGTGACATTACTTTTTATGTCTGGAAGTGTATTAAAAATAGACTCTTAAGAAAATATGTCTCTTCCACCAATTAAATATATGTGTATGTAGTTAAATCTGTCATCTGAATTAAAAGATTTTTTTTTAAAAATTGATACAAATTTGTTTAATGTAACAGATATTGAATATGAAAGAGTACAAGTGAAATGTGCTATCCAATGTGATTCCATCAACATATTGATATGTGATATTAAGTCCCTGTAGCGTACTAACGGGGGGGGGGGGGGGGGGGGAGCGGGACAAAGCGGTTGCCCCGGGCGTCAGAGGTCTTGGGGCGCCAAAACAGCTGATAAAAATTCGAGCCTTGTATTCTGGTCATTTGGGCCATCATCGTCGCCCCGGGCGCCATTTACCCTTAGTTCGCCACAGTTAAGCCCTGTACGGTAATGATATTCCTGCTTTAGAATTAGAACTGTTACAAGATTGTCATAGTTAATTGAGTGGTTTTCATTCTGAACGATTTTTCTATGAAACGATTTTAATTAAGTTTATCAAATTTCCTTGATATGAATACTTCATCGCGATTCGTTTTAAGCAATCATCATCATCTTCTTCTTTTACTTCTTCTTCTTCTCGTAAGAGGGTAAGACTAAAATTTATAACGACCCCAAAACTTTGATTGAATAATGATTGTGTCCCTAGTGAAGTGAATTACATTGGCACCAGCGGTGAGAAACAGTCAGGCCTTTCTCATAATGTATACATCAGAATCACAATATGCATATATGTATATATTTGCGGATTCGAGGCACTAATCGGAGTTGAGCCTGGGCGAACTTAGTCCTGTGACTTGTACAATAAATGTAGAAATGTGTCCGTATGCCATGGATCCCAATGCCAATATGATGCAATTGAAGAGCAAAGTTCAACTCAGTAAAATTGTGCTAGAAAAATGGGGAAAACAAATTTGACATAAGTCTTCTTAATGTAATCCATCATACAAAACTTGGTTTCAGTCCATGAAGCCATTCAAAACTTACTGAGCAGAAATGAAAGGGTATATTTCAAAGTCAAAAAGGGTTCATAAAAAGCTTGGCCCAAGACATCTTAATGTAAACCCTAATACCAAATTTGACTTCATTCAATAGGTCCTTCAAAAGTTATTGAGTGCAGACGAAATTTGTGACAGACTGGACTGAAGGACATGGATAGCAATATATACTGGTTCCATAAATGTGATGGCGAGGGGGGGGGGGCATAAATAAAACAAATACTGGATCTGTTCTCCTAAGGTTTACCGGACTGAGTTGTTATAGTGACAGTGATCGGCCAGGACAAACGTTTCTCATTAGAGGAATTCAAGATCAAAAGGTGTGAAACAATATGTATGTGCTACCACTGAATTCTATTAGAAACGACTAGAGATAAGTCGGTCGTTGAGTTGAGTGATTGTATTCGGAACCCCTCTACGACTATCATAGCCATTTTCTTCGCTTGAGGATTTAAACTGCAGTCTCTACTCTATTATTGACTCGGAGTTTTGGGAATCATGACCTTTGTATTCTCTCCGGGACTCAAAATACGTCTCAAGTAGCATTTCTTTAAGTGAGTGATGGTGCTATTACCCGTATGAGAGAAACTGGCGGTGGAAGAATCCAACTAGTTACTTTCTAGTCGGCGAATTTGAATATGCAAATTAATTTGTTTGCGTAAGATAACAAACTGTATTACAGATGCATCAAATGAACTTTATACTAAATCACGCAAGGAAAATTAATGAGTTTTGAATTTTGATATCAGACTGATTGTTATTTAGTGTAACAGAGAGAAGTCCTTTAAATGTAATGTCCTATCGATGAATTTTGATATCAGACTGATTGTTATTTAGTGTAATAGAGAGAAGTCCTTTAAATGTAATGTCCTATCGACGAATTTTAATATCAGACTGATTGTTATTTAGTGTAATAGAGAGAAGTCCTTTAAATGTAATGTCCTATCGATGAATTTTGATATTTCATGCATTGTACAGCCGATTATTGACAAAAACTGTCCAAAAATGACAATAGATTCGCGTACGGCTTTACGTGGCGAATATCACCCAGAACATGGGGTGTATGTATTCAAGCAGAGGACGCACAAAAATCTAGAAAGGTTTAAATATAATTTCACTCGCCCACACTCCAACATACTGCACTGAACTCTTTTTCGTAACAAGCTTCCTAACTCCGCTGACATACCCCAGCGACTTTTGGGGAAATGCCTCAAAATTCAAAAACATGTATCAAATTGAATATCCAACCCATAACATTTTTATTGGCGTGTTTGGAATGGAAAGCAAATTGCATTGAATCAATCCGCTACATTTGAATATTTTACGGAGTTTTGTTAGTGAAATCAAGCTGTTGTACATGCACTGTTTGCATAAATACAAGACGCATTTTCGGTTGAATTCCGTTGCGTTTGTCTGAATAATATGTATATGACAGAGACTGTGGCATCCAAAAAATATCTGTAAGACAAAGACTGTGGAATCCAAAATAATATCTATATGACAGATACTGTGAAATCCAATAATATCTATATGACAGAGACTGTGACATCCAATAATATTTATATGACAGA
This sequence comes from Margaritifera margaritifera, assembly GCA_029931535.1. Taxonomy (NCBI): domain Eukaryota; kingdom Metazoa; phylum Mollusca; class Bivalvia; order Unionida; family Margaritiferidae; genus Margaritifera; species Margaritifera margaritifera. The sequence goes on along the minus strand of JAQPZY010001327.1, from coordinate 649,461 downwards.
GACTGTGGCATCCAAAATAATATCTATATGACAGAGACTGTGACATCCAATAATATCTATATGACAGAGACTGTGGCATCCAGAATAATATCTATATGACAGAGACTGTGACATCCAATAATATCTATATGACAGAGACTGTGACATCCAATAATATCTATATGACAGAGACTGTGACATCCAATAATATCTATATGACAGAGACTGACATCCAAAATAATATCTATATGACAGAGACTGTGACATCCAATAATATCTATATGACAGAGACTGTGGCATCCAATAATATCTATATGACAGAGACTGTGACATCCAATAATATCTATATGACAGAGACTGTGACATCCATTAATATCTATATGACAGAGACTGTGACATCCAAAATAAGATCTATATGACAGAGACTGTGACATCCAATAATATCTATATGACAGAGACTGTGACATCCAATAATATCTATATGACAGAGACTGTGGCATCCAAAATAATATCTATATGACAGAGATTGTGGAATCCAATAATATATATGTGACAGAGACTGTGGCATCCAATAATATTTATATGACAGAGACTGTGGCATCCAAAAAAATAAAAATGATAAAACTTATGAATCGTATTGTGCTTAGGTTGGACTGAATTCCAACGACAGAGTATGGTGATAGGAAGTGTTTTTTGACATCTATCAGGTTTGGACATAACTGACAGAACATGGTGATAGGAAGTGTTTTTCGACATCTATCAGGTTTGGACATAACTGACAGAACATGGTGATAGGAAGTGTTTTTCGACATCTATCAGGTTTGGACATAACTGACAGAACATGGTGATAGGAAGTGTTTTTTGACATCTATCAGGTTTGGACATAACTGACAGAATATGGTGATAGGAAGTGTTTTTTGACATCTATCAGGTTTGGACATAACTGACAGAACATGGTGATAGGAAGTGTTTTTTGACATCAATCAGGTTTGGACATAACTGACAGAAACGTTAACTTTAATTTTAACGTGTTATATCACCCTATTTCAGCTCTACAGATAATACATGCTTCTGAGAGAGTGACAGGTGTAAGATGAAGTATTTTGCATTTGCAACATGCACAATGGAGAGAATGTTGGCATACCTCTATGTTACTTTCATGTACTGTGGTTGAAATTTCTTTACATATTGTACTTGTGGAAACTGGACATGATCTAAGCACACAGCAGACAAAATGGCCGCTCCAAAGTACTCGAAAAATCAGCCTGAATTAGTCAAAAGTGCACTATTTTCAGCAGTTATTAAAATAGGGAAACGAACTTTGCCAGAGCAGAAAATACCAGCCTCTGAAAGTACTATGAATGAATTACAAAATATCTAAAAAGCAAAAAAAGTTATGGGCTCTTTTTTTATTATTTACCTTTGAAGTCCAGGAAGTGAAAATGACCAAGCGAAGCTAGCAGTTTTTTGAGAGGTGCACTTCTTAAGTAAGACCAAGCTGTATACTCTATAACCCAAATTTCACCCATCAATCATACACCAAAATAAAGGGAATTCAAAGTTCTTTTAACAATACCTAAGATATACAAGGTCTTTTTTAAATAGCCAGGACCGCCAGTGATTAAAACCTGGGTAATTCTTTTTCTTTAAAAATCTAAAGCTATGCAAAGTACGAAACTGGAGTGCCACCAGAGACATATTGCCAAATATAAGAGTACATGGGGGGTGGAGACGGAGTCAGAGGAGTAGAGGTATTGATAATATCTATATATCTTGATGCAGAGAATCATTTCTATGACCAATGTTATTTCACAACGATTATAATTACGTCGGCGATTATCAATAAAAAAAAACAAAAAAACTAAACATTCATGATCATGACAGTATCAATGTTGATCCATGATAATCATGAAATTTGTCAACTATTCAAGTAACAAGCATGTATATAAATGAGAAAATATTTATCAGATTTTTTATTTATGACAGTCGATGAACGAGTATTCATTGAGAGGTTTATACAATGATGTAAATATATTCTCAATCAAGAATTACATGGTAAAAATAAATTATGGATAGATTACGTTTTTTAAATTGCACACAAGTGATTTTACATGTCATAAATATTTAGATGCTTTAAGTAATACATATTTAGGAAAAGAGCAGGTAATTTGCTGCTCAGAGCAATTACAGAAAAATACAAGCACATTTTAAGTTGAAATTGAAAATAAATATCACTTTATTATAACTTGTCCAATCTTTGTGAAATAAGAAAAAATGTTTCAAATCTTATTCTGTGTAAAAAAAAAATCCAAATATAGAGAATTTTTACTCATATGTGCGTATTAATGATTCAAGTCTGGTTATGTCATATTTAGCAAGATTTATTAGTAGGGCCTTCAACATTAGAAAAAAATGTGTGGGAAATATGTAAAATCTTCCAACTTAGTATTAATACTAGGAAGTATCTATTTGTATGGCAACCGTGTACTAACATTTAATAAAATATTTGCATAGCTGTCGTGTACCTACTGTAGCAAGACTATTCGCACGGAGAACGGTGAACAATATAGAATAGCCTGCAACATTCTGAATGACCTCGCATTAATTACACTGGTACCCTGGCGTCCCATGATGATCCGCCAGGGTACCATGATAGGACTTCGGTCACAATTATTACTTCTGGAATGTAGTCCCAGTCTATTCTTATAGCAGTTTTTTCCTCTCATTTTGGTGGCGATGCATGAGTTAGATTTAGGCATTCTTGGTGTTGATTTAAAGAAAATTGTTTATTTGTTAGAATATGAACATTATGGTGTGGTCGTCTTCTGTGTGTGTTTTGGTGACAGTGCACAGTGAGTAATGAAGCATTGTTGCTAGCCCTAAAGTGAAATCTGTGACCCACTGCACGTTGTTTTTTATATAGTCCAGCGTCTCAAACAATGACTGATAACCTATGACAAGAACGTCACCGTGAGTTCATCTTTGAATATACTTTAGATTAACATATGATTTATTAGGATTTTGACACACTGGAAAGTTCAGTACTAACAAACAAATGTAGGGACTATATAGGAAAAATAATTGTGATCCGAGTCCTGTCACCAGGCTAGGATTAAATCGGATTACGTATCATTTGTCATGGCGGACTGAAAAAAAAAAAACATTCTGACCACCTCGGCTATTTCTGCGAAACAAAATATGCCTTAGCTGTGATCCATAGAATTTGCACCGAAGCTGCCAATGTGCAAAAAAAGAAGTACGTTCGACAAATACGTCAAATTTGTTTTCTCGCTATGTTGCAACAATTTATGTAAATGGAGCACAGTAAAACGTTCATACTAAAGATAACGAATATTTGATAAATTAACAATAGTGCGTTAGCTGGTTTAGTTAGATGTATAGACAGTACACGTGGAAATTGCTGTACAAATCAGCGACTTTTTTGTAAGTCATTGTGGGTAATTTTCTGCAAGGTATTATGGATCTGACTGGTATTAGGTGTTTATAAATTTGCATTGCTGGGGTTTGGAGAAAAAGGGATGGGGTTTGAGCAATCGGAATGTCCTCGGCCTTTTCCATTGCATTTGCATGCTAGAAAGAGACGATGATGTTCCGAATGTGGATTTAAGGTTAAGTAGCATAGGCATAACAGTGTATAAGTTTCATACCTACAATAATTTGCTAAAATGGCATTGGTTAACCAATAGCGAAAATGATGGGTCCGTATTCACGAAACTCCTCAAGTCCACACTCACACTCAAATCTGAGTTTTCCCTCAAATACTTGAGTGTGCCCTCAAATCGCGATTCACGAAACCAAGCTGAGGGAACCACTCAACTCAACTTTGAGTATTTCACTCAAATAAATGAGATAGCGTCTTACCTAACTCAAATTTACTCAACAATGGCGGTCGCACATCGCTTACGTAGACGCCGTAGAATGTGTGCCAAAAATATTAAGGAAATGTAATCATTACAAGATGTGGATGATTTAGAATGCTTTCAGAGATTTAGATATCGAAAGCAAACAATATTATTCTTGATTTCAATTCTTGAACATTTCCTATCACCATTAGCAAATCGATCTAGATCACTTTCACCGCAATGTCAGGTGCTCTGCGCCCTTTGATATTTTGCAAGTGGAGCCCAAATGCGGCTAATCGGGGATAGCATGGGATTATCGCAGCCAACAGTGAGCCGTGTTGTAATCGGAGTTGCAAAGGCCATAGCTACACTAGCTTGCCAGTACATAAAATTTCCTATCGAAGAAGAATTAGCAACGGTAAAACAACAATTCTACAAAACAGCAGGTGAGTACGCGTCATCATTAAATGTTTTGTTGTATTTATGGTAAAAATAAACATATACAGCAGTGGTGTCAAACATATTGCCCGCGGTCCGGATACGGCCCGCCAGACTCATTATTTATTATTATTTACATCAAATTATACATCGGGTACGCCATAGCAAATGAGTTTCACACAGCATTGATACAGTTTGTGTATACATCCAATTATATGCTTATTTAAATCCATATATTTTTAAGATAATTATCATATTTTTATGTTTTTCCACATGGATATATATATATATATATATATATATATATATATATATATATATATAAATATATATATATATATATATATATATATATATATATATATATATATATATATATATTCGTAGACATTGTTCTATGCTAGTCTATTAATTGTTTTTACTTCTTCTGCCCTATCGGGCTATAGATAAACAGTAGTGGATGGTTTATACAACAACAACAAACAAATTATTATATTGCATGACTCCCCTGAACAGCAGTATGAAGCAGGAATTTTTTTTTTCAACTGAAGCTAATCATTATGTCATGTATATATTTCATACAGCATAATTTATTTGTAATTTGTGAGAACATTAATTTATTATTATTTATCCAATTTTCATTTATTTCCTTAACTAGGATTTCCTACTGTGATTGGATGTATAGATGGAACGTTTAAAAGAATAATTGCACTCACAGCAAATGAACCAGATTTTGTAAATAGGAAAGGTTTTCATTCCTTGAATGTGCAGGTATAAAAAAAATATATTATGAATATATCATTTGCTGTATATTATTTTCCAATGTTGTCATTGTTGAGGAAAAATAAATCATGATGCAATTATGATTCAATACTTTCAATATTTAATTGAATCAAAGTAAATTCTAGCATGCATGATGCAGATAGATAAACCAATGTCAAAAGAAATACATAAATAAATAGAGGTATTACTCAATACATGGAAAATTATAACAAATATATTATTATTAGTAGTAGTTATACATGTAGTAGTAATTGCTCATAGACAATAACTGCTTTATTTGACACATAGAATATTCAACAATACCAACATATAATGTAATATCACCATTATCATATAAAAGATACAGTACAGCTATCAAATTTATTAATGCTATACAGTCTCCTTCAATGGTTGATTTAAAAAAATATATTATGTCATGTGCAATGATAATAATACATTATACATTTAATTATATGTTATGATTTTAATTCATCAAATTCAACTACAAATTATTATGATGCAATATTAATGTAATTTTAGATGTGACAAAATATCAATTATCAAACATAATTATTAAATGATATTTGTCAAATATACCTGAATGAAGAGCACCTAATTCATGAAGGATATTTCATAATACACAAGTATTAAGTATTAATAAGGAAAACATTATAAATATGTTTTAAGGACAATTATTAAATTTTGAATTTGAAAGCTCTTTAATATAACTTCTTTACATATAAGAATTACATCAGTATATTTCAATTTCAGATGGTGTGTGATGCACAATTTAAAATTACTAACTGTGTTGCCAAGTGGCCAGGATCAACCCATGATTCAAGAGTATTCAGAGATAGTGTTCTTTGTCATAATTTTGAGAATGGTAAGATGTGTATTAATTTTAAATATCAGATTTAATTATATTAATTGATAACAATAGCAGAATACATACCTATTCATTACTATAAATATTTTTTAAAAATTTAATAATGGATAGTAATAATTATTTATATTTTTGGTAATAAATGTATTCTATAACAATTAAAAGTCACAGTATATACAATCATACTATGTTTCATTTGATAAAAAACGTTCCCAAATTATATCTGTGTTATGTGTAAGATCATAAGTTTAACAGTTATATGATATCAATATATTACATGGAAAATTAGTAACTTATATAACAACTTTAGAACTTGAAATTATATTGAATGTATATAATTTTCATTTTCAGGGAAGTATGAAGGGCTGCTTTTAGGAGATTCTGGTTACCCATGTAGATCTTTTCTCATGACACCATTTTTATCCCCAAACAATCATGCAGAAATAAAATTTAACAATGCCCTTTGCAGAACAAGATTAAAAATAGAGCAGACCTTTGGAATACTGAAACGCAGATTCAACTGTTTACATGATGGTTTAAGAGTTGCCCCTAATAATGCTGCTGTCATAATTATGGCATGTGCTGTTCTGCACAATATTGGTATTGAAATGGGTGATATTATTCCTGCTGAATTAGATGATGCATTTAATGAAACTGCAGAATATTCATATGTTGGGAAAGGTGATGGTGAAGCAGTGAGACAGCTTATATGCAACAATCACTTTTATTAATTCACACATATACACTATAGTCTATGAATAATTTGGGCCCCAGGTTGATAAATGATATTTGACATTCGCCTGTACAGATCACTATCATCTCACATCTGTCACAATGGGTTAAAGTCTTGACTTGGCCTATGTAGTTATGTTAGATATTACATGTAACCCACAACAAAGAACAAACCAAACATAATAATACTGACCTATATATGACAACTCTCAAACCATCAGTGAGCAGAAAAATAAAACATCAATTATCATATACTACCTCAAAATGATTGGTATACTAAGATAAATTAAGAAAATAAAAATGGACAAAACTACTGCTCAGAAAGGACAATGTCAAAGTTAGATTTAATTTGCTCCATGAGCAGTAATTTTTTCATTTTAAGAATTTCTATTTCCAAACACAATTGTTCTGTTTCTTTATCAAATTTCAACATTTCTTTGTCCAATTTTAAAATTTCTTTTTCAATTCTTTGATTGTCAAGTTGCAAATTTTCCATTTCCAGTTCATGACAGGATACATTAGATTTTCTTTTGCCTGAAATAATGAAAATTAATTCAAATCTATGTGAGAACAGTTTCATTTGAAATGATTATCTTCTGTAAACTAAATAAATGTAAATATTATAAAATAAAGTTTCAAAGCAAACTAAGAAAGAAATTTTAGAATGTTACTAATGAAATGTAATAAAATAGGTATGAAACAGAAAAGTGATAATACTTATTATTAAAGTTTTCAAAATTGAAATTGAAATAGTCATATAAACCATAAATTACTTCAATATTAATTTTGTAAGAAATTGATATTTCTGTATAAAAATTACATAGTGCTATATCTGAATAAATGTTATAATTATATAAGTTAGTTATATATTGATAAGAAAAAGACTCAATATTTTATGGACATTTAAGATAACTATTAAATAAGTACTTTAATACTGTAATATTAATATTTGTAAATTTAAATACATACCAAAAATGATGTTATATTACCAGTAAATTTATATTAAAAAAATTAATAATAAAAATTACTTGTTTTCTTCTCTCTACAAGTATTTGTTGTTGACATACTTGACCTCTCAATAATGCTTGCATTTTGCATTACCAAGGATGCAATATCTGAAAAATTGACATGTAACAGCTGTGAATAAATTTAATGCAACCACATATTCCAAAATAAGTACAAGATTTTCATAAATGTCATAATGTTTTTAAATTTAATATGTTGAAATGTATATATTCATAATAAAGTTATATTTAGTTATATTTACATTGAAATTATGTAAACAATACTGAGGATATACAATAATTTAATGTGTTACCATTCATATAGTAGATCTAAATATTCTGGATATGGTATTAATGAAAGAATGGTATTTGATGAGTGTTTATTACATGTAAAAGAATTCAGTAAAAATATTGTCAAAAGGGGCATTTTACCCTCAGTGTCTAATCCAAATGTCAGGCCCCTCATTTGTGGGCGGTCACCAATTTGATTTATAATCAGCTCCAGAGACTGATAGAATTCCGTAACGACAATATTTTTTCTATAAAACTATTATTATTTGAAAAAAGAATATGTAAATATTGTAGATACTTACGCATTAACGGCATCAGTCACCTCTTCCCAGACCTTTTCTTTGTCTTTTACGCTCACTCCCCCCCCCCCTCACCACCGCAACCTTTCCATTTTCCAAACAATACACCCTCTCTTTTCAAGACACTCTCTACCAAAAGAACTTTCTCTTTTTCACTCCAATTTGCACATCTTTTTCTCTTTCCTTCACTGTCATCCATGGTTTACAACACACACAATACACACAATGCAGACGAAACTGATACAGACGGTAAAATTGTTTACAAAAGTGCGCGAGATCATCCTTAGCAACTAGTATCTTTTGCACTTTCAAAACTTGAGATCGCGGTAGATCTGTGTAACTCAAACCGCAGTTACATACTTAGTATGATGGAAATTTTCGCATTTAGAAATATAATCTGACAGAAAATCATACGTTTAACAGTATGGGCCCGTATTCACGAAACTCCTCAAGTTGAGTGAGAAACTCAACTCAAAATAACTGTTAAACGTATGATTTTCTGACATTATATTTTTAAATGCGAAAATTTACATCATACTAAGTATGTAACTGCGGTTTGAGTTACACAGACGTGTGAATGACTTTACGTAAAGTATGTATGCGGCTGCCCTACGAATAGACTTCTGCAGATCTTGCATACGGCGGCTGTGCAAATAATCTTTCCAGATCAGGTATACGGTGGCCGTGCGAATAGTCTTTCCCAGTTAACTCATTAACCCCTGGCGCCACGTTTACTCGTCATGAGGTTGTACCCTACTTCCGAGCTCTGTAACGTGAACATCATTTAGGATACACTAAAGTGGATGGTATTTCAGGAAAGTAGACAGATGTAGCTCAACAATGATACCAAATAATGTCGACTTTCTATTCGCATTAAAACAAAACAGCGAAAATAATGCAGTTTTTGAGAGCCGATTTTTTCTAGGTCAAAAATTGCCAGTTTCGGAACCGGAGTTTGTGTCCGGATTTGAGACTTTTTGGCCTTCGATCTAAAGCAGACCGGTCCGAACTGCACACAGACAGATGAACCTTTGCAAAAAGTAGGATAAGTTTGAGATTTGGAGTAAAAAGGGGCCAGGACACAAAAATCGGGGATCCAATACTAAAAAAAAAAAAAAAAAGAAGTCCAACTTTTACCCTTCTGCATTTAGAAGCAACCCCAAAAATGCGTTTCCTACCCCCATTTCAGGCGATAATGAAAAGAATCTTCAGAGGAAAATGAGTTAATGGGTGAATTTCGATGACGTCACCAAATTTGAATATTCCTTGCTTATTTGATCATTTATGCATCACCATTGCACAGAAATTACAAAAATAGCCATTCCTGGACAATTTATAAAAAATTTCCCCAAACTTGTTTAATGGGTGAATTTCGGTGACGTCACCAAATTTGAATATTCCTTGCTTATTTGATCATTTATGCATTACCATTGCACAGAAATTACAAAAATAGCCATTCCTGGACAATTTCTAAAAAATTTCCCCAAACTTGTTTAACTCATTAACCCCTGGCGCCACGTTTACTCGTCATGAGGTTGTACCCTACTTCCGAGCTCTGTAACGTGAACATCATTTAGGATACACTAAAGTGGATGGTATTTCAGGAAAGTAGACAGATGTAGCTCTACAATGATACCAAATAATGTCGACTTTCTACTCGCATTAAAAAAACAGCGAAAATAATGCAGTTTTTGAGAGCCGATTTTTTTTAGGTCAAAAATTGCCAGTTTCGGAACCGGAGTTTGTGTCCGGATTTGAGACTTTTTGGCCTTAGATCTAAAGCAGACCGGTCCGAACTGCACACAGACAGATGAACCTTTGCAAAAAGTAGGATAAGTTTGATATTTGGAGTAAAAAGGGGCCAGGACACAAAAATCGGGGATCCAATGCTAAAAAAAAAAAAAAAAAAAAAAGTCCAACTTTTACCCTTCTGCATTTAGAAGCAACCCCATAAATGCGTTTCCTACCCCCCATTTCAGGCGAAAATGAAAAGAATCTCCAGGGGTTAATGAGTTAAGATACACGGCAGCCGTGCGAATACAGACTAAGCCCTAATACTATCGTCCAACCACCGGATGTCGTGGGGTTCTTTCAATCGTGCGCCATGTTTCTCGCGCCCTAACGCGCTTGTTTCGAGATAATGACGTCATCAACTGTGTCACCAGCGTTGTCCAAGAGTGACCGGAATAAATTAAACAGTAAAATCAGACAAAATGAGATTTAAACAGATAATTTCATGTAATTTTAAAAAATCATAATGAAAATCTATATGTTCACTAATGCCTTATTTGTGTCAGACATTTTGGCCTTGAATTTTCTATTATATGCTAAAGATAGCGCCCCCGGTCACATGATGACTTTGTTTACATATTTTGAACAGGAAAACAAACTTTGGGAATTAATACAACTAGATAGCCAATGTAGATATTGGGTTTTAATCATGTGGGGTTCTTATACAAAGTATGAAAAATGTACACTTGAAATGTATATTCACTACTTACTTTTTCGTTTCAGTGTTATTTCATAATGAACAAATATTCTACATCAAAAGACATTGAATCTCTTATAATAAAATGTGTATCAATTCACCAGTGTATATTTTAAAATTTCTCTCTCCCTCTGTCTCCCTGTTTGTCTGTCTCTCAGTCTATTGAGTCATGTATTTATATGGTAAAGTACAAGCAAGCAGTAATGCAAGTGCACAAACTGTATATAGAATTAACGGGAAAAAATTTTATTTTTTTTATTTCAAAAACACGGAGACGTTATAAACTAATGATATCCATACCATGACCTAATTGGCACATTCCGGTCATATGCCGCGTGACTTTTTCGTCAGTGTCACGAACAATGGATGCCACTTCCGGAAATAAGTAAACTTACATACGCTCGAAAAAACGGTAATTCTGAACTAATGTACATGAATGCCAAAATTTTTTTAACGATGATTAAATGAAATAGATAGAGTTGAACACTTTCTATGGTTATTTGAATAGATTCTCACAATATTATAACGAACGCGTTAAAATTCACGTTAAGTGCACGAAAAATGGTTGTTCGAGGTTATAATACATTCATGAGCGATATCCTATTTCTCTAATATGCATTCTTTGTAATATATGAATTTACAACCAGTTACGATAGTGTTTAATCAATGTCAATATTATTGACCAAAACACATTGTATTTACATTTCATTATCGTTATAACATGCTGTCAGTGTTTAGCATGTTTACCTCTGTTTTTACTGCATGCTAATATTGCACCTATTTGTGATAGTCTTTTCATTATTAAATATTTTAAATTCTGTATTACAGTTTTTGCCACATGGTGTCCTCAAAATTGTCAGTATAGTCAAGTTTGCAACCATCCGTGTTTTGATACCGCAAAGTTAAACTGGTACGGTAATAATTTCCTATCCCACTGGTAGAAATTAGTTTTTGTGTAAACCCAATATTAGACTGGTATCGTACTTATTGTCTCAAACTTAGCAAACTAATAATAAATAATTGCAAAACTGAAATAGAGCACAAAATGGTTTCCATCCATCGACTTTCATTACGACGTTTGTGTCGATTGTGTTGTTCAGTATCTAGGCATGATCGTCACTGTTCGAATTCAAGTCATAAACCGAGGTATACTGTGGTTCTATTTAGAATTGATATGCAAGGGCAATCAAACTTATTGCTATAGCTGATTTTAATGTACTATAGAGGTACATACGTTACTGTTAACCATTTTCGAGCTTAGCGACAAGTTTTGAATGACCGTATAACACAATTGAAAAATTGTAAAGAAACCAAATTTTTCTGAAAGTATAATGTTAGTGTACACGCTTATCAATTCCATCTTCAAAATTGCCACTTTTAGAACTCTTGTTAAAACAGCGAGCCAAATAAAATGTCAAGATAGAAAAATATAAATTGTACTTCAACCTAATGAACACGTGAAATGGAAAATAGTGAGGACAATTATTGAAGTGCCCATAAACACTAAATTCCTCTCCTTTCTTTCTCTTTCTTGAAAAATTAATTTATATGCTGTTTTTCCATCTGTATTTATATAAATATTTGTAAACTGCTTGTTTATGCCTTTCGGTATAGTTCTTGTCATCTCGTGAGCATTTTATCTGTTTGGGAGAAAGATTTGAATGAGTTGACCACAGAGCCTATGATAAGCATCATATTTGCGTATCTTATACCAGCAGTTTGACTAAAACACATGAAGAAATTTTCAAATGCAAAACAGTTTAGTTCCCACTTCTCAATTACACTAATCAGTTAACCAATCAGTGAGCGTAAATTAGGCAGACCTCCAGGCCTTGTTTACATCTGCCTTTTTCCTCTGACAAGTTGATTGTCGGGATAATAAATTGGTTATCGTAACTATTTACAAATTTTGCAAAGGTTCATCAACTTTTCAATTGACAATGGTGAAAAGTGAAAATGGGGGCCTTGTAATTCTGACAGTATATATTCAGATTGTCTAAATAGAGGACTTAGATTGATTCCTTTCCCAAAACCTAGTCAAAATTAGGATGGATAAAGGCTTGTGGTTGCCTGCTCGATCAACTGAATGTGGACACAATTGATGGCAATTACCACATGCTTCTTTGCGCAAAAGTATGTAGAAAAGCTTTCCTGTCAATAATTGGAAGAAAAAAAATAATAAGAAAATACAAGTTGAAAAAATGTATACAGAGTTTGAAACTGTTCATTTTAATGTTGGTTTGGCTCTAAATAATGCATCATGGTCTCAATCTTTTCAGACACTTGAGTAACTCGTTTCTTTGAGTCATTGGGCTGAAGGAGGTATGGAGGATGAAAATTGAAGTTAATAATAAAGAAAGACAAAAACAATGGTTTCAGATATTTATCTTCCAATGTATTAAGCATGTATTTACATGTTTACATCAACATACTTTACTGATCAAGAGTAGAACTTCAAAATTGCTATGTGCAACAGTTTACTTCTAAACAGTAACTATTTACGCTTTTGCTATATGGCCTGTATTATAGTCTACTGTCAGATGTAAGCGCTTGTTAAAAAGAGTCTATGGAAAGCATTTCATACTTAAATTGCTCATAAATGTCAGTTATTATAAATGTTCATGTGCTACTGTGATAATAAAAAAAGTTTTGACATGAAATGTGTATTTGTTAATTATTAATTCCTCTGTAATTTCTGAAAACATTACATTCCAGACAGATCAAAATGGGATAGTACTAGTCTACATAACAACTTTTTTTAAAATAACTTTTTTATATCATTACAAGTAGATAAAACTACGGATGTTTCTTACAGATTTGTGTATTCTGGTTTCCAATGCTTGAACATTGTCTTGCTGGTTGGAAAAATAATTTTAATTTTTTTAAAATTTATTACCCCTCTGTTACGTGTGATGTGTCTGTCCCACTGGTTATGTGATGTTTAACAACATGCCCTATCATAATACTTTCAATAAATTACATAGTAAGATATGTATTGGGGAGTCATTTTATATTTGAATAAAAAAAAAGGAAATACTTGTATTGATTCATCATATGACAAAATGACGAAATTTACAGAAAAACTGTCTGTGTCCGTCCCCTCTCACCGTTTCACGAGTTCAGTTTGTTTTGGTTCTGTTTTTACCACTGAAAACACTTGCATTGCACACAACATTCAGTTTGCACACGGCACACTTGTTATACTTGCATTCAAGAATCATCATTTCACCAATCAGAGTTGTTTATAGTTCAGCAGGATGCTTGCTGAGGATGTCCGTAAGGATGTTATGTGAAAAGGTAAGTTATGTGGTATGTGACAAAATAAGAGAATTCTTTAAATGAGTAGCAAAAAGATCTAACTTAAAATGTTTTTATCTTTAATTACAAATATATGATGACCATTTAATGAAAGAATTCAGCGAGGATATCAGTATTTTCTTGGCACTCTTGAGATGATTTCTGACTGACTTTGAAATCAGCCTCATGCAACTTGTATGCAGCAGAAGTGTTGGTCCATGTTATGTTGTTGTGTATTTTCATTAAACAGCTGTAATGTTAATAAACATAGCTGAAATTATTAACTGATTTACCTAATTTACAAGCCTGAAATTAGGCTTAATATTGACATTTGCCAGTCTTTATGCAGTACATTCAATTTTTTTTTTTTACCAACCTGTGTCCATCTCGTGTGACATTTAAAGAACAGAAATGACAGCCATTGTTATGTGATTCATGTGTATTGTCAATGTAACAGGATAGTACCGACATAAATTGTTTATTTACCAAAACCTCATTAAACTGGCGTGAAATAAATATTGCATTGCAAAATAAATGATTGCATATAATCTGATAATTATTTTTGTATATTTTATCAAGACAGTATGGATGGAACTTTGGGGGGGGGGGGGGTACAATATTTAACTGCTGTGTTAATTTTCTCTTAAAATATGAAATTTTTTAAAGACTTGTATTTATATCAACCCCAGTAAGAATTAAATATTACATATACCATGTTTAATACATTTATTTTATCATGTATTTGTGATATTTTGTGAAATGCTAAGTCAACACAGTATAAATATAGGAATATATCAATACTTGAAAGTACAAATTATTAGTAACTTCTATCAAAATAGTTTCATACAACATGAATTGAAGCAAAGACCTACATATTAATAAATTATAGACCCAACATACTAAATAATTAATACATTATAAATAAATAAATAAATATTTATGTTTTCAGATTACGTCAGAATTTCCATTGGGGCATCTCTTTTGCAAGAAAGTCAACAAAACAAGCAAATTATGTGTCATGGAAGAAGCTGAATATGAAATATTCTTGTCTGATGTGGTGCATATACTCCTTGAACCAAACCAGTCTCTTGCTGGCCCCAGATTTTTTTATGAATTTGAAAAAGTAAAATAAAACATTTTTTGTCCATCCTTGTTACATGAGTTACATTTTCTACCTTAATAAATTTTTAATACTCTTTAATGTAACATGAAACAATCATGTGTCTTTTGTATTTTTTGCAGATTTCAAATGGTCACTAAATTTGTATCAAATATTAAGAAAATATTTTACATGAGAATATTTGTAAAATTCTAATGTAATATTAGAAGTTATTAGTTGCTGGATTACAAATATATGGATCCATTTTCTATACATCTAAACCATATTGATGTAGCTGGTGATGCTGCTTTTATTCATTATGCAGTTGTAATTGATGTATGTTGATTATTTTCCACATAGTAAAAGAAATCATCCGATGAATATCTAATTTGTCCGTCCTGTTATGTGAGTTACAGTTATATGACAGCGATGATTTGACAAGCAATATTTTGAAAGGAAAACTAAGTTATCTTCAAACTGTTATTTTAGAGAAGATGGGATATTAGTCCATTGATCCATTGCAAAGTTGATGTGAAAATAAAGCATGTCAAATTTGGGGTATTTATACCATAGGATTGACTGAAGAGTATATTTTGTGTCATATATTTTTTATTCATTGACGTCTAAGGCAACCTTAACAAAAGTCAGTTAAAATTAATAAATATAAGACTGTATGCTAAATACAATAACATCTTTTGAAATGAATTTCCTCTAACATGAATATGTACTCAAGCTGCTTTAAAATTGATTTTGATGATTTACTGAAATAAAGCACATAGGTTATACAAACTTGAAATACAAACGTAAATATTCTCTGCTGAAGTGTAATTGCTGCAACTTGGTAATTTTACATTTTTAAGAATAATAAGAATAATTTTTAAGAAAACCTGTCACCGAAATTGAAATTTATTTCTTTGCCAAATACTGAATGTTTGTCAGAGGTTAGCAGGTTGTCATGTCACGTGATTTAGTAGTTGGAGCAATCTATTATCTCGCATTAGGTCAGTTACTTCTGCCATAAGCGCAGTCCATAATTTATGATGCACATTCGAAAGCTGCAACATTTACGCATGTAAATGCAGGGCTGAAAATTAATTTTTTCAGTACTAGCAGCATTTTAATAGTTGTAATATTTTCAACTACCAAAAACGAGGCTATATTCCAGTAGCATATTGAATAAAGTTTAAAATCTGAATACATAATATCAGTAGCAAATATTTCATTGTTAATTTTTTTCAGCTAGCAATTTACTAATTGGAACAAGCAAAATGCTAGCTTGCAAGCTTCAATTTTGAGCCTGAAGTAGCATAGTTTACTTTACTGACTAGAAATGTTTACAAATCTGACTCTGTGTAAATGAACTTGCTTGTGGCTGTCAGTCAAGCAGGAAGTACCAGTTCCAATTATATGATATATTTACGCATCTCTGCTTAATTGGACTGTTTGGTAGGATTTTTTTCTTAATTCTTTTCATAAACTATATATGATTTCCACATAGAATGTGACATCGCTAAGAATTAGCTGAGTTAAAGAGATGATGTGTGGCAGAGTAATAGGATTAGAATTGTTAAAGAACAGTTAACATGTGCACACAGCAAGCTGTTAATTGATTACCTTATTGTTGTTATTTTGCGAGTTTAAGACCAAATGCAGGATGTTTTCTTGAGATGTTATAAGTAATAAAGGGATCAAAGATGGTCCGTAGTGTCTTCTGAGCCTTTGATGAAAATCGGCCAACCTTTGGCAGAGGGGAGATAAAATGGAGAGACCGACCATAAAAATTGATTTCGGCAGACACACTAGAGTAAGTGTTTTAATTTTTTGTCTTATTTAATTATTATTGTTTTGTTCAAGATGTTTTAAGAGGAATATTTAAGGATAGCTCTTACATTTGTTCAATTCATGTCAAAATGCTGAAATGTGTGCTTTCTTTCCATGCTAAGTAACTACTGGTTAAGAAATATGACAACAAAACAGTGCTTGGATTTCAAAGTTTAAGTGTATGCAGGCGAGTAGCAAAGTTCTGAGTTTACATTGTGTGTTTCATAGGTATGCAACTTTTGTATTTCATAAACTATTTGAAGTTTTTATGCACATAAATTAAGTTCACATTCTAGATAAAATATATCAGTTACAAATATATTATAAGATAATTAATTTTAAAGTTGGGATAAATTATTCATAAAAGTTCAAATACATCATGTATTTGTTCGTTGTTTATTTCAAGTGTAAATCATTCTTTATTTTTTTAAAATTTACAGTGGTGAAACTTGCCAATGGATTTTTGGATCTGAGCCATGAAGAGAAAGAAGCCCATGAGGATGAGGCTCAGGAATACATCTTAAGTCCAAGTCAGGAACTTCCTCCTTGGGGTGAACATAGCTTGGAGGGGTATTGGAGAGCAGTCAGCAACCTTACAAACCCAGCAAACAGGAAATCTAAAGTGAGAACTTCTTTGCAGGCTGTGCATCATTGTCCTGTCATTTGCTGCATTCTAATGCTGATACAGAGAGGACATTCTCCGTTCTTCACAAAATACAAAGTGATTCAAGGGGAAATCTGGGCCAGAGAACTATTGAGAACCTGTTAAGAGTGAAGCTTAATAATCACAATGAATATACAGACTCCTATTAATTAATTATTATTGTAACATTTTCCATCAGAATCTGATTCATGTTCAAAACTTGCAATGCACTTGTTTTATTTTCAATTCCCTTAAAACACCTAAAATTTATGCCACTAAAAAATCTAGTGGTTTAGAAGCAAATCTACTGATCAAAATTTGTAAATCTGCTGGTTTGAAATCCTGGTTCTGTCACATGTATGTAAGGATGTTTTATCTAATTTGTCAGATATACTTGAATTCACCTAAGACACGGCTTACAAACTGAATTAGTCATAATAAGAGGTAAACGACTTGTAACAAATAAAACAGTCACAAGCTGAACTAAGTATGGCATGCAGATTGTCAATGTCTTCCATATAAATAGTTGTCAGATGTACAATAAGGCTCACAATTAGAAGGGGAACAAGTGTAGTTTAGAATTGCTTTGATTAAACGGCATTGTTTCGGTTTTGTATACCATGTATAAGTTTACAACTTTTGGTAAATGTTGCAGCCTTAGTGCATTCGATCAGTATAAACTATGCTATCATGACAAGTTCCAGATATTCCACACACGTCTGAAATGTAAAATAAGTCAGATGTCAATTGTAATTGAACGCAGCCAGAATTAGTCTTGGTTGCAAACCATTGGACATATTCTAAAAGGCATGATTAACGTCTTGATGATTAAAACTCAGATTTTATTTTTTGTTCGCTAACAATACAATCAGATTTTAAAAAATGCAACTAGTTCCAAATTAGGGAGTAAAATATCCAATATATTAAGTTCTTATCTACAATTGACAAGATCAGCTTGTTTGCAGTTATAGAAAGCTCAAACAAAGGCAATCATCTTTCATATGATTGTATCAGTGATGGCTTTGGAAAGGGGTATTGCTATGTTGATGGATGTCATATACATTACTCCAAAATGACTGATATAGTGTTTGCAGTATGTGAAAAGTATAAAATGCTCTCATCGCTGCTGAGCTCCACAAAGTCAAATGCCATCAACCATAAATCTGAAATTTCATTTTTCTGTGCTTTGATTGCCTCCCATATGGCTCATCTTTCTGGGAATCACAGCTGTGTTTTGACGTTTGCCTTCAAAAATGAATCAATGATCCATACTGCTAGCTTTACCATTGCAACTGCAAGAATAATCAAGTTCTGCATTTTTAATGTATGGAGTAAACTATGATTTAAAAGAAACATTGCTACTGATCATGAACTAGCCAATAATCTTTTGTAAACAATTTCATTGAAGGCAATGACGTGTAATAACTCTTGTCTTTTCAACATGCATCCTCGATTTACTGAACTTCAGATGAATTGGGTCATTCTGCTTTGTGTAATTTACCTACAAAAATTAGCCTAATGGGTTCTTCCACACTAGTGCTCAAAGGAATAGTGAACACAAAATCACCTTAGCTATTGTCAATCAGTTAAGTAATCAGTGTGGTGGTGGCTGTTTATATTTGACCACCTTTACCTTATAATTGCCTCTGTGACATTTAACCATTTAAACTGTCCAGGGGAGTTAGTAATCTCTGGACATTAAGTGTGAAGCCATGTGAATCATGGCTGTTTACTGTTCATTCAGGTCACAGGCATATATTGTGGTGTCAGTAAAGGTCTCTCTCCTTTTTTTTTTACAGTTTACGATCTACTAGAAATTGTGTTTTATAAACATGTCTGTTTCAGGGAGTTTGGGAATAAATATTCATGTTTTTTTGTGTGACACGTCATGATTTGGCAGGTATGATGAATGATACTGAAGCACTATTAAACAACCTAATTAATATTACCTTACAAATTGTCTCTTATTGTGACATGATCTGTTCATTCTTTATATAGAGAGCAAGAGTGGAGGAGTGTAGTGGGACTTGAGATACATGCTCAAATACAGTCAGAAAGCAAGCTTTTCTCAGGAGCCTCTACAAAGTATGCTGGTAGTACTAACACACAAGTCTCCATTTTTGATGCTGCAATCCCAGGGACTCTTCCAGTTAGTATGACATATATACTTAAGCTTCAAAGTTGGCAAGTCCTTCTTCAGTTAATATTATCTTTGTGGTCCGGCAGAGTTGCTCCGTGTAGAATTATCAAATAAATATCTGAAATGATGTATAGTTGTTGCTGTGTGTACATTTTTCATGAAGCAAGACTTTTCTGTTGAGCTGATCTTGGTGAAAGCTCAACATAGCGATTACTTTGGCATCCAGGTGTGCCCATATGTCCATTGGTGCATTTGTCCACATCCTAGTTTATGGTCAGTGTTAAAGTATTTTAGATTGAACTTAATGCGAAGGTTTTTACTTTCTTACTAAATAAAAGGCTGGCTCTAAACAAGTGGGTCTCTTGTTTTATCAAGAAGACAAGAAATGAGATCATTGGCAGTAAAAGAAATAAAGCTAATTTTGGTAATGCTATGTATTATAAAGATATCTGTATATATCATGCAGATATATGTCATATAGCTGTTTTGTTATCTTGAAACAAATTTTCAAACTTCTTGACAGTGTACCAAATGATGAAATTATTTCCATCTAAAATATTTTAATACAGTGTTCCAGCTAGGAATTTCTTTTAGAGGGGAGGAGAAGAGGTGCACTTGTGTTGAAGGAAGGGGCACATTTTGTGATAAAAGAATTTAATGCAGATTATGAAATTTCAAATGTCATCTCTTTGGAAGTAGAAACAGACAAAATCACATGCCTGTATTTATCCTAAATTAAATAAGTAGAAAGTCAGTAGAATAAATAGAAGATTCCACAGTTTTAAGTTGATATTATGGTAATCTGGAGAGAGGAAGAGGGGGTGGGTACCCTTGAATAGCAGAGGGAAGGGACTAGGAGTGCTCTGAGGGCAGAGATGGCAGATTGCCTATGTATTTTTATCTAGTTGGATCACTGTTAATGTCATATAGAATTGGTTATGCCACCACCATGCCAGCTGAATTACATGTTTTCATTCCATTTATTAATTATTTAATTAATTTATTTAGTTATTACTTATTTAAGGTTCTCAATCGGCGCTGTGTTCAAGCAGGAATCAGGACAGCAGCAGCCCTGAGATGTAAAATAAGTCAGATGTCAAAATTTGACAGGAAGCATTACTTCTATGCAGATCTTCCAGTAAGATAATTGTCAGCAAGTGTTTTGAAATGAGTATACATTGACTGCGATGTTTAATTTCCTGCATCTGCGCTTTCAAGCTCAGTATAAAACTAATTAAAAATATTGTTTTTAAATTTACATTCTTTTTTCTTGTGTTTGACTTTCATCATAAATGGCATAAAACCTGGTTTTAGGAAATTCAATCATGAAAAAAAAGACATAAGTAACCTAAAGTTTGTGCCATGAAATATTGCCAGTCAGTGTGGTCTCCTTGACTTTTCTCTGTTTAAATCTGAATAAAAGCAAAATGAACTTTCTTTGTCCAACATTCAAATCCATTTTCTTTAAGATCCATGCAAGCAGTTTTTTTCTTCTTTCTGGTAACTACTATCAGTATAACTATTTACAAACCTATTATGCAGGCTTTAAACATATGCAGATGTTATCACTTGCAAGAAGTCAAATTTCACATCTCATAACATGAATGTTATTGTTCAGTTGTAAATATTATCATATCTAGGGATTATATATTTTGGCTTAAGAATACATATGTTTTCTGATCCATACACATTAAATAACATGCAGTTACCCACAAAGTGTTGTCCCTAAGGAGTTTTAGGAAGTTGTTGTACCCTGCCTCAAAAGGTGGCACCCTGCCCTCTATGGGGTGTGCCCTGCCTTCCGTGGGGGCCATCCTGTCTTAAATCTCTAGAGGTCATATATACTGTGTATGGTAACATTCTAATTGTAGAGTTTGGGCATCAACTTGTCATCATTTACCCAATTTTTCAGCTGCCATACAAATATTATCTTAAATGCACCAGTGAAGTGCAAAAAAATGACCTCTTACATAAAGAGGATGCATTCAAAAGAGACCTTACCACATTACAATGTCCTGACAGGTAACCAGCATCCTGTCCTGACTAGTGCATTCAAAAGATACCTTACCACATTACAATGGCCCGACAGGTAACCAGCATCCTGTCCTGACTAGTGCATTCAGAAGAGACCTTACCACATTACAATGTCCTGACAGGTAACCAGCATCCTGTCCTGACTAGTGCATTCAGAAGAGACCTTACCTCATTACAATGTCCTGACAGGTAACCAGCATCCTGTCCTGACTAGTGCATTCAGAAGAGACCTTACCACATTACAATGTCCTGACAGATAACCAGCATCCTGTCCTGACTAGTGATCTGCATTCAGAAGAGACCTTACCACATTACAATGTCCTGACAGGTAACCACCACCCTGTCCTGACTAGTGCATTCAGAAGAGACCTTACCACATTACAGTGTTCTGACAGGTAACCAGCATCCTGTCCTGACTAGTGCATTCAGAAGAGACCTTACCACATTACAATGTCCTGACAGGTAACCAGCATCCTGTCCCGACTAGTGATCTGTGGAAAACAACTTCACATGCACCCCTGCTTGTTTTGTTTTTAACACACTTTTTTTCTATTTTTTTTTTCTATCATGTCTTTGGCTAAATCTCTGGCTTGGCTTGAACTATAGAAGGCTCAGCTAGCACCTTTCAGGGTCCCGTATTAGAATCATGTTGATGTCATAATTATGCTCAATGTGAAGTATGAAGGTTTTAACAAACATTCAGATTAAAAAAACTGCATGTAATATTACTCTTATATGGTCAGTTACCAAAGACATAGATTATTTACTAATTACCTACATAAAATGTTTCCAACAACAACAACAAAATTGGCTCGCATAGTGCCAATATTTGAGTACAGCTTGCAGACAAAATTTCATGTTGTAAGCCAGTTTGAACTGACTGCATTAAATATATTATGTTTTCTGTTTCATGTAACATCAACAATTTCTTACAGGCTGGATACCAGATTACTCAGCAGAGACACCCTTTGGCCAGAGATGGTATGGTGAAATACCTGGTATACAACACTGACAACTGGACTAAATACCAGTGGAAAAAAGCAGGCATTATACAACTTCAGCTTGAACAGGACAGTGGCAAGAGCCTGCATGATGCAGATCAAAACAGAAGTCTCATTGATTTGAACAGAGCTGGTAATTGATTCAAGATGTATCATAGCAATTCTCTGCCCAAAATTTTGAATACTTGACAGGCATGATGTAAATTATGATAAAATTTTCCATAGATTACACAATTCAAACTAAACATTTGTTCATATGATTCGGATGCCTCCACCAGTGTAATGCAATTGAAAGGCTAAATTATAAGTCAAATAGGAGCCAGAACTCCATCAAATGTTGTTGGAAAAGGTTGAAAATAGAACTTGACCTCTGTCTTCTTAATGTAAAGTCTTATATCCAGTTTGGTTTCAGTTCACAAAGTTCTTTAAAACCTATTGAGTGGAAGTTGAAGGACAAAGTTCTTTAAAACCTATTCAGTGGAAGTTGAAGGGCAAAGTTCTTTAAAACCTACTGAGTGGAAGTTGTAGGGCAAAGTTCTTTAAAACCTATTGAGTGGAAGTTGAAGGGCAAAGTTCAAAGTCATATCGAACTTGACCTACATGGTCTTAATGTAAAGCTTGCTACCTAATTTGGTTGCAGTCCATGAAGTCCTTCAAAAAAGTTGTTGAATGGAAGTTTAAGGGCATATTTCTAAGTCAGAAAGAGACCTTAAAAATTTTGTTGAGCAGAAATAAATTCATGATGGACATGATGTGATAGGACAGGACAAATGGACATGGGTAACACTACATGGCCTCCATAGATGTGAGGGGGGGGGGTAACTGACTAATTTACATCTTTGAGAAGGACCTGTTTCGATATTTGGTTGTTCCCCACTTTTTCAAGAAAATATGGGATATTAAATTGTGCCTTGCCTTTAGTAGACAGCTTAATGTTGATGAGACCTTAGCTGTAGTTGATTGTCAGTATTGCTGAGTTACATCAGCATGCTACATCATCTTTGAGTTGATATATGGCCCCTGATTGTTGGACTTACCATCTGTCATTTCTGTTAAATGTATTATCCAATTACATTAACATTAGGAAACTACTCTCTGTACCTCTGCTTGAAAGATGAAAAAAAGTCTTTCCATCTATATATCATGTAGATGAAGGGAAGTAACTCTTACAGATTACCTCCCCTTGTTCCCGCTATGTGGCCACTCATATCCTTGATGTTTACCAGTTTAAACTTTAGTTTGCAACATTGAATAGTGCCTCCAAAGAATCCATTGTAATTTATAATCAGTTTTAGCCATCCAACATTTATTTTCAGTGATATAGTAAGTGAAAAAGGTATAGAATCCACTGCAATTTATAATCAGTTTTGGCCATCCAACATTTATTTTCAGTGATATAGTAAGTGAAAAAGGTATAGAATCCACTGCAATTTATAATCAGTTTTGGCCATCCAACATTTATTTTTAGTGATATAGTAAGTGAAAAAGGTTGATATACCTAGTCTTTACCAATTTTATGGGGAACATCTAGATGCTGCCGCCACCCCTGAGGAAGATATCTAAAACAGCACCTATAGCGATGATCACTTCAGATCCAGTTGAAGCCACGCCAAGCAATTCCACTCTAGCCATATTGGAATCATGTATGATATGTTTGCTACAGCAGGCTCTGTCATCTAGAATGCCAATGAGCAAGTTGGATGAAACCATTTTTAACCCAATTTGGCAGCCCACTTGATATAAGTCCCTATCCCTGCCTGTGCATGGACCTGTGAACTTTTAAGGATTACCTTATGACTTTGCTGACCGGACTAGTTCGCAAGTTATGTATCACCTGCTGTACCTAGCTGCTGACCAACCTGTCCAGCTGTTCAGACAATCAGTGTATGGTTTCGCCATTTATGAATCATCTCAGACTGGCAAACAGCGCTTCACTCAACAATTCCTACAGTAACAGCATCCTATATCTAGTAGACTGCCCTGGCCAGCTGACCAGCCAGTCCAACCATATCCATGATACCAGTGCATGGTAAAATGGCATCACATTTGTTGCCATCTGGCCCAGCCCTACTGACTGCACCTGACCAGCATTTCCCAGCCAGGCCACGCTCCATGCTGGACATGACTCAGCCAGCCTTACTAGCATATCTGAGAGGTGGAACCTTTTTTTATGCATGGTGATGATTCTACATCATCACTGACATACATAATGCTATACCCCTGGATGCAGGGCATGCAGGAGGAGGACAATATCGCTGTCAGTGAGGGGGATGACATAAATTTGCCTGAACATTCCAATCCAACCATGGAAAGGACAGAATTCAGTTTTAAGGTTGCAATTCAAGAGATATACAGAATTTTGCAACGCAGTCAATACTATGTGCAAGGTCAAGGCCCTGGTGGATGTTGATGAAGATAAAAATATCTGTTCTTCAGAATTTTTTCACAGTCAAAGATTGCAGAAATTACTGAGCACTTCTCAGATAAAATTTGTGACCCCGGTATATCGAGGGCCTTTTCAGTGAGTCATTTGCCTGCAACTTTCTCGCCACATTGGTACAAATCACATACCCATGTTTATCACTTGGATATACCTAGCCAAGACAAGGATAATAATGCTGTCAGAATGTCTGCTGTACTATGTTATAAAGTGGACAGACAAGTTTTTAATGCCACATCTGAGTTGGTCAGGAAAGTTGTGTGGATTTCGTCCCAACTCGATCTGGCATCTCTTGCCAAGCAAGCTGGAAGTGACCATGCCTGGGAATCGATATGCTATATTGCCAGGGTAGTCAATAGGGCTGCTCACGACATGATGGTGAGCACCCTAACTGCCTCTTGTAACCTCGACTCGATAAGAAGAGATGCACTCCTGCAAACTTCTTCTCTTCAACCCCACCATGCAGTGACCCTGCACTCCACTTCAGTTCCACCCTTTTGTTTGGGGGTCGAGTTGAAGAGGTGAGAAAGCAGCTGTCTGTGCAAGTCCCTATTTTCGATTGTTTCTGTCAGGGATTGCACCAAAGAAGGGATGATTGTCGACAGAAAGACTGCAGTGGTAATTCTCAGCATCAGTGGCAATCTTTTGTGCCAAGGCAAGTTATAGGTGGCTATATGCCCCTAACTTCTGCAGGCAGGCTGGAAGGGGGAAGAGAAAACAAGGTTTATCCTTCTTTAAGTCTCCTGCCAACCATCAATGACTTGCTGTCCTTCCAGCTCTCAGGCAACCATTTGGTGTGCACCAGACTCCTTCTGTACTACCAGATTTGGATGAACCTGATTGTGACAAATGATACCGAAGGAGATGGAGGTTTTGCTCGTAAATTGGGTGGTGGAGGTAAACTGAAAACAGGACTCCATGGGTTTCTGTTCCAGACTTCTTCAGGTTAAGAAAACCAATGGAAAATTGAGACCCTTAATAGACTTGAGCAGAATTAATCAGTTTATTATTGCCTTGAAGTTCAAGACGGAGACAGCAAGTTCCATTCATCTATCTGTACAACATCACAAATACATGATCAGTCTTGATATGTCCAATGCATATTTCCATATACCTATTCACACAGTATCTCAAAAATACCTTCAGTTGGGCTATTGCGGGGTAGTGTATCAATTCCATGCCCTTCCATTTGGCCTCAATCATAGCCCTTAAGCCTCCACCAAGATGTTGGACTGTGCCATATCCCACTTCAGGATGTCTTCCTCCACAGTAACGACAGCATGCCTGGATGATATACTGCATAAACATTCTGCTCATGATATGAACAACCTTCTACACATCATTCACAGTTTAGGGTGGATAGTCAATGTGGAGAAGTCAGATCTTGCCTCTTCTCAGCATTTTGTTCATCTAGGTATGGAGTTTCTAACACATATCAACCTGGTTTATCTTCCTCCCAAGCACATAGACAGTATCATTTGTTATGACTCTAGGTCTTACAATAATGTAACAGAAAGAAAGTGAAACCAACAATGTAAGTAAAGTCCACAAGCAATTTATTTCTTGACAGTTAAAGTGAAAATTCAGAAGATGCTTAAACAGTAACATCAATTAAAGGCCAAATAATCCAATAATCCCAAGTGTCCTTATCACAAGTCCTAAATATATAATATTCTGAATGAATTCCAGTAGCCTTGAATATCCTAATGTGCCAGTAGTCTTGAATATTCTGATGTGTCAGTAGTATTGAATGTTATGATATGCATGAATGATGTAATCCAGAATATCTTTGAATGAATTCCCAAAGTCAAGTATCAATCCAAAATGAGAATGAGCACTCTTAGTAATTCCAATGAATATTTCAAATAAATAATTCCTCTCTCTGAATTTGCTCTGATTTTCACAACTGTAACATCTGATTACTAAAATTAATTCCTTAATAGACTGATCTTAATAACATGAAGTTTAGTATAGGAATGAAATCTTTTTTTACCAAACTTGTATAAATATAAGGATAAGTCACTGACAGAATATTCAAGAATATCAGTAATTCTAATGGAAAATTCCAGTGCGTATGTGATGTTTCTCATATCAAGACATGGAAATTCCAATCTAATTGTTAAATGCTATGTAAACAAGACTGACCTTGAACTCAAATGCTGTAAATATGTTGTTTACAAAATGACTAAAGTACAACTTACCTCATGGACACATATTATAAATTCAGAGAAGGTGTCTGCCAGGACATTCATTTTGGCAATGCGTGTTGATAACTCATTGGCCTGGTCAGTGCTGCATTGGACCTGTTATACTTTAACTGCCTTTACATGCACCCTCTGCAGATGGCCTTTCTGACACAGTGGCACCTGATCTCGGGTTGCTTGGATCACCAGATTACGATCCGACAAACATTCAGTATTTGGCAGAAAAATATGTTTCGATTTCAGTGATATGTTTATTAAAAATGATTTTTATTATTCTTAAAAATGTAAAATTACAAAGTTGCATAAATTATACTGCAGTAGACAATATTTATATTTTGTATTTCAAGTTCGTATAGTAATAACCTATGTGTTTTATTTAAATAAATCATGAAAATAAATTTTAATGCGGCTTGAGAACATATTCATTTAAATATGCACTTCAAAAGATGCTAATGTATTTAGTATACAGTCCTATCTTTATTGCTTTTTACTGACTTTTGTTTATGCTTTAGAGGTAAAAGAATTAAAAATATGTAACAAAATCGTAAATAGTTACTGTTTAGAAGTTGTTACGGAATCATACCTTTTTACCTTTTTATAATGATTTAATTTACTAATTTATGATCTCTGTTTTTATTCTGAATAGCGGTTAGCATATATGTATACATACGACTACTGCTCGATCAATAAGTGGTCACATGATCAATTGCGCGGGAAAATGAAGTCGACCTAGCTTTGTACTTTTGAAATCAACATTGAAAGGTCACATTCCATACTACAATAACATTATGTTTACTCTTTAAGATTTTTAGTACACTAGACCTTTGGGTAAATGACGCGTAACCTAGTTCCTGAATGGTTCTTAGAGGGTTGTCTTATTTTGTAATACCATATTATTAAAGACGGAGAAAGGGTATTCCCTTTTTAAATCTGCGCACTTGTTATGTATATATAGCAACTCATCCAGTGATAAAGGATTCTTTACAGTTGCTTGAATGAAGAGAGGTCGTATTGAGATTTATTTCAGTTCAGTGTGGAATATATTTATTTAATTAGTAATTCATCTGAATTACTATACAGCTCCATGGAATTATCGGACATTATTCTAAAACTTGTGAGATTCCAGACTTGCAAGGATTATTTTGGATTTAATCAGAACTTATCTACTTCAGCACATTGCAGGTTATTTTCATTCAGAATACTTCATCCGGATTACTCGGATTAACATCAGGAAGTGAACTTTAAAACATTTTAGGACTTTTAGGATATTCTATACTGTAAGTTATTTTAATTCTTTCACTTTGATTGTTTGTTGAACTATTTTAATTCTTTTAATATTTTAGGAAATTAAAGATTTGCATTTTAATCTTGAAAGCTTGTTTGTGTCTTTTATTCTGTTACATTACCCCTAGAGTCGTAACAAAGTATACTGTTGTACATGATAATTTTCAAGTTCTACTCTGTTCATGAGATGGAATTATGATTAGTGATGTATGTTGCTAATATATTGGAAGATAAATATCTGAAACCATTATTTTTGTATTTCTTTATGATTACAGTTGTCATCCCCGACCTCTCAATTCACCTCAGTGACTGAAAGTAAAGAGTCACTCAAGTGTCTGAAAGATCAAGATGATGAAGCATTATTTTTAGGACAAACCAACATTAAAGTGTAAATTTTCAAACTTTAAAATAATGCAATCTGGGTTCAGTGCTTCCTATAGAAGAAAAAATACACACAACATAGCCCAAAGTTAATGAGTTCTCCATCCATATTCTAGACACATTCATTTTTACATATTTGTTTTCAATTTCTATTTTCTTATGTTTTTTTCCTTCTTTAACTTATCGACTGGACATGCTTGTCTACATACTTTTGTACAAACAAATGCATTGTAATTGCCATCTATTGTGTCTGTGTTCAACTGATCGTGCGGGTGACCACAAGTCTTTATCCATCCAAGTTTCATATAGGTTTCGGGGAAAGCAATCAATCTAACTCCCCCATTTAGACGATCTGGATATTGATTGTTCGAATTACAAAGCCTTCATTGACTCCTTTTCACCATTATTGATAGAAAATTCAATGAGCCATGGCAACAGTTAGAAATATTTTACAATAGCCAATTCATTATCATGACAATCAGCTTATTGGAGGAAAATGGCAGATGTAAACAATGCCTGGAGGTGTGTCTGATTTACGCTCGCTGATGGGTTAATCGAACAGCGCGATTGACAATTAGCGATAGGTCAATATCCTAGCTGACCATTATTAAGAAGAGGCCAGCTGCTTCATACATAGTAGTCTCTCCATTTGTCTATCTTCCATCAAGTCTGTACCCTATGGGACCAACTGAATGATCTATTCGCAATGAGGTGGAACAGCAAACTACCCACCTTTGTCTCTCCATTCCATGACTCAGAGGCATGGGCCATCAACACCCTTTCAACCAGCAGGGAGGTAATATGGGCATATGCCCTCCCTCCAGCAGTTCTAATACCAAAACTAATCCAGATAATGAGGGACAGGGCTTGCAAAATAGTTCTGGTTTCCCCTCTCTGATGGGACAGATCCTGGATCAAAGATCTGCTCGATCTAGTGATGGATGTACCCAGGAAAATCATAGTGACCTACACGCTATCTGGAGAAAACTCCTTCACACCTGCCTCTTGTTAGGGATGAACTGCATGAAAAGGAGTAATGAGCTTCAATTTTGGAGATGATCGTAACAGATGACTCTCCATTTTGAAGGCATATAAGGGGACATGGCATGTTTTAAATGATTGATGTCATGGTAACAATGTTAGACCACTCTTCTTTCTTTTCCTCTTTTAAGACAAGAAGCTAGCCCCTATCAGAATCACAATATACTGTTATATGATCTCAGACACATTCAGACGTTATGAAAGAGACAATGTTGGCTGTAATAAGGGCCTTTCTGACTTGTTGTCCAATGTTGACATATCCAGACCAAGCTCACTCACCTTGTTCTCGAAATGGAACCTCTCCGGGGTCTTCACTAAGCTCTCCTCATCTAAGTTCGATCCCTTGTCTTCCAACTCAGTGAAGCAGTTATCTTGCTTCCTGATAGCACTAGATTCAGCTTGCAGGGTGA
Organism: Margaritifera margaritifera; assembly: GCA_029931535.1. NCBI lineage: Eukaryota > Metazoa > Mollusca > Bivalvia > Unionida > Margaritiferidae > Margaritifera > Margaritifera margaritifera. Next base: position 618,927 of record JAQPZY010001327.1, on the reverse strand, counting down.
GTCAGCTGGATGTAGAGTCTGTTGATCTGAACTATATTCAGTTCTGTTCTGTTGGCTCAGCGATACCAATGACTCTACCTGGTTTTATTTGTAAAAACAATTTACTGTTGATAGGCAACCAACAAATAACTATCCACTATCTCTCTCCTTGATCGACCCATCGAGAGAAGCAAAACTGCAGGACTTGGTACATGCCCTCAAGTGCTATTGGCTCAGCTGCACTAATGACACTACCTAGTTTCATTTGTAAAAACTGGTTACCGTTGATAGGCAACCTACAAATAACTATCCACTATCTCTCTCCTTGATTGACCCATTGAGAGAAGCAAAGCTGCAGAACCCTTTATGTGCCCTCAGATGCTCTCTGAGGCACACAGAGAATGTCTGTGGTGTGCCATCAAAGGCTCTTCCTACTGGTTAAGGCAGGAAAGCAAGACATAACCTCGCAAATGCTGACTGCTTGGCTAAAGGGGGTTATTAGATCGGTGTACTCTGAACTCTCACTGAATCAGGTATGACTTATGAAAATTTCAGCTCATGAAATACAAGTGATTTCCACGAGTTTGGCCTTTGGACATAATGTGACAGTTCAAGACATAGTGGAGTAATTTCTCTGGCATGCTCAGTCTATTTTCTTCAGCTTTTAATTGCATGGCATGGCTTCACAAAAGAGAAAGTTGAATCTTGTCGGTCCACTGGTAGCTGCCCAGACAGTTACCATGCCCCCTTCATGACAGAACAATGTCAGTTCCAGGCATAACCTTGCAACTTTCAATGGATTCAGCTGGGAGACTTTTGAACATAAGGCAGTAGTCAGGTGTGGAATCCCACAGGATCACTCTCACACGTGTATAAATGCAAAATCTTTGATTGTGCTAACTTCACATTAGGAGAAGTTCATCCTTTCAGTAGAGCAATCATCATGCTCCTACAGGATGATGTGGATAGAGGTTGGATATTCGAGCATTTCTTCCTCCTCTTGCCTATTCTCCTAATGTTAATGTGATCGCATAATGTATTTGATAGAGAAAGGAATTTTTTGGGTAAATTATGTTTCTCCGAAAATATATACCCAATCATATTACTATCAATCCTTCCCACCCTTCCCCGCAAATGTGAGCATCCTGTTACAGGTTTCACTCAAGCTTAAACTGGTAAATATCCAGGATACAGGTGGCCAACAAGTGGGAACAAGGGGAGTTAATTTATAAGAGTTACTTCCCTTTGTATGATATACACACACATTATATATACACAGAGGAGCCTCGTTAATCCGGACTCCGTTTATCCGGAAACCTCACTATCCGGACAGAGTTCAATGGGAACGGATTTCCTAAACGTTATTTTGCTCTGTTAATCAAGAAATCCGCGTTCCGGATCCGGAAATCAAAATCGGGGACCAAAGTGTAAAATTACTATAAAACTTACCTCGATAATCCAGAAATAATCTGTCCAAAAATAAGAAAATTCGAAAAATCGTATATGAAAATACAGTCAGTAGGATAACACCGATTCACTTACGCAAATTTGGAGGTGTGTCAAGGTATCAATCTCTGATTGGTCAAATTCTAGTGGCACGTTAAAGTGATAAATTAATCACGTTATCATGTGTGTGGAAAAACTTCAAGTAGCATGACCGTATTATAACCAGCGATTGTATAAACAATGTCTGTTTTAGCTAGTTGCCGACGGGGTGTTAATAATTAAATAAACACACTGGGATCAAATCGTCCACACTTGTTGACGTAACATATGGTTAATAAATTAAGTGTGTCAATAAGTCTCTTTGTTGTTTACCAATTGTATGTAACAATCACAGTTTGTTGATGGCTGAACAAATAAAGTGGATTGACTTAAGCTGTGGACAGTATAGGGCTTCATTTCAGAATAAAAAGGGACATCAATTATTGGCTCATTAGCAGCTATAACAGCTGTAAAATACGACTTTTATAAATGACTGCATTTGATAAGTTTACCATAACGCATTTAACTGCAAGATATCAGTTTGTATTCGTTGTACTTTTAATATTATTATGGCGACACCATCAAGCAAGCGTAGACGAGTAAAGATATTGGCCAGCATAAAAAAGAAGATTTGCCAGAAGATTTGTCAGCACAAAGAAGATCACCCAAAAGCTACCATTCAAGATATCCGCCAGCATATTATAGCTTACTCATCCTTAGACATTGGCAAGTCGACAATTGCGGACATCATAAAAAACAAGGACAAATGGTTGTCCGTACCTGCCGACTCAGCAGACCTAACCCGCGCTCGCCACGCCAAATATCAACAAGTCGATGATGCTGTATTCATGTGGTTCTCAGACATGTCGGCCCAACACGCCGCCGTCAACGATGAAGAAATGCTCATTGCCAAGGCAAAGATACTCGGAGACCAACTCAGCATCACTGACTTTGCCTATTCTCGCGGTTGGCTACAACACTTCAAGAATCGGCGGGGCATCAAACGAAAATTGTGTGAGGGAGAAGCAGATAGTGCCGACATGAACAGAGTGCAGGCCGTACAATGTCATGTTATGATAAAGTCAAATAAACACAAGTCAATAGATGTATTCATTGATATATTTCAACCATTATTGCATATACAGTACATTTACAGCTAACAAATATATGTACATGTATACGGTATGATGACATCGTAAAATAAAAATGTGCATGATTCAATTATCCGGAAAACTCGTTAATCCGGAAATATTCACTGGGAACAAAGGTGTCCGGATTAACGAGGCTCCTCTGTATATATATATATATATATATATATATATATATATATATATATATATATATACACACACACAGAGTGTTGCACCTAGAGCGCGGTCTCGTGGGTTTCCTGCAATTTTGTGTCCTAAGTCCCCCAAATCTTGACCCTGTGCGCCCCTCTGGGTGCGCTTTTTTGTCAGGAAAAAAACCCCAAAACAAATATGCCTACACTTTTCCTTTGTGGATGTGCATCCACGTCTATGTTGGTGCTAGAAATGGCCAAAGTCACTAAAAGTGATAAAGCCTGAAACAATGAATCTGGCATTGAAAACATTCAAGGTTTGTGGTAGTCAGCTGAGTTGCTAAAGTCTTTGACTGCTGCTATTGTAACATATTTTTGAGGCTAAAGTCACACCTACAGCAGTGAAGATTTAATTTATTCTCAGGCTGAATTAATGAAAAAGCTACTCTTTTATGCAAATACAATATTTGTCATTTGATTAATGATTTAAAACTTCTAAAAGAAAAGTAATTAAGAAAATATTGGTCTTTATTATACTAAATGCCAGTAGATAATAAATGAATACTAAAGTTCAATGAGAGCAAGATCCAGAATGGAAAATTTCATGGTGCAGTTCATTTTAGGTTAACCAGATATCCAAACATGTTAATGTTTTATGAGTTACTTGATCACATGATAAAATGTTTATTGCAATAATGTAAATGTCCAAGGAAAATATGAGAAAGTTAAGGTGGCAAAACTGCCGAAGCAAATAAGATTATCTCAGTTTTTTAGCCCTTCAAGTGTGTTATGTACTACAATTTTCCTTTGTCCCTTTAAAATGTTGTGTGTCCCCCAAATCTTGAGGGTGAGGGACACAGTGTCTCCTGACGTTGGGATCCTAGGTGCAACACTGTATATGGACAGAAAGATGCTTTTTCATCTTTCAGGGAGGGCTGGATTTGGTGGTAGCAGAGAGTAATTTCCTAATGTTAATGTGCTCAGGTAAGTATTTTTGGAGAAACATAATTTTCAAAAAAAAATGTCCTTTCTGCACAATGACTCCATTAATTCTTATTGGATTTCAACCAGATTTGGTATGCAACTATTTCTTTGAAACATGACACAGTAGCTTTGCTCAACATTTGAGAATTCATTATTCTTGGAGACTTCAGCATTTACCCCCAAATACCCAGCTAAAATATCTTCTCACATGCTACTCCATCAAACAGATAGTGAAGAGCCCTACCCACTTAAATGGGAAAACACTTGAACATTGCTCTTTTCTGTGATGTCATGTCTACAACATTTCCACTCCCCTACACACATCACCATATTTTCTGAAGAGGTGTGCCAATGCACCATCCACATTCCTCTTCAGGTATGTTCCTCAGTGTTAATAATCTTACCAGTAGTGTCTTCCTTTACAAATGTACCTTACTCATTTATTGTGTCACCACCATCACCTAGCCCCTTCCTCTGAAAACTACACCGTCACCTATCCCCTTCCTCTGAAAAATACACCATCACCTAGCCCCTTCCTCTGAAAACTACACCATCACCTAGTCCCTTCCTCTAAAAACTACACTGTCTGCTTCTTACAAAAATGCAGGCATTATCAATCCTGGAATCTGCCTGTTGAAATTTATTTATAACATTATAAGCTCTGATCTGATCAGTATTTAAAAAATCAAAATACAATTCTCTGTATGTATGAAAAATGTGTTCATGTGTGAAGGTTTCTGAAATAAAGTATGACATTCCATTTACCTGTGTAAATATACATAGAAGAGCTGTAAGATATATTTTGGATACAATTTATAAATTGCCTCAGAGATTGATATAATTTACAACAAAATTGATTACATACTAGGTGTTGGCTTGATGGAGATAGTCACTGCCCCTGACTTTACTGATGGAGAAGACGCTTCCAGTTTTGTACGGGAGCTTGTACTAATGCTCAGAAGACTAGAAACATGCAATGGAAGGATGGAAGGTAGTAAATTGTTCATACATATTATCAGCTATCATTATCTAAAATTGTAGTATGTATACTGCTCAGAAGAAAGCAGAAATACACAATTCCTGATTTCCAGCAATTTCCTTTGAAGAGGTATGTAGTGTCGACCCTGCAGTATTCCACATATTCCTGCATTTACTCTGTAATACCCAATCAATAACTTCAGACAGACCTGATGATATGAGGTCAAAGTTTTGTATGAACTTTGTCATACCCAATCAATAACTTCAGACAGACCTGATGATTTGAGATCAAAGTTTTGTATGAACTTTGACCTCAGTATTTTACTTATATTCTATGTTTAACTTTTTCCATGTCTATATAATATATGACCAAGGTATTGTTCCTTTTCAGTTATTAGTCTGTATTATATATTACGAAGGTATTGTCCCTTTTCAGTTATTAGTCTGTATTATATAAGACCAAGGTATTGTCCCTTTTCAGTTATTAGTCTGTATTATATAAGACCAAGGTATTGTCCCTTTTCAGTTATTAGTCTGTATTATATAAGACCAAGGTATTGTCCCTTTTCAGTTATTAGTCTGTATTATATAAGACCAAGGTATTGTCCCTTTTCAGTTATTAGTCTGTATTATATATGGTCAAGGTATTGTCCCTTTTCAGTTATTAGTCTATATTATATAAGACCAAGGTATTGTCCCTTTTCAGTTATTAGTCTGTATTATATAAGACCAAGGTATTGTCCCTTTTCAGTTATTAGTCTGTATTATATATGGCTAAGGTATTGTCCCTTTTCAGTTATTAGTCTATATTATATAAGACCAAGGTATTGTCCCTTTTCAGTTATTAGTCTGTATTATATAAGACCAAGGTATTGTCCCTTTTCAGTTATTAGTCTGTATTATATATGGCTAAGGTATTGTCCCTTTTCAGTTATTAGTCTATATTATATAAGACCAAGGTATTGTCCCTTTTCAGTTATTAGTCTGTATTATATAAGACCAAGGTATTGTCCCTTTTCAGTTATTAGTCTGTATTATATATGGTCAAGGTATTGTCCCTTTTCAGTTATTAGTCTATATTATATAAGACCAAGGTATTGTCCCTTTTCAGTTATTAGTCTATATTATATAAGACCAAGGTATTGACCCTTTTTAGTTTATTAGTTGATATTATATATGACCAAGGTATTGACCCTTTTCAGTTATTAGTCTAATGTTTTGAGAGACTCATTTTTAGCTTCCACAGTATAAATTCAGTTTACATAGTTAAATTGAGATTATGTTTATAATATTTTTTTATCAATAATATCTGGGTCTAGTTGAAATTTAAACACTTAAATAAGTACCGTATGTACTCATGTATAAGCCAATAACAACTGCAAACTGCATAGACCCAGATCTACCATCACATAATGTGTCAGCATATCTTGGTCTGTGCAATTTGCAAGGACTAATCAGTAGAACAAACAATATAGACCCAGATCTGTCGGTGCATTATGCGGTGGCAGAACTGGGTCTATGCAGTTTGCAGTTGTTATCGGATTATACGTGAGTATGTATGGTACTTATTTAAGTAAGTGTCTATGTTGTTTGCATTTGGACCTGGATTATATGCGAGTATATTCAGTACATGTCCCTTTATTTGCCCAATATGTACATACACCACCCCCTGATTATAACAGTGTCCATGGGAGCCATGGAGTATACCTCCTTATAATGAAGTGCACTATACATATAACTAGACCATACCCACATCCCATGGGATCCACATTGTGGGTAATGGTGGCAAAAAACTAATTAGGTTTGTAATTAATTAATCAATTAACATGTTAGATTTTATTGTGCATGGATACAGACTGACAGTTAATCTGTGACCGCTCACCATCATATGATCTCTCTTTCATAGTTAGGTAATTTTGTTAACTGCATATAGCTTTTTAATTAATGAATCAATGAATATTTTATATTTTTGTGCTAGCCTTCAGACTGTGACAGTTAATACGAGACCACTCTCACCATCATATGACCTCTCCTTTATAGTTAGGTAATTCAGTTATCTTCCTAATATAATGTAGATTTAGAATTACATAATAAAATGGGATCCATGACCATACCGGCCTTATAACAGGAAATATATTATTATAAAGGGTGCTGTTGTGATGGAGTGCTGTACTTAGAGACAGTCAGTGGTGCAGACATTCACTACTGTTTTATATTTGACATTACTAGATTTTATGTCACAGCATCACTAAATTATTAGGACATGACATAATGATGCTTGTTAGATGATAAAATGTTTTAATACACAGAACTAGAAATGTGTCATAGTGATATATAGGCCTTCAAAATGCATTGAAAGGAAATTAAATTTTCAACTTACAGGATGGGACAGGACATGACAGATGGACATGGTGGGCACTGTATGCCTACATCATGAAAGAGCACATTCATCCTTGAAATCTTGCCAACTGTCAACTCAGACCACTTTTCCTCAGTTCAATTGGTGTCTTAATTCAGAAGTTTGACTAAGGGCTGAGCATATTTTTTTTCATCCACTTGTCCAGGACAAGTGGTTTCAGAAAATTCACTTGTCCCACCTACCTTTTCACTTGTCCCAAAATTTTGATCACTTGTCAAGATTTTATGAGATGTATGCACTTTAAGCCATAGAAAGAACAAACAAAATACTGTACAATTATTTCTTTAAAGAATTTAATTTTTCAAAAACATATATATTATACATTTTGTTACATCAGAAATTTTCAGTTTTCCATTTTTCCAGGTCTCTTGTATACACTATTTCTTGCTCCAATACAGTAACATCAGTACTTCCATGCGCAAGAATGGAAAGGAATTTACTGGAATTCAGACTTTCCCAAACTTCTCTCAAGATTTGATCAGTTGATAGAACAAAGTCTCTTGCCCTGAATCTATTCTTATAATTAGCACCAGTTCAGCACTGTTCTTCTCCTGGAGTGCACACAGCATTTCCACATCAGAAAATGGTAGACTGTAAGGTGTGTTAAAGAGAGCTCTCATTTATTTCATTTCAGTCTTATTTAGTTTTGAAAGGGCCTCTCCTAGTGGAGTGTCAGCAACCCTAACTTCAGGGATTTTCTGCAAATGCTGGCTAGTGCCACAGAGTCTGGCTTATATCTCTTTGGAGTAATAGTTACCTCACACTCAGTAGCAGTCTTACATTTTACCTCTCCACTTTCACATGAATTTTCCTTCTCTGAATCTTCCTTATTAACTTCCTTGCAAAAATAATTTAGTAAACTCATTGTATCCACATAGTAAATATCACTGTACTTGATTACTACTTCTAAAGTGATGATAACATACATTTTGTCCTTTAAATATAAACAGAGACAGCTCATTAATTAGTGTATTTCACTAATTATCTTGCTTCAAGTGCAATATCGGAAATGGAAATTAATCTTATGTATAATCAATTAAAACTGAAAAAATCATCACTGCCATTTAATCAGTTTTTAAAGAGAACTGACACTAATGCGGGTAAAGTGCCTCTCATTAATTTAATTGGTTTGAGTCATTGGATTAAAAACCAAAGGATGTGTTGTTCATGAGGATCTGGTTTGTATAAACACAATACAATGAAGTTGTTTAAATCACTGCTAATTAATCATACTGGCTTTGTTTTGTTTCATGTGTTTTGATTGGCCAATAATATAGTCTGCTTAGCCCAATATGAAGCCAAGCAGTAATAGAACGTGCGCACATGCAACAGTTATCAGTGACCAACAGTAGGTGTGATACAGGATGTAATACATGAAGAGGGGTAAAATCAAGCATTCAGTATGCCCAGAGGGCATGAATGTCCAGATAAAGGTAGATAACGTGATTATGGCATGAAAATAAGCACTTGGCCAACTTTTTTTAAAATAGGAAGAAAGCATTTTTCCCGGACTAGTGACTTGGAAAATTTTACTTGCCTGACTTCGAAAATGAATAGTCTGGGACATTGGGCTTTGGGATTTGCTCAGTGCTGTTGACTGTATTTTGTTGCCGTCAGTAATACAGGTTCAAACATTATTTATCTACCTTCAGACCTCAACAAAATGGATAGCCCAATACCCAGGGCCCCTTTTAAATCTAGATTTAGTCCCTCCTGTATTCTAAGTGAGTTGCCCATCAGGCTTGTAAAGAAATAAGTGTTATCTAATTTGCCTAAAAGAAACCTTGAGTGAGCGAACAAAATGCAGCATTTTCATTTTGAAGATTTGTAAAAGACTGGTAAATTATTAATATTCATCCCCCTGCTGGGGCTCTATATTTAGCTTCCTCCACCTTTTCAAGGTCGTCTGCTTAAAACTGGTAATTGTTTCAAAAGCTATAAACTTTGTGTAGAAAGGGAAGCTAATGACCGATGGATGTGGAACAATACTATTTCTGTTCTCCATATTTCATTGGTTACCTATAATTAGCACTCACGTGTCCAACATGTATAATTATGAGCTGTTCTTTGCTCACATTGACTTGGTACTGCATCACTGGTTTAATATATTAAGCAATATCTGTGAAATTGATTGACAGTTAAGCTAAGCTATGGGATTTGCAACTTATAAAGTATTGCCATTTCAAGCAAGTGGATTGTCAGTCAGAGCAAGTGATTTTTCTAAAGCCACTTGCTATGGGCCTATGTTGGAAAAAAGTTTCTTTGAACACTGACCTTCAATAGCTTTTGGCAAGAATACTTCCATTGTCTGTGTCCATACCTGTACGTAAGTTCTGAATTTGGTTTAGAATAAAGGTGCCTTTTCAGTTTTGAATTATATCAGTCCAATGGTATTACAAACCTGTGATTTACTCAAACACTTCAAAAAAAGGTGCAGGTAAAGTTTTGACATTACAATTCAAAGTTTTTCTGCATGTTTTTTTTTAAAATGTTTTTATTTTGTTTTGTATTTTTAGAGGGTGCCTTAAGGGTTGATGCTAATGTCTCCATCCACAGGCCAGGGGAGCCATTGGGTGTTAGAACTGAGGTCAAGAATTTAAACAGTGTCAGAAGTGTTGGCAGGGCTGTAGGTACAGAATGAATTTGACCTGTGAAATGGAAATGGAATGCAATTATGATGCACAATGAATGCAAAATTTATGCATAATGAATGCATAATTAATGCACAATGAATGCATAATTAATGCACAATGAATGCATAATTAATGCAAAATGAATGCATAATTAATGCACAATGAATGCATAATTAATGCACAATGAATGCATAATTAATGCACAATTAATGCACAATGAATGCATAATTAATGCACAATGAATGCATAATTAATGCATAATTATTGCAAACAAAAGCATGAGTATAATTTTAAGTGAATTCAAAAGACAGAATGCAGAATGACAAAAAAACAAAATGATGAATGGATTTGAACATCTATTTACCTGTATTTTGGGCTACCCCTAAAAGTCCTTTTGCATCATAATCAGGGATCAAGTTCATTACTCTGACAAATTTTCACTACTTTCAAGCTGTAAAATTCTTCTAACTACCACCATTGTTGTGATGACTTAATTGCTGGTGTTGTATCCGTAGAATATTTATTTGAATAAATTGAATAAAAAATAAAATTGGCTGACAAATACATACATACATATATTTAATATTTATTGCAGTTGCAGTTATGTTTTATTTATCATAAATCATATTTATCAGCAGAATGATTTATTCTCTACTGATTGTTAACATCACCCGAGGGAATAGTGAGCGATGTTAACAAATTGTCCCAGATATGCGGCAGAGTGTAACGGCCCACGTCCCTGTTCAGCGTTGGTTTGTGAGCACGGATGTATATAGACTCTTTAACCCCCCACTCAAACCATGATTGTTCTCGATCTAAGATGTTTACTGAGTCCCAAGATACCGTAGGGCCCGGACAAACTGTGTAGATGTGTCATGATACCTCAGACTAACTTGAACTTGGTCTTCTATGTTCGTTTAATCTCGCTTTCAATGTCCTTTCCGTTTCCCCAATGTAGTTGTGATGGCACTGATTGTCCCCTTGTCCTTCACACTTTATGTGATAGATAGGTCTGCAAATATCTTTCTTATTGGACTTATTCTTTGGGTGAACTAGCATCTGTCTTAGGGTCCGGAATGGTTTAAAACACACATTAATTTTCTGTCACTGAAAAACGCATTCAGGCATTCGGAAGTCCCTTTCACATAAGGTAGGATGATGTTACCTTTTGAGTCACTTTTTTTAGTTACTGGTCGGCTCTTCCCAGTACTGTCACTTTTGACTAGCGTTCAGCCTGTTAGTAATCTTCTTAGTCGCCAATCCGGATAATGACACCTCTTGAGGGCAGCATTGACATAATCGAGTTCTTGTTTTAAATCTGTGAGGTCAGATGTAATGACATTGGCTCTATGATGTAATGTTCTGACAACCCCAAGTTTTTGATCTAATGGATGGTGCGAGTCATAATCCAGGTACTGGCCTGTATGTGTAGGTTTACGATAACCCGTAATTTTCAAGGTGCCGTCGATGTTTCTGACCGTGTTTGTGTCCAAAAATGCTAATCTGCCATTTTTGTCCTTTTCTAAGGTGAATGTAATATCTGGATCAATGCTATTAATGTGATCTGTGAACTCAGTTACATATTCTACCTTCTGCTTAGTGTGTGTGTCATCCACATATCTATACCACTAACCCGGGGGATGTGGAGCAGTGGTGAGCGCTAACAATTCAAAATGTTTCATGTATAAATTACACACTATAGGGGACACTGGCAACCCCATCGCAGCACCGTGTATTTGAAGGTAAAAAGTTCCATCATACACAAAGTATGTGCACTTCAAGCACAACTCCAACAGTCTTGTTAATTGTTGTGGTGAAAGTGGTGTTCTCTTTGTAAGGGTAATGTCAGATGATAATCTGTCATTAATAACTTGCAAAGCCTTATCAAACGGTACACTAGTAAATAAGGCACTCACATCATATGAAACCAACACTTCATCCTCTGCCACATTCTTATCCTTAATCAGGCTAGCAATGTGTTTTGAATTCCTAATATGATATTTTGCACAATTGTAGGTAATAGAGCCCACACTACTGACTATCGGCCGCAGTGACATATTCTCTTTATGGACCATAAAACTTCGGAGTTGTTTCAGTAGTAGGATATAATGGTCCACTTAGTGACCAATCAATTACCTTCTCTTTCTCACTTGACTCTCTGATGTAATCCGAAAGTTCTTTCTTGTATTTGGTAGTGGGGACACGGGCCGTTACAATTTTCCGCATATCTGGGACAATTTGATAACATCGCTCACTATTCCCTCGGGTGATGTTAACAATCAGTAGAGAATAAATCATTCTGCTGATGAAGTCTTAGTACAAGGAGGAAAGCTTTAGGTCAGCTTTCAATTTATTTATTGTGTATGAAATTGAACAGTTTAAACATTATCAGATATGAATAATACTACACAGTTAAGCTTTCACCAAAGTGGAGGGTAGATAATGTTGGCCTCTAATAAACTTATGTTGAACCAAAATATGAGTGTACCCCTCCACCATATCCCATCTCAGAGTTTAAGGCCAGTAGAGCAATTTTTTTAAAAACATTTTGGGACTTTTTTGACGAAAAGTTTGTTAGCAAAGTTAAGCAAAAAGCCACTTAAGATAGATAAATAAAATTTAGTATGCATGTTTGTGTGTATATATACTGACCAGATTAGATTTTCATGATATTATAGCAATTTTTCAAATTATTCTGCTTTTTTAGTTTTGGGAATTTTTGGTCTGCAGCTGGGACATATATGTTTTACAAACACAAAATCTAGTTTTATTTAAAGGATTATTGTAATTGACTGGAAAGTCTAGTTACTGTAATGTAAGATAGCATATATTACCAAAATAATTTTTCATCTTCAGAATTTGCTTTTTATAATATAGTTAGGATAAATCCTGATTCCACGTATAATATATATATATATATATATATATATATATAGTATGTATGCTGTATCATTGATATAGCACAAGATGAGGCTTGCTGAATTTCCTTTTAATGAAAAATGTATACGAGTGGTGTATCGAAGATACAGTATACATACTATACGTATATTTTATTTATATCACATACAAATACACATACTTGCATTTCCAATGGAGTTAAGTTTGACTACAAGAAAAACTGTGAACTTTTCACATCCCTGCCTGGTGTGTTCACTACAAAATGTAGTTTCACATCCCTTCCTGGTGTGTTCACTACAAAATGTAGTTTTGTCTGCACCTATTGCAGCTATTCACATTCCTCATTGGAAATTGATAACTTGCTTCTTTTCTTTTTTTGAGCTTCTAGTTTCATTCATATTGATTAAATAAATAAAAGAAGCACTTATGATTTAAACATGAAAGTTGGTTTAAATGAAGAAAGTAGAGCACTACAAACACTGCATGGTTAACTTCTTGAACACTGAACACACAGCCATTCAGTCACCAGCATTTTGAAACTAGTGGGGTATATTGACTAAGCGAACTGATTATCCAGCAAAAGGTAATTCAAACATTTTAAATTTATTTACAGCTGATCTAAGTCATTATTATGCTTTAATTAACATTGTTACCGACCATAATATTGATTTTATCCTCCATCTCTCTCTTTCCCCTTTCTGTTGGTCAGTTTGTCGGTAAAATTTACTATCATTCATATGTACATAATTGCCTGACACAGGTTAAAATCATATTTTTGCTCATAGCTTGCAATGATGGTCCACAGAGAGAGAGAGAGAGAGAGATACACTGAGGTTAAACTGATATGCTGACAGACCAGCCAACAAAGAGAGAGAGAGAGAGAGAGCGAGAGGTGGGGTGGGGAGAATTAACATAAGATTTTTTTATTTTGTACATCCCTATGTTTCTCTGTTGGTTGATTAGTCTGCTGCCTGACCAACCAACACAATGAGAGAGAAAGAGAGAGAGAGACTAAGTGCAGCCTTCAAACATTTTAATATTTAAAAATTATCTATTTTTTAGAACCTTATTATAGGTTAAAAACAAAACAAAAAAACAACAAAGCATTAAATAGATTACAGTATGTGTGTGCCTCCTAGCCAAGAAATTTACCGTACAGTCTCGACAGGCTATAGCAACTTTGTGTCAGTGATATTGTGAACACTGTAGTAAATCCCATGGAAAGTGTATACATACCATTATGACGACCCAGGTTTTTGTAGGTTACTTGGTGTAAGTTCAAGTTCAGGGTTTTCATTTGGTTCAAATTCTTTTTCTCTCTTACTGCACAGATTCCATGTATTTTTTTTCCCTCATGCATGAGAGAGAGAGAGAGAGAGAGAGAGAGAGAGAGAGAGAGAGAGAGAGAGAGAGAGAGAGAGAGAGAGAGAGAGAAGGGAAAACAGAGGGGATTTCAGTGAAATTGTGTACCATGTTTAATTCATTTAGAAAACAGGGATTAAAAATATTTTTTCTCCTTATTTTCTTTATGTCAATAATGATTAATAAGTGGAAATTCATCACTGATCTAGAGAGTATAAGAGCAATAGCCTACTGTTGAAACCATATTTATATGCATATTCATACACCATGGGTTGATCACAATTGGATATACCAACAGTATTGGTATATCAAATTGCTTTATATTAACACTTTAAAAGCCATGTTATTTTTAATGTATGTATGTATATATATGGTACATCCTCATAAGAAAGAAATATTTTTTGTGTGCAGACTTTGAAATAAAAAGACAGATTGCAGAATTGGAGTCTGGGGGAGAGATTGTAAATGAGACCAGATCTTTTGATGCGCAGTCAGGGTAAGTTACTGTTTTTAAATATTCTTCTTCATCCAGCAAAATACACAACTGTCAGGTACATAAATATTACCATATCTCCAAAAACATTTACTTACACAGGGTTCGCATGGTCATTAAGGGAAATTGAAAGTCATTGAGAAATGAACACCTCATTTCAAGGCCTTGAAAGTCATTGATTTTTCACCTAGGTCATTGAAAATCCTTGAATTTGAGAGATTTTACTTAAAAATAAAATATGATAGAAAATTTTGCTTTAGAGTAATTTATTTTACATTGCGTAATTATTGGAAGTACAGTTTGATTGTTCTGTCATCTGCTAGTCATTTTGCCATTATCAAAATCTACAGGAAGTAATCAGACATTGTGCATAGCATCCCTTTCGCATGATGTAATTAATGCATGCACACTCTTTCACTTCACCACATGTTTCCGCCAAGCAAGGATGGTTCATTAGCAACAGAATCTTTTTAATGAGTGATCATTGCAAAATACCTGGAAAGTGCTCATTTAGCAATAGTTGACTGCAAGACAATTACTTTATTAAGTGGTTGAGAAAAGATGCGACCTTGAAACACAGAGCGCTTTGCATAGGGTGCAAGAAAAACATCAATATTGCAGGAATGGGTATTGCTGCCCATAGTAGCCACACAGAAGGAAAGAATCAAGAAACACTTGGAACTAATGAAAGTACACGAGCCTGCTGTTTTGATGTCAGTGTTCATTGGGTCAGTGCAAACATTGTCATTTAATTCTTTGTCATCGCTGTCGTCTGCATAAAAAAAACAGTTTCAACTTCGTCGTGGGTTCTACAAATTCAGTGACTGACAATAGGGGGGGGGGTACAGTTTAGGTGGCAGGTTTCATGCAAAGCAGCGATGTGTTGAAGGCTGAAATATTATAGATGTCAAGAGTCTTTTCCAGGCAGCAGACAAACTGGTTGATGAAGCAGAAGAGAAAGAAACAATCACACTAATGACTCAGTCCAATGGACTCAGAAGAAAAGGAAAAGAAAAAGAAGAGCAAGTGAAAGCACTAGAGTTGCAGTTGGAGGATAAAATACAGCAGCTAAAGAGCAGTGTTTAATATTTTGGACCAGTTACAATGATTTTATTATCATTTGCCTTCCATTTTTCATTACATTTATTTATATTTGTTTTTGTTTTTGTTTCTAGTGTAACAGAAAGGGGAGACAAATTCTAAATGTTACAGTTGGGAATAGAACCCGGTTCATCTGTCTCACAGTCAGGCACACATACCACTAGACTAAAAGGTCCAGATCAGCTAGGCTGGTTAGTAAGTGGCCTTGTATACCTAGACCAATACACTCCTCCCCCCTTACCTTCACATTCATCCTCGAATGTCACCCAGATTCACTTCTCAGAGTGGTTGAACCCCATTCCAAACCTGGCCAGCTACTGAGAGTTCCCCAAATGTAACAGGAAGGGGACAAAGTCTAAATGTCGCGGTCAGCAATCGAACCTGGTTCATCTGTCTCATGGTCAGGCACACATACCATATCTAAGACAGCAACATACCAGCCTAAAAGGTCCGGACCAGCTAGGCTGGTTACTAAGTGGCCTTGTATACCTAGACTGCTACACTTGTATTTAAATTAGTAACTGGAAGTAGAACGCTTGATACTGAGAGTAGTCCTTGAAAACTGAAAATCTGGTCATTAAAAAGTCATTGAATATCAGTTCTCCTGATCTGTATGGACCCTGTTACATATATCTGTATATGTGTGTGTGTGTGTTTGTCTGTGTGTGTGTGTGTGTGTGTGTGTTTGTCTGTGTGTGTGTGTGTGTGTGTATGTGTGTGTGCAGCCAAGCTACCCTATATTATATGCCAGTCATTCATAATTAGTCAATAGATCACTGATCGAAGCACCATTGTGGTTGCAGTTTAATCTAATAAACATCAATCTGTCAAGTGTGTTATTAATGCTGGTCATGAGGCATTTTAGGTGAAACATCATCTTGCTTTCCATAGCTAAGACAGCAATGTTGGATTAGTGAGATGATAGAACATTCTAATCAGGGTGCAATCTAGGATTCAGGAATATGGGGCAATGGCCACTTGACATTTTCTAAAGGAACCATGTCAAAATTTGATGGGCTAACATTTTTGTGTGGTTTCTTAAATATGCAAAGTATGCTTTTTGTTCTTAGTAATTCCACACGGTTAATCATAATAATGAATGTAAATAAATCGACATTAAAAATGCTTTCTTTACTTGAGTTGAATCATTGTGTGACATCATCTGCACTCTTCCATTGTTCATTGAAAGGAACTCTCCATTATTTAATAGTAATTTAAAGCAAAATTAGGTGTTTATAATGGATTGGCTGTGCAAGATAGTCAGGCGTAAATCTAATGAAGTCAAAAAGTTAACCAATTTTGAAATTTTTTTACATAAAGTGCTTAACTCATGTGCCAGACATATTGCTGTAGTCAATACTCACTGCTGATTTGCTCTTTTTTATACAGAGGGTTTCAACAGCAACCTGAATCCATTTTACAAAGCAAACATCTGATGATATATCATTGAAAATCACTTTATGCATATCTGTCTATAGTATGATAATTTTAAAACAGCCACTACTTTGTTGCAGTCTTTATCCTGAGAGAGAGATGCAAATTTTGACTTTCACACCGTTCTTACCTTGGTTTTAGCAAGCCATGATGCATGAACTGCTGGCTTTATTATCACTCAAAATTTCTTTCCAAAAGTTCATTTTATTTGGTTACAGTAGTGGACTGTGTGAAGAGTGTGAAGCCTCTATAGACAATTTCAGTTGATGGTACCACTTTGATTTGTTATTTTTTGTGATTTTCTGTGAAAAAATCCTCAACTTGTACCCTAACAGTTGTGTATTCAAAGCATCAGAGTCCAAACTTGGGAGTATCATTTAAACATTAAGTTTTAGGTGAGAAATTATCATTTCCATAAAAATTTCATTGTATCGATGTGGTAGTCACTTAAATAGGGGTTCAGTAAAAAAGAGTAGAGATTAACAGCTTGTAGCATTGCCTGCATAACATTCAGTGTTTGGTTATGTTAGACCTGGAACCTAGATTTTTCTGTTTGTTAGTATGATTAACTTGCATGCATATTAAATCATATTCTTACTGAAAAATGTTGGGCTGAGGAAAATAATTTGGTGGTGTTATATGCATTTGAATTGCATTACTTTAGTCATGACTGGAAATGGGATGGGTGTGAGTTTTTTTTCTATAAAAAATGTTTTCTGAGAATTTGGAATTCAGTGCTTCTTTTTTACATCTAGACATTTGGAGTTTGACTTATGGCACTTCCAGAAATAAATGTGTGGAAGATATTTTTTCAAAGACACCACCAACAATCAGATTTTAAATTAGACTGGTTACCATAAAACAAAAACAACAGTCTGTTCTACTCCCACTTCCAGTATTCAGTTAAATTAAGTGCCTTCAACCCAACCCCCCACCCCACTTCTCCTTCAAACCTTTAATTCTGAACAGCCTTTAGTATTTTTGGCTCTTCAGATGGAAAATAAGCGTCACCATACCTCAGAATATGTGCAGCTATTTTCTGTTCATCCTACAAAAATTGATTCTTAATTGATGGATTGCCAATTCTGCCCAGCTGTCAGTCAAACATTATTAAACAGCCAGTAAGATCAAAATAAGGGGAAAGTTTTCTTGACAACAACTAAATACAAACTAAATTAAAATGGTGACCCATTTCTTTTTATTGTATGGCCTTGGCCTTTAAGAAGACATAGCTGACACTAAAGCTGGCTCAGACAACACTGTGACACCAGATTGGCCATTTATGAAATTCTCATTACTGGTGTTGTGAATCTTGTTGTTCCCTTACTTAGCAGATGAAGTTTGTTACAAGACAGTGTTAGCCTACAAAAAATAACAAAAAACAAGACATTTGAGAATGTCATGCTGCTAATAAATATTCTTCAGAATGGCTGATGTGTGTAAAAAATTGTCTTCTTGTTTATTAATTTTCATTCATTCTGATCATCTGTAATTGAATACTGATTTTTAAATAATCAGAAGGTAATTAGTGATCAGTTTTAAATATAAGTAATTATATTTTAATACACTACAATAAAATATCTTGTAAAATGTAATGATAACATTGATTTCTTCATGATTATGTTTTCATGGTAACATAATAATATCAGAACTTGACCTCTATCATTTCTATATACATGCAATGGAAAAGTTTTTGAGGGGGGATATACATGTATCTTGAAACAAAAGGAATGTGTAATTGGGAGTATTTTTAAGTGTGTGTTGTACTTTATTATATATAAAACACTTCAAGCTATAAGACTTACTTAGGTAGTATTTTTTAAATAAATAAGACATAGATTGAAATATATTTTTTATTTTCTTGAGAAATAGATTCAGG